>PVKB01000331.1:0-174754 GCA_004027205.1 Ctenodactylus gundi
CGCAGCACCTACCATATGCAAGGCAATAGGAATACAAAGCTAAGTGAAGCAATCCCAATCTCAGAATCTCAGAGCTGGTGCTGCACACCTAGTAGGCCAAGTCACCAAAGAGACCACAGCTGTACTCCCCCAGCTCGGGTTGGAGTGATCAGTCCTTTTGTGCAACAACTTTATGATCTGAATGTGACCATATAATAGCACCTGTAACTCTTATTGTGGCTTTTTTATATGAATGTACTTTTCTATAGACCATAACAAAAGAACCTTAGAGACATACTTACATTTTGTCACCATTTTATCTATAGCACCAAGTATAGTGCTCAGTCCCCAGCAAATACTCCATAAACAGTTTTCCAAATAAAAGCAAGGAATAGAAACTTAGTCTAACTGTCCACATAATTACCTGTGAGGGTCTTGAATACTATTCTATTCATCTGTTCATAATATGAAGGATTTATGGAAGAATCTGCCAGATATTCAGAGTGATTTTAGGTAACCTGTCTGTGATGTGTTCCCCCCAAAACTCATGCGCTTGAAAGGAGACTGGATCACAGGAGTGCTATGCTCACCTGTGGGTTCACCCATGAATGAGTTCAGTAGCTACATGTACTGTTAGCAGATGGGACTTAATGAGTGGTGCGTCACTGGGAGTGTGACCTGGAAGGCTTGTCCCTGGCTCTTTCCTTCTCTCTCTGTTGCCTGGCTGTTACGAGGTGAGCAGCTATCCGTCACCAGGCTCTTCAACAATGCTGCTTCTGCTTGTGGCCTGCCAACTTAGCACAGAACTCGCTGGATACTGTGAGCCAAATAACTCCTCTCCTTTAAGTTGTAGACATTGGGTATTTTGTCCCAGGGACAAGGCAATTTCTAATAACTATTAAGTGATGATTGTTTCTGGAACAGAAGTCACAGCTAGTCTATCTTCTGTGCAACTCCCCAAAATAAAATAGTACCTAAGTCATCTGTGAATGTTTAATTGGAGTTCATACACTAGTGTGGACTATAAAGATAACCAAATGGCCCCTCTAATACAGGATAAATGGCACTTGTATTCTTGGTCAGAGGTTATAACCCTCACTTATTTAACGAGTTCTGAGCAATTTGAGAGCAACAGAAAGACTTGTGAGGTCAGCCAAGCCCCTGGTAGATACTCGCATGGCAACCCAGTGGGAATTCTCCAACACCGTAACTCAAACTGGTGCAAATCCTTAACTTTGAGGATACTTTCTAAGGGCAGAAGAGCCTGTTGTTACCCTCTCAATGTCTCCTCTTGTCTCATCAGTCAATCTGGAATAGACCACATTATCAGTTCAATATTTTCTACTCAACTCAAACTCCTCAAGGCACATAACTTTCCTATTTTTCTTGAGGTGGGGCCCACAGTAGTTTTGGTTGCACACAAACTCTCAGCCAGTGGCTCTAATGAACAGCTCAATCTCTCCGGATAATTTTCAGTCTCTGCTCCCTTATGAGACAAGAATCTTTGCAATAAATGCTATGACCCCAGTTGGATGTTCATTTGCTGTAACAATTACTAATGGGAAAGCGTTAGCAACCAGAGGGTGCTACTGAGTCCAGACACTTCTCTATTCTGCTTTAGTATCAACACATCATTTCCCTGGGTCATATAGTCCATCCTAATTGGCCTGGGATTGAGGGCTTCAGTATAGACTTTACCAGAATGGCTAGTCACCCTATCTCAGGTGTCTGGAATAATAAGAGACTAAGGACTTGAGAACAGAAAAAGAGAAAAAAATGAGTGCTACAGAGAAAAAAATGAAAGAAAAACAGATTGACAAAAAATGAGATGGGGTAGGTATCTGACAAAGAGAAAAATGCAAGAAGGAAAAATCAAAAAGTAATAAGGAAGAGTCCTGAGCAAATGGAATCTTAAGAGATATAACAAAATATCTGTGAACAATCCTAGAGAGAACTGAAATATACATAGAGGAAAAAGAACTATGCATGCCTTGATGATGAGCAACGAGTAGGAAGAAAACAAAAAGACTTGCTAAAACACATCCACCCACACATGATGGTTTCTTTTCTTTTCTGAAAGGAACAGTCCAACTTCCTCCTGGTGTTATATGTAAAATATAATGCTTGAAGAAAAGAACAAGAATAAATTAGTTAAAGTCATTATTTATACGGAAGTAGTTTTCCCTTCTCCCTCCCAGAGTGATGTTATCATCTTTGGAAAATTACCAGGTCAGCCTGTATTTATTCTGGCTCTTTGGAATAGCTATAATTTTGTTAAGTCCTAAGGTTAATAACCTATGTTTAATGGAGTGTGTAAATAAGTTCCATTGAATTATTATGCAGCGATTGTTCCATTCCCAGTGTTTTATTTTCTTTCCCCTCTTGCCTTTTTGTTTATTATTAAAGAGGGCCATAAAATTTAATTTTCTTTGTTCTATAAATGATTACTTGAGTGACTTTTCCAGTTATTACAGCAGTGGGTAAATTGGCATTTGTGGAAGAAAAAATACAAGAAGAAAAATTTAAATAAGAGAAGTTATCATTTCTTTGGTGGGAAAATGGTAGACCACTTACATAAGAAATGTGGCTCTTTGGGTGGTATTTGAGGAAACCCAGTTTAGAAATATACAACGCAAAGCACGCTGGGCCAGGCTATCACCAAGGAACCAGACACATCTTCCCTCACTGTGGAGGTCAGACAAGACCCTGGACCAAATGTCACCACCAAGTGGAGTCGCTGTCTGTTTGAGTGATGTTCTACGACAACACTGGGAATCCTTGTACAGGCTGATTCACAAATGAGAAGCACAGCTCTGTCACTTTAAGAAGCCATCTTATCCAGAATTCACAGAAAGTAGATGGGTGGTTGCCTGGGGCTCGGAGAGGACAGGATAAAGAGAAGTGTGGAGTGATGGCTAATGAGTACAGTGTTTCATTTTAAAGTGATAAAAATGTTATAAAAACATTATAATGTGACAAAATGTGATGGTAATGTGTTTAAATGTGATTAAAATATTATAAAATTGATATTGTACAACTCTAAATATGCTAAAAACTGTATAAATTGTGTAAATAAAGTTATTTTTTGTTCGTTGTATTTTTTTTTCTCTTTTTAAATTATACATTCATGGGTACATTATGGTTGGTGGATTCTATCTTTGAAAAGCTAGGCTTAAGAAGAGAAGAAAAAAGGAGCATGACACGGAGGCCCATCGCCTTTGTGTCGTTTCTGAAGGTCTGTAGTACTGACAAGGAAGAAACCTTTAATATACATAAGCACAGATCGGGTTTTAGTGGGAACGTGGAGTAAAGAATTCCCACCAATTCTTTTAGTTAGAGATTGAACTGGTCTCTCACTGTGTGCTGTGAGTTGAATTGTGTCCCCACAAAGACATGTTGGGAAAGTCTAAGAGAGCACTGTGAATGTGGCCTTGCTTGGAAATGGTCTTTGCAGATCTAAACTAGCCAAGACGAAGTCATGTCCAACTAAGTCAGGTTCTAATCCACTACGACTGGTGTCCTGATTAGAAGAGAAAACACAGAGCCACACAGAGAGAAGATGTAGGTAAAGACTAGAGCAATGGCACCTACAAACCAACAGATACCAAGAACTGTCAGCCATTACCAGAAGCTTGGAGACAGGAAAGGAGCAAACTGTTTCCTCAGAGCCCCGGGGAAGACTCTGCTCAGCCAGCTCTTCAATTTTGCCCTTCCAGACTCCAGTGCTCGAGTGGAATACGTTTTGCTGTTTTAAGCCAACCAGCATACAACACTTTACAGCAGCCTTAGGGAAATAATCTGAGGAGGGACAGAAACAGAAAGTCTGGAAAGAAAATCAAGCTCCTACCAACGTCCCTGGCACCGCTCTGCTACGTGGTAATAAGGACTTTCTACTGATGCTTCCATTAGAACAGCGACGTCAGCATTCTTGAACAAGAATCAATAGAAAATTATCCTTCTACATGAACCCAAGGCTGTTCCACTAACTACAGTTCTGATGAACATTGTTCATGGCAGCAAGGTCAAATAAATTCTCTGCTCTTACATTCCATCAAGGATTTCAAGTTTGTTTTATATTCTATAGTTTTAATGCAGATATTGGATTTTCTGAAATTCCTTTTTGTATTTCTTCCTCTTATTTATGAAAACATGTCCATCTTCTTTGTCATATTATTTGGCAAATAAAGTCCAAGATGGAGGGTGCCCTAGGGTAGGGACTATAATTATCCCCATTCTACAGATGAGAAAATTAGAGCATAGACAGGTTAAAGAACTTAACCAAAATTACCAGACTAGAGCCAGGAATAGTGACCCATTTCCATAATTTCAGCAGTCTTGGAAGCTGAGGCAGGAGGATTATAAGTTTGAGCCCAGCCTGTGCAATTTAGCAAAACCATGCCTCAAAAATTAAAAAAAAAATGTAAAAGTGCAGGGGATATAGTTTAGTGCAAAGGCTCTAAGCTCAATCTTCATATAGAAAACTAACTAATTTAAAAATAATAAAAGACTGGTAATGTAGCTCCATGTGAAGACTCTAAGTGTGATCCTCTACCTCAGAATAAATAACCAGACTAGAAAATAGTCAAGTTGGAACACAAATCCTTGTTGTTCTACTTTTTATTTTATTTTATTTTGCTTTCAAAGGCTACATCCTTAATTGCTCTGTTCTTTGCTACCAATCAGTCTTTGGAGATTTTGTTATTTGTCTTGTCTTGGGGAACATAGTTGATTTATGGGATAGCACCAGAAACCAAAAGAGCTTATTTAGAATTTTCTGACAACTTAAAAAAAGTCAGCTTCACAGAAATAAATTGTATCTTATTCAATAGTAGCTGAAAATTAAAGCCATATTGAGTTTTCCAGGGCTTTGAAATGTTACTTACAGAATTGGACGATGTCGAACTTGGCGACAGAAAACAAGTGGAGCATTTCAGAGGGTGTTTTATGCCTTGGCATTTGCTTTGAGTAGCACAACAACGCGGTGTGTCACTGCAGAGATGAGGACAGAGGTAGTGCCACTTACCGGGATCTACTGGGGAAGGGAGGAAAGGAGATACGCTGTCCTCGCATGCCTTTCAGCCAAGGCAGCTCATTTCAGTTTCCTCATGAACAAATCCTGAGCTTGACTCAAGTCTTGAGTGGCTTCTGTAGTTCAAACTGAAAAATTGTTTGCAATACATGGAAAGTTTCCTAGACTTTTAGAAAGAGCAAGTTGTTTGAGCTTGTTATATTTTATCCTTTTGGGAATCACTAGTGCTAAAAATTCTGACTATTTTGGAGTAATCTAACAGAGACTGAATACAAGGAATGATTAAAATACATACTGAATATTTAGATTTTTAAAGTATATTACGTAAAAGACACATTGCCATTCCCTCACCCTCAATGGTAATTTCTGAGAACCTAGTCTCAGAAGTTACTTGGTGAGTCCGGGCATATGACACGGCACCTCCTCAGCATGTGTGCGGGCCTTGGGTTCTATCCCAGCATCTCCAACCCCATACACAGGCAGTTAATTACATGCTGCCCCTCTCCCTCTCATTGGGTGAGTCACAGACGCAGGCCAGTCCTCCCTCAGCAAGAGGCCCACTGCCTCTCTTCTTACCAAGAAGCAGAGTCTAAGAACTTGTCGCCATCTTTAGTCCACCTCACCTATCTATTTATTTGCAAATAAGGACAAGAGTTAGATCAGTATTTCCAAAGACTTTTGATCTTCTACTTCTTGATTCTGAATGTGGTTTGCATTTCCCTTATGAATCTGTCCCACTTTGTTTAAATATGAGTATAATTTTTAAAAAATGAAAATTAAAATGTCATTTTGCCCAGATCTACTTTAATAATGAAAAAAGTTTGAAGTGATTTCTGAAAATAAAATACCTTCAGTCTTAAGTATTTTAAATGCAGCTGCAGTATTCTATTTTAAGAACAGGAAAGTGAGGAGGGAGGAAGGGAAAGAGATATTTTTATCCGCAGCTACAACAGCCGGGGGACACATTGCAATGAGGGAGGAGAGGTTTACCCAAACGTGAGTTACTGTATTACTTACTAGAAATCTAATCTTTATTTCCCATTCTACTCTTTTATTCAATTTTATAAGAAATTTACTTATAGAATCTATTAGATCTATTAGGGCAATGTGGAACTCTAACATTTAGCAAATACACACACACACACACACACACACACACACACACACACACACATATACATACACACACACACACACACACACATATAGCTTCAAAATCTAAATAGCTCGTTAGATCCAAGCACAACAGCAGAAAATTATGATAACTTGGCTCTGGAATGTTCACCAAAGATGTTAAATCTTTCTTCTTTAGTGTATGGCACCAGTGAAAGGTGGAGGAAATTTAAAGAAATGGAGCCTCCTGGAAGGTTTTAGGTCCTTGTGAGTGTGCCCTTGAGGGGATGGTTAGATACTGCCCCTGCCTCTTTGTTTGCCTTACCAAAAGCTGAATAATTTGCCATGTGCCTACTGTGATACACTGTCTAACCACAGGTCTAAAAGCAATGAAGCCAGCTGGCCATGGACTGAAACTTCCAAAACAATAAGCCAAAATGAAGCTTTCCTTTTCTATGTTGATATCTTGGGTGTTTTGTGACAGAAACTGAAGACTGACTAGCACACTCGCGTCTGCTGTACAATGGGCAGTGACAGGAGTTTGGGCTTTGTGCGATAAAGGAAACCCAGGGATTCAGGAAGCAGGAATGAGCTTTTCCGTTTGAGACTGGTGATGGTAGTGCATGGAGACCTTTTGTCCCAAAAAGAGACTGAAACCACCTTTAGGCTTTCTAAGGAAAAAAAAAAATCAATGAGCCATACACATGCTGATGACTGAATCTGCAATATTCATGGCTGACTTAGAGGCAGGCATTTCTAAAACCTCTGATTCAAAGACTAAAGCAAGGGCAATGGCAAAGCTTCCAGAAAAGGAAAGTTAATTATGGAGGGGAGAGGAGACAACAAACACTCTCATACAAAACAAGCCCCAAACTCAAGATTCCTTAGCACCTGAAGAAACATAATACAAAGAAAGTCAGGAAAGTCCATACTTAGAACCTGAATTCTCTAAAGTTGACATTAACAAATAGGACCGTCTTATAAAGACTTTGAAAAATACGGTATGTATATCCACCAATAATCCACGTTTAATGTAACTATTATATATCAAAACTTTGCACTGACAAAATAATCTGGGAGGAAAAAGACTTTGAAAAACAATTATGTTTAGGATGCTTAGAGAGTTATATAAAAAGATTACATCCATTTAAAGAATAAGAAATTATAAAACAAGTGACAGAAAAAAGAATAGCTTGATAAAAGAAAAAATCATTACAACAGGAAAAATACACATGTGATATTGCAAAACTGAAGTAACCCTGTAGAAGTGAGACTTGGTATCTTTGTGCTTTGTATCACACAATGCTTCCAAAATTCCTCACATTGCTATTAATGTGATGTTATTAAGATGGAGACTTTAAAAGCTGATTAAGCCATGAGGGTGCCTCACTTACGAATCAAACTACATGTCCTTAAAAAAGGGCGCAGTGGAAAGGCTTTGTCATGTCTTGGCCTCTGCTTTCATCACATGCAGATACAGTAAGAAGACCCTCTCCAGATGTCAGGGCTTTGATCCTGGACAATTCACTATGTAGTCATGAGAATGAATGTCCAGATTCAGGAATTTCCTGTGACAGCATCACAGACAGAATCAGAACAAGACAATCACTTTGGCAAAATTCTAAAACTGACCATGCTAAGGTTTGGGGAAGGTTTAGGATAATTTGAAAGCCTTATATGCTGTTTTTGGCAGTATAAATTGGGAAACCACTTTGGAAAACACTGGCATAATCTATTAATGAAAGATAGTCATGACATATGCTCCAATACTTTAATTCTTAAGCATATACACTAAAGAATATCTATACATGGATGCCAACAAACATAAGTAACATCTATAGTTGCATTATTTATAGAGCCACGGGCTAATCAAAGATACTTATTATCAATAAGATTGACCAATAAATCAGTATGTTTATATTAATATACTAACATATGATATCTTCATGAAAATGAACAGTTTACTCTTCTCTGTGCATGACACTCAAACTTGAGAAAGGAAGTCACAAAAGAACATAGAGGCTCTGATGTCATTTACATAAATTTTAAACACCTGCATACTAATCTACATTGGTTAGAGATACACATTTTTAAGAAAATAAAAACAATTATCAATAGGGGTGGTTGGTGGCTGGCCCTAGAGGAAAGGAGGGAGAATAGCTTCTAGGTTCCTGAAGTGACCTATTTCTTTGCACTGGATGTCTTATACTAGAAATGATCCTTTTCATAAAGCAGATGTGCATGGTTGTATGGTTGATATATTTTAAAAAGAAAGAGATAAGAAATTAAAGTAGTGAGAAATTCATCTGGAATATATCACAGGAAGTCCAGGGTCTTTTGAGAGAAGTCAATTCATATCTGTAAGGAATTTAAAAGAAAAGAATGGAGGGTGAGTGGAGAACATAGGAAGAAGAGAGAGCCATGACATCTCCAAGCATATTAAGCAATGCAAATAAATCCAAGTTCACACATGTAGACATTTCAGAGGGAAACTGCAGAAGATCAAGGAGAAACAGAATATCTAAAAGACAATCAAAGCTAGAAGACTGTGTACAAAGGAATGATCATGTTGTTGGTGATGAGAACTTCATTTTAAGCCCAGAGGACAATGGATCTGACTGTGCTGAAGTTAAGTTATTGTTATTCTAGAATTTTCTTTATACCCTGCTAAATATTATTCACTAAAGCAGGGTAAAGATAAAATTTTCTAACTATAATAGATACTTGCAATATGAAAAGTTACTTAATAGGAAGGAAAAGGAACCAGATGATAGCTATGAAAACAAAAAATCAGCACTGAAATTCATGAAATGTTCTTTTAATACTGGGATTTTAATAGTCAATATTTAAAAATAAAACTAAAATTGAAAAGAACAAGATGAGAGTGAGTATTCAATGGGTTGTAAGAATATGAAATTTCTAGTTACATTCAGAGCAAGAATAGAAACACTGGACAATTCTAAATGTTTAATTTTTTTTATTTTGAGACAGGGTCTCACTGTGTAGTTGAGGCTGCTCTGGAATTTACTATGTTCAGCCCAGGCACGCCTCAAACTCATGGCAGTCCTCCTGCCTCAGTATCCTAAGTACTGGGATTGCAGGCATGTGTGACCATACTTGGCTTTTAAATGTTTAGATTTTTATATTTTTTATTTTCCTTAAAGATTAATCTATAAATTCTCAGGCAATGTTGAGTATCTTAAAAAGCAATAGAAAGGAACAGGAATTAAACAAAATTTTAAAGGGAAAAGAGTAAAGGGAAGTATATTAACTTCCACATAAAAGACATGAATTTGCCTACTACGAAACAAATTATCAGATTTTTTTAAAAGTCCAGAAATATGGTATTGGCTTTATGATACACATTTTAAACAGAATTCTCACACCAATTTAAAAATGCCATGTGAAGATATTACAAAAAGTGGTACTTTAAGGCAGAACAGAACTGAAGACTACAAGCATTAAAAAGAGACCAAAAAGTATTCTATATAATAATATTTTTTAAAAATCTAGCGGAGATGAATTAAAATTTTAAGGTTAAATAAATTTAATCATATAATTACATAAATTTATAAAAAACAGTATAACTTGGAAATATATAAAACACGTAGAACAGAATTTTTAAATTAAAAAATACCCATTAATATCAAACTATTTTAAAAGGCCAATCTATACTTTCCAGTAGCTACTGGAGGGGGGAATAAAGGAAGACTACAGAACATTTAAACAACGAATCATAAAGAAGGACGTACAAAAACCATTCTGTCTTGTCACACTGAATCACTGAATGTTGCTTGCAATTGTCCTTACAGTTAAAAAATACTATTAAACAGGATTTTATTTGTACACACACACACACACACACACACACACACACACACACAATAACAGGAAATATAATTATTAGTTACATAGAATCAGTGGAGTCTCAATTTTGCATTACCATCTCTGTTATTTTAAACTGTAAAATACTCTCTTATTTCTATCTTTGATATTTCTGTTCAATTTTTAAATACTATATCATTTCATGGGAACACGAAAAGAGTGAGACAACTGCTAGAACAGAACTATTTTTAGCATGTAATATATAAAGCATAAATGACTACACTCTTTGACATTTGAATTCTGCTTTCCCACTAATTACTTGATAGTCTGTAAAGAACAATAACCCTCAGTGAAAGACTGATTTTTGTTAAGCTCAAAGAAATAATGGGATTTTTCTCGACCTTACGCCATTTATGGTTTTAAAAAGAGTTTTGGTATTCTAAGGGACATTAATAGTAATTTCAGAAAAACATATTGAAAGGGGCCAACACAGAAATTGATCCACTAATTTTACTCATAATTTATTAATAAAGACTGTTCACTTCATAGACTGACCATACACAACCCCATTATTTATTGTGATGCACAGGACTTCAATATACAACCCTGCCAGCCAGGTGTGATGATGCATGCCTGTGGTCACAGCACCCTGGAAGCTGAGGCTGAAAGATCTCAGGTTCAAGCCCAGCCTGGCTGACCCCATCTCATAATAAAAATAAAAGGAGCTGAGGTGTAACTCAGTGTGAAGGCTCTAGGCACACTGCCCAGTACCACGGGGGAAAATACTGCTGATCGCTCCCCCTCACCACCACACAACATCTTAAATAATGACTGACTTCAGTATACTTACGGTAGTCCATTTCAGCAACAAGAGGCTGTGCCTTCCCAAAAGCTCAGGGAGAATCAGCAGTTAGAGAAGAAAGCATCCCCCAAATGCGCCATCTGCTTTCCTCAGGTCCAGAGTCTCATCCTCTCCCCACAAAAGATGCCAGCTGAGGTGCATCTGGCGACTGCTCTCTGAGTAACAGCCTACTGTGAAGCAAAGCAACACGTGTTTGTGCTCTTTCACTGTGTGAGTACGACATTGAGTAGGACTGGTAAAGCAAGGTGTCATTTCAACAGCTAACTGTGGAACTCCAGTTAAAGTTTCTTCTTTTTTCATTACACTGCACTGTCTTCTTATGGAGAGAAATGCTGACCAACATAGTCCAGGCATACTTATATGTAGTGAGCAAACAGGGAAAACCCAGCTAGGAGAAAATGATCCAAGTGATTCTGAGAAGAGGCCACGTGCCTGGCAAGTGCATTTCATTGCCAAGTGGTGTCTGTGCTGGTGCCTAACAGTAATCTCTACCCATAATTCTAATGGGACTTCTTTCAGGAACTATCTCATGTAAGACCAAGGCACTTTAGATGTGATGCTTACAGTGTGGCACAACGCTCTGGTGGTACAAAGGTGACGGGGAACTTCATAGCTTCTGCTGCGCCATTTCTTTTAGTTTTGTTTTCCATTTAAGATGGTTAGTGCAATGCCTCTACTTTAAAAGGCACACAGGTGAAAAATAGATCAAGGATGGTTTCAGGGATTCAGAGGCTCAGGAAGGTCATTGGGAAACGTCTTCAAAACCTCCCTTGATGTCATGTGCAGAGCCTATCTGATTCATGTCGCCTCCCATCCTGCAGTTTTGGGATCCAAACCCTGTGTACCTTCTCGCCCACCACTTTGTTTCTAAAGGTAACTCCTACCTCCTAGACCACACTGCTGCCAATTATAGTGCCTTTGCCAAGGTTCCTCAGGTGGCAAGAGTCCTAAACCCGAACTGTCACCAAGTTGAGTCTGTTATCTCCACAGATAAACTATCATACTCAGAAGGTCTGGTTTTCTGAGCAGCCACCAAGGTGTTGATGATACAACCCAGAAGTGCAGGACTGTCCACTTGACTAATGGAAAACGGGATACTAGACAAACTGGATTAATGAGACATTGGAGACAGTAGGCAACAGGGCAGACAACTGTCCTTCCACGTACTGCTTCGCTTCCCAGGTGCTACTATAAGATGCATTTCCTGCATGAAGGGCCGCCGCATGGAGAAGCTCTACATGCTAAGTCTTCACCCTGCCAAGAAACTGCTGAGTCTCATCCATTGTGACACAGTGACTGGCATCACCTCATCACACCTTTGTGCTTTTCCTATTTTGCCTCATTTTCCCTACTTCCCACCTCTGCCATCCTGGTCTTACACTTCCTAAGTTTAAAATGTCAAGTTTAAAATGCCACACAATCAAGTTTCTCTCAGGTAACAATCTTTTTATGAAGAAGCCATTTATAAGAGTGGGCAGGGAAGAGAGAATAATGGATAATGAAGCACCAGGAGCAGAAGCCACTCCTCCTGCTAAGGAGTAAAAGGGAGAAATACATTCCACTACCAGGACTCAGGAAGAACAGGTGCTCTGGGGAAGTCCATCCATGGAGGACACAGGCCTTGCCAGAGCCTAAGTGTAGCGGGGAGGGTCCAGGGACAGGCATTCTCTGACCTCTCTCTCCTCTTGCTCACTACTTTTCTATTTCTAGACTCTGATCACCAGTCCACTGCCTCTCCTTGGCCGAACTCCATCAGAAACTAGAATGATGTGGCCTGTAGGGGTCAGCCTGCCTGGGCTGAAAACGAGGTGTGACGGACAGAGGGTAGATTCGAATTGGTGAGCGTGGGGAGGAAAACAGGCATAACCAGTATAACCAACATATCAAAATTCATGCAAATAATCCTAATTTTGACAAAAGTGTTGAGAGAGGATGAACTAGACACTTAAAGTAGCTACTTCACTGTTGTAGAATCAGTGGGTTTATTTTTATGGTATTCATACATTTTAAGATAAAAAATGGCTGTATATGTCTCTCAGATTTATCCTAATAGAGAAAGAGAGAAAAAATGCTGGTTTAGGGGTGTAGCTCAATAGTTGGAGAACTCACCTAATGTGTGCAAAGCCCTGGATTTGATCTCTCACCACCACATAAAAATCAGCTGGGTGTGGAGGTACATGCTTATAATCCCAGCACTGGCTGTAGCAGGAAGACTGCCTAGATCTCACGACCAGCCTGGCCTACATTGTGAGAACCTGCCTAAAAAAAAAAAGAAGAAAGAAAGAAAGAAAGAAAGAAAGAAAGAAAGAAAGAAAGAAAGAAAGGAAGGAAAAGAAAGAGAAATGCATGCTATGAAAGGCAGAGGCAAAAGATCACAAATTTGAACACAAAGCCTAGCCTGGGCAACTTAGTGACTTAGTGAGACCCAGTCACAAAATCAAAAACAAAAACTCGGAACTAGGGATGTAGCTCAGTGTAAAATTAAGGCCCTGGGCTCACTCTCCAACGTTACCAAAAAAACAAAACAAAAACGAAACAAAGCAAAAAAAAAAAAAAAAAAAACGAATTGAAAATGTGTAGGTTTTTTCTTTCTTCTTATGTTTTTTCCTTCCTTCCTTCCTTCCTTCCTTCCTTCCTTCCTTCCTTCCTTCCTGTCCTCCTTTCCCCCACCCCCCTTCTTTCCTTTCCTTTTTGAGACAGGGTTTCACTCGGTAGCCCAGGCTGGTTCCGAACTCACTATGAAGCCCAGGCTGGCCTTGGGCTCACAGCAATCCTCCTGAGTGCTGGGATTACAGGTGTGCACCACCACATCCAGTTTTATGTGGTATTGGGGAACTGAACTCAGGGACTTGTGCTTGCAAAGAAAATGTTTAGTTTGCAAAGACACCGTTTTCTATTGGTGTTTCTTGGTAAGAATTTCACTTCCAGAAATTTTCCAAAAGCAGGATCTTCCCAAGAGAAAGAGGAAGATCAAGTAGAAAGGGTGGTTGTTTATTTCTAAAAGCACTGGTTTCTTCCACACTGCTCTGATGGAAAATAATAGTGGGACAAATGGCAGTCCAGTTCTAATTGTACTAGTAGGTCTGCAATGCCACTGTTTGCCCTTAACTTGGTTAGCAGCAAAGCTGGTCTGTGATATTCACCTTATCAAATGAAATTTCTTACCCTGGAGTTAGATGCACTGACTTCTGTGTACAGACATTAGCCTCCTGCTATAAGGAGACCCCAGTGTGCTATATATAGAGACCTATGTAGAGACCCCAGTGCACTACCAGGAAGAGTTTGGAGCCCGAGTTTTGGAAGACTGCTGGTTGGATCACGCTCTGTACGCCCTGCCCGGGCCAACCATGGCGGACCTGAGAACAGCCAGGGCCACGCCGCAGCCTCCTCCAGCCAGCCCGGCCACGGCAGAGGTGCCACATATAAACATAATGCTGCAAAATCCTTTCAGTTTCGTTAAACAATAAATAAACATTCCTCAGTTTGTTTCTAAAATTACTTTTGATTTTTTTTTTCTTGCATGACTTTCCTGTTTCATCTTGAACTACAAGGGAAGCAACCGTCTCCATGGCCTGCCTTCGCCCTGGTGTCTTTCACGCCCTGCATTTTTCTTCTATTCTTAGCCCTGTCCCCTGCTCATTGTCAGCTTGCATTTGGCACTGGGAAGCTACTTCCTCTAAAGAAATACTTAGTATATACAGAATGAGACAGCAAATCATTGGAACATTGGAGGCCAGCTGTTGACGGCAACATTCTTAAAGCAAATTCCTAACCTCACTTGAGTTCTCTGTGGTATCGATGTCTCCACCTTGAGCCAAAGCAGGATTTTGGGACTATCCAAGCACCATTCTTCAGACGTACCATGCGAACCCAGAACCCAGAAACACTGTGCAGGCTCAGCAATCCTCACATCTACTGGCTGCCAGGCTATTTCAAGCAAGAAAGTATGCAGCCAAAACAGATGAATTATACTTTACCATTCTAAAAATCTAAAAATGTAATTTGATTCTAAATAGTAAGGATTAACACTTAATGAATTAGTTTTACTCAATTTATAAGAGTACAGTTTGGGTTAATATATATCCTATTAATATTTCCAGGCTATACAGTATTTAAAAAGCAAAACTCCAGACAGAATTAAATCTAGCTTAGAAAAAAAAAGATTGAGGCACATATTTGAACTCTAAAAATAAGATGATATCTAGAAATTCCAACTGGAGTTAAAGGCAATAACGACTATCATGAGTTATAAGTAGACTTCAGATCCTATTTCCAAGGATTATATTCATCTCTAGAGTTTATATTTGCAAAGCACCACTTAGATAAAAGTCCAATCAAAAGAAAAGCTTATCAAGGGAAGGGAGCTGCAACTCTTTTTAGCCATGAAATGGGTTTTCATAAATTGGCTAAGAATTCCTTAAGTGAGTTTGGCTCTTCTGCTCTGGATTATATAAACAATTTCTCTGGCATTGTTTGAGTCATGAAGAAACTATTCTGAGGCCTTTCTCGTACCAAACTACAGGGTCCTACCATACAAACATATTTAACAATTTTCCTTCCTGCATTTAGAATAATAAAGATGAGTCCAGCATACCAAACATGCTGAGGATATGTTTTTAATCTTCATAAAAATCAGAGCAAGTCATTTCAAACATGGATAAATCAAACATTCCCCAGGTACCATCGGCTGCATTCTCGTCTTCCTCATGTCCTGTGAGCGGAACCGATAAGGTTTCACTCAGTCCCGAGCGGAACCTTGGCTTCCACCACCAGAATTCCATCATGACAGAGGACCGCAGACAAATCTTTGGTTCCAATGCCCTCTGGCAGCTTGTACTGCCGGGTGAAGCTCCGGGAGACGAAGCCGTGCTCGTCCATCCGCGTGCCGTGCTGGGCCTTGACCAGCAGCCAGCCCTCGAAGGTCTGAATGATGATGTCCTCGGGGAGGAACTGGACCACGTCCAGCAGGACCTGAAAGCGGGACGTGCCCTCTGCAGGTGGCACCTCTGCCGTGGCCGGGCCGGCTGGAGGAGGCTGCGGCGCGGCCCCGGCTGTTCTCAGGTCCGCAATGGTCGGCCCTGGCAGGGCGTACAGAGCATGATCCAGCCGGCAGTCTTCTAAACCTCGGGCCTCAAACTCCTCCTGGTAGCGCACTGGGGTCTCTATAAGGTGCCTCAGTATGATCTTCGCCATAGTGCAGCCCAAAGCAGCCCTGCGCAGCTTCCCCTCGGAGAGCAGCAAGCCCTGCGTCCTCCCGCCCGGCTGCGGCTGGAGAGCTCCCGCCCCGTCCTGCCCAGGCGCAGCGCTCGCTAGGCCTCCATCAGGGCAGCGCACGCACGCACGCTTGTCTCCCACGCTGACAATGAGCGGCTATTTATAGTGCTTGTCTCACAGTCGCTTTTAGCTCCCAGCCGGCACGCGCTCCCAGGCAAGGATCGCTTCTTACATGCTCAGTCATCCTGGGCAAAGGCTCTGCCTGGCTTACCCAAGTAAAGGGAAACTAAGAATCTTTCTAAACAGCATTTAATATGCATATCTGGGGAGTGCTCCTACCTACGTCATACACATTAGAGACATGCCATCTAGTAATCGGAGCTAATACAGCATGGCCCCGTCCCACCGGATCCAAACTGGAGAGGAAACATGCTGGTAGCTGATGAGAAATTAAAATACACACGCCCAGGTAGACGCGCAAGTCTCCAGCACCCTGATCGCTCAGCTCTCCACCCTGTACATTTCCTTGCCTTGCACCCTTTGTTCTTTTATGCCACAGGACAGCGGGGTCGCACCATCTTTTTTTTTTTAATATCTGACCCACAAGAATGAAATCACATAACTAAGATGGGTAAGTGTTAAACTTCAAGTGGGGGTAGAAGTCACAGTGTGAGGAGTCCTAGGAAGACAAAGCTTCAGGGGAGAGAGAAAACGGCAGCACTTTTAACTATTTCCCATTAAAGTCCAGAGAACCAAGGATTAATCGAGTCATTGCTTTGCCACTGAATTGCAAAAATAAATTATATATAATTTCTCAACCGTAGCATCATTTATATTGAACTTTCCTTGAAAAAGAATGAGGTAGCTCTTTATCCACTCCTATGGGAGTATCTTAAAAATACGTTAAAAATAAAAAGTCTGAAACAGCCTGTAACATATCATAGTTATTTATGTTTGTTTTAAAACTAGACATTTGCTGGTATGAATAAAATCACTCTGAAATTCTTGTAGCTGCAAACAGTGGTTGGCTCCCAGGAGGGTTACAGCGTGATAGAAAGGGACCTATTTTGTACTTTAAACTCCTCTGTGTTTTTAAAAGTAGTTTTAAGCTGGGTATGGAGGCACATGCTTATAACCTTAGCACTTGGGAGGCTGAGGCAAGAAGACTGCCGTGAGTTTGAGGCCAGGCTGTGCTCCATAGTGAGTTCAGGACCAACCTGAACTGGAGTACAGAGTGAGACTCTATCTCAAACAAATAAACAAATACATACATAAATAAATAAAATATTAGAGGAACACACACACACACTCACATGCAGAGAGATTTTTAAAGTATAAAAAAATTCCTTTGTAGAGGCTATACTATTATCCAGAATAGAATAATTTTTCTTTAAAATATATGAATTTGCTTAGAATGAAATAAAAAGTCTACAAAAAAATTAAGAGCCAGGAAACAGAAGGTAATAAATATATCCTTTAGCTCCCTTTATTACTCTAAAACATTCATGTTGCACATACAACATTTAGGATCTTCTTCTGCTGTTTGTCCAAAGCTCCTTGGAGTCAAAGCCTAAACCATCCTCTCCTCCTCTTCCTCCTCAAAGATCTTGATTTTTTTTTTTTTTTTGAGATCTCTGAGGCTTCCTGATGATCCTCTGCATCACGCCCTCCCTCCTGGCTATCCTTTGCACCATGACTGGAACTATTGTGAAGCTTGCAGACAAGGTCATCTTGCTGTGGAGTGCAGGTGAAAGCTTCTCATTGTAATCATAGTGAAATTCAAATTAGTCCTCAAGGTCTTGAGGAATGTGTCACCTTATACCTGCTGACTTCCTCCCTAACCTCTCTTACTTGGGCCCTGTGCTTCATTCACACTGGCTTCTGTCTGTCTGAAGAACACCTACCCGTGCTGCTTCCTCAGGCTCTTTGCATTAGAATCTCTTTGACTTTGAAAGCTCTTTCAGATTGTCTCAAGGTTGCCTGTGTCAGGTCAGATGTTACCTCTTTCTAAAACCAGTTCTTCCTGCCACTCCAACATAATGCCTAATTTATCTCTGTTCTGTGTTTTTAATGAGATGGTCAATCAGGAATGGTCAGAAGAAAAAAGAAAGTGTGCCATCCTCACAGGTCCTAAATATAGGTAGCATAACAGGTTACACAGGGCACGAGGAAGTCTCAGGACAGTCGGGGATAAAAACTGGTTCTTATGAAGCAAAACTATGATTTTTGATATTGTAGAATGGTTTGTAACCCTCAAAATGGCAATAGTAAATAAATAAACTATAATAAATCTGGTATTACATTTTTTTTCACAGGGGAGATGGAAGAGAAATTAGGTGGAAAATGTCCCAAAATGTCTCATAGGATAAGCAGTAATCATGAAATAATGAAAAGATGAGAAATGCTGAGTAGCATGTGTCATTACTTTTTGTAAATCAAGGTCCCTGTGATGGGGAGCCATCTAGAGGATTAGTAAAGCACACTTCCTTGCCTATCTAGGAGGGTCAGAGACACCTGACCTTGCGTACTTAATCTGGTCCCTGGCCCATTCCTTTCTGGCACTATTACCTTGCTTGTCTTCCTAGACACCAATAAATTGTGCGGCTTTGCTTCACTATATCCTTTTGTCATAATGTCCCTGCCTTGAATCCAGAGACCATGAACTGAACTCTCTGAAACCATGAGCCAAGTAAACCTCTCCTCTAAGTTTTAGGTGTCAGGGTAATTTGTTCAGTGACAAGGAAGTGACTATATAGCCCACTTGACATACTGGCTCATTTTGGGGATTCTAGTGAAAACCACACTTAGAATCTCAGCTGGAATAAGAGGATAACAGAGCAGGGACAGGATGAGAGAGGAGAAATATTTGAAAATAGCATTTCAAGGTTTTGGAGGGTGGGCCTCAAACACCATCAGAAGTGTCCCTACAAAGGAGAGACAGAAAGAGATAGGACACAGGCACCAGAGAAAGCCACATGAAAACAGAGCTGGGAAGCATTTGAAGATCTGAGCCTTGAAGATATAAGTCACAGACAAGGAATTCCTACATCAAAAGAAACTGGAAGAGATTAGAAATAGATTACCTTATTTTGGAGGGCTTAATTTCCTTTTCAGTTCTTTGCATATTCTTGATAATAGTCCTCTGTCTGAGAAGTAACTGGCAATTTTCCCCTGTTCTCTGGTTCCCTCTTCACTCTGTTCATTGTTTCTTTTGATGTGCAGAAGGTTTTTAATTTGATATAAAGGACCCAGTAAAACAATGGACATTTGAAATGAGTACACTTTTTCACAAGAAGACCGATCAGTAAATACATGAAAAAAAATTCAGCATATTTTGCCATCAGAGAAATGCAAATCAAAACAACCCTGAGGTTCTACCTAATTCTAGTAAGAATAGCTGATATTAAGAACTCAAAAAACAAATCCTGGTAAGGTTCTGGGGGAAAAAGGAACCCTCCTATATTGCTGGTAGGAGTGTAAACTGGTACAACCACTATGGAAAACTATATGGAGATTCCTCAAAAAACTGAAGATAGATATTTCATTTGACTCAGCTATACCTCTTCTGGGTATCTTCCCAAAAGAGTTAAAGTCATCGTACAAGAGTGATATATGCATACCCATGTTTATAGTATCACAATATATACTAGCTAAATATTGGGAAAAGCCAATAAGTTCAACAACAAATGAATGGACAAAGAAGATGTATATACAACGGAGTCTTAGTCTGCCAATAAAGAAAGACAAATTTCAGTCCTTTGCAGGAAAATGGATGCATCTTCATTGAGACCATTATGCTTAATGAAATGAATCAGACACAAAAGGTTAAATATCACATGGTTTCTATAGTATGAGAAAAACAAATCATAAAAAAGTAAGAGACATGGCAGAAAGTTAAGAAGATAGACTTTGTGGGGAGGGAAAGGGAATATGGAAGAGAAAGGTTGAGAGGGTGAGGAAGGTGAAAGGGACACCATATATAAATTTAAAATTTTTAATTAAAAAAGATTAAAAAAGAAATAGATTTTTCCCTAAAGCCCTACCTAGAGAGCCATGCTGCCTTCTTAGCTTTGAACTCCTGGCCTCCAGAACTGTGAGAGATTAAATATCTGTGGGCTCTGGTTTCCAAGTCTGTGGATTTTGTTAGAACAGCCAAACTGATGCTCTTACTCTTCCATTTTTGGTTCAGAATCTGTCTTCCAGTCAGGTTTGACTCAAACCCTTCTTCTAGAGTTTCCATACAACTTTAGATGAAAGTATTTTGCCTATACTTTGTGGGTAGGAGGTTCACCTGGCACCTTAGTTATAAGCTCCTGGATCTTGTTTTATACCTTGTTAAATAAAGCATAAAACTGGAAACTGTGGGTGGTAGAGACTAGAGAAAGATAAAAGTGTTGAGTCTCCAGGTCAACGTGGTTTCTCATGTGCTCATGGAGTTTACACAGTAACTTTAATGAACTCTTCTAGTGTCCAGCTCACCTTCCCACAGAGATGGGTCTTAGTTTCTATGCCTTTGTAAGGGGTCAAAGGGGCCACAATCTAGAGTTTGAGCATACAAGTTTGGATCTGGTCAACCAGAAGAGAAAAGCAAAGCACTGTGGGAAGTTGAGCCACACTTTATTCACGTAGAGCAGAATATGCGGCAGACACAAGTCACTTCTACAAGTGTGTTCAGAAGTAGCCCCCTCACAAGAGATACACCCACAGCTTATATAGTATAAGCTTTGTCGACACAGTCATACAGACAAAAGGGGCATTCTTCCAATCAGTTACTCAACAGGGAGTCTCAAGATAAACATGGAGTTGGCCCAGGCAAACCACGTCATCTTAATTGTGTTTACGATGGAAAAGCTCATGACCATAGAAAGAGGACTCAAACTGTTGCAAGGTCCAGAGAAGCCTCAGGGGCTATGTTACTCCATGTTTCTAACACTCTCAGTCTGCCAGCCAAGTATATTTCTCAGGGTTCTCCAGGGAAACTAAACCAATAAGACTGATAAATATGTAGATATATATAAAAGAGATTTATTATAGGAATTAGCTCAGAAATGGTGGAAGCCCAGAAGCTAAACAAGCTGGGATATATGGTTGTGTAGTTCAGTCTAAGTCCAGAGACCCAAGAGCCAAAGGAGCAGAAGGTATAGCTTCTACTCTGAGGGGTCTGAAGCCCTGAGAACTAGGAGCTCAAGTGTCTAGGGGAAGGAAAAATTGAATGTCTTAACCTGAGCAGTGATAGGTGGAAAGGGGCTTCCACTTTTTTTTTTTCATCTTTTTCTTCTATTGAGACTCTCAATAAATTAGAGGATTCTTATTTGCAATGTTAAGATTGGATCTAATTTACTCAATCTATTGATTCAAAGGCTAATCTTTTGTGAAAAGAACCTCAGAACATACCCAGAAATAATATTTGACCAGGCATTTGGGTCTCTCTTTGCCCACACACATTGACACATAAATGCCAGGCCCCTGTCACAGGCACCTGCGAGCCTTCATTAATCAGGCCACTTTCTACCTCACAAAATAAAAATTTGTAACCATCAGTCAAAGAACTTTGTCTAAACAGTAGAGACTGTAACGTAGCCAAGGAAAGCAGCTTCTACAGTTACCTGCTCTGCCCCATCAACCTTTCTAGGCTATGATGTTCTAAGCATATCCCTGACACATGCCTCCTCCCTGAGGCTGCCAAGCCTTCATCCCTAGGCACATCTTATCTTCAATAGACCCACTCTTTCATAGTGGGTAAGAACACAAATTAAGGGTATAGGTTTTTTTTTGACACGTTGCTGAGTGTGTTTCAATCTCTTCATCTCTAAAATGAATATACTGACAAGACATACCTACCAGGGACTTTGGGAAGACTGAACTTGATTCTGGCCATAAAGCATTTTCTCTACAAGAAGCTGTGCTAAGTGGTCAGTAAGTAGAAAAGTTTCCTGTGTGTTCTCCAAATCATTAGCAGACTGAACACCTGAAGCGATTATCATTTCCATTACTAACCAAAATGTCAATCCTTTCTCTTAGCTAATCTTCACAATCCTCATGAAAGAAAGCATATGTACTTAAAAAAGAAATTCTCTGGAGGGAAGAGAAAAGCGAAACCCAGATAGTATGTAAAATGGAATAAATAATGAAGCACCTGGCACCAAAAGATGCTTTTGTTCCTGTCACTGACTGGTTGACACGGGTCTTCTATCCCCCAATAGGGATCCATAAATCTTGAGCACATTTCAACATTCCCATATGAAAAGGTGGTTCTAAGATAACACAAGTTCCTGTTAAGTTGCCAGGGCAAAAAAAATTAAAAAAATAAAAAATAAAAGAGAGAGAGAGAGAGAGAGAGAGAGAGAGAGAGAGAGAGAGAGAGAGAGAGAGAGTCACAATACATACTTTTTAGACTTGAAAGAAGCTGAGATCTGACGATGAGACACTAAACCCAGAGGTGGTGTGGTGCAGTTGTCTGACAGTGAGGCCAGCAGGGGTCTTCTTTTTGATGAATAGCTGCCCTCTGGTGGGAGGCATTGGAATTTCATGGAATTTCTGATTTTTCCAAATTAATTGAAATTATACATAAGCAATTCTTATTCCTTTTGACAAAAGGAAACAAAGATTGCCATATACTGATCCCATTGTATTAGTTAGGCTGATCCTTCCTGCTTTTAGATTAGTGTGGAGTGGGAGAAAAGGGAAGAATAAAAGAGAAGGACTAGAAAAAATTTAAACCCTTATTTTCTGATCAAAAACTACAAGGCACACAGTATGCTGTTTCTATGTGAATAGACCCAAAGAGGCATCATATCAGTCATCAAGACAACATCCTAAGGAACCTGGAGACTTAAAGTTCAATCCGTTACTCTCCTCTTTACTACCTGCTTGATCCAGAATCTCTGTACAATTTCTCAAAGGCTCAACTACATACCAGTGAAATGGAAAAAAAACCCAAAAAACAAAAAACAAAAAAAATGTGTATCTTTAAGATCGCTTTAAGGATCTGAGAAACAAAGCCTTTAGAATCAAACCTGGCACAAGAGAAAGGTTCAATAAATGTTAGATGTTGGTTTTTGTAATATGATAACATTATAAAAAGAAGGCTCTTTGAGAAAATACTGACCCATTTCAACTCAGGAATGGCTATTTTTAAAAGCATAGCATGCAGCATTGCTCCCATTTCTTTAAACATTAATCAACACCTTGGCAAATATGCAACGTTACTGTATAACTCTAGAAGCCATGAGTTCTACAGAGATAAGGTTCAGACCAAGCCAGATCCCAGGAAAGAATGCACTAAAGCTTCCCTATCATGCTTGAGCTGTCTTTATCAGCTGGGATCAAATGATTTTTTAAAATTCTTTTTCCACAAGTTGCTCTTGAACCCTTTAGCAGCGTTAACATTACTGTTTAGTGACTGAGCCACCAAGCTTGAGAAACTCAAGGCTATTTTTTTTTTAACTGGAGGGAAATTCCAAAGAAATACTTATTACAGCTTGCTTACAAATGGTTCTTGGGGGTTATGAGTTATTTCTTCCAAAACATAGTTTAATTGAGAGTTCAGATAAGAATGTCAGGTTAAAGAAAATGTGAATTGGAAACGGTGGGAGAGAGAGAGAAGAATTAACAACCAGGGGGAGACAGAAGACAGGAGTTCTAATGAATTCATGACCTCAGCTCTCAGCTGGAAAGTAGAACAAGGAAATGAACTACATTTACAAGGCCTCTTTCAAGTTAAAAAATAGGAAGAGGAAGAAAAGAAAAACACCAGTTGTTATTGTGTGCATTACTCACAGCCTGCTGAAGTGTTCTCTCAAACATTACCAGGGTCTACTCTGGCACACACTCTGCAGGCCCAGTTTCTCCCTTCCGTCCATGTACAGAGTGCCATCCTGGGTGCGTTAAAGGCTGACTAAGAGGCAGATGTGTCAACACATTTTTATCTGACAAGTTAATTAATAGGAGAGAAGACATTGGTCCTAGGGAGGTTGCAAGAGGGATTGTCAGCACTTCTGTTGCCCCTGCCCTACTGGAAGACCTGCTCTGCATGCCTCCCTCCCTGAAAGTCTGATCCAGTGGACCACAGCCTGCCAGGTGACCTCCATCTCCAATCCAAGTGAGTGGACCCAGGACGGACACCATAACAGAGCTCAGAAACCAGATTTTGTATGGAATTTGGAACTGGGGTTCTGAGATATTAGGCCCTTGCTAGCCTTTCATTTGAGGTATGTGTGTGTGTGTGGAGCTGAGAGCACTAAGGCAGAGCAGGCCTGATCTTCTGTGCCACTCTTCTCCTTTGGGAGTATCAGAAACCTCAGAGCTCATAGTTGTCTTGGAATGAGACATCCTCTAGAAACCCAAAAATTGCCAAGAACTAAATTCCAAATCACTGTCTTTTCTTGTTCTTTGAGAAATAACACTAATGTTGTTTAGATACATTTTATTTCCAAAGCTTGCCCAAGAAGACTGCTGTTAGCCTGTAAAAGGTAAATTCAGTTTCTGACTTACAGTGGTTTGACTTAGGAGTTGTTGACTTCAGGACAGTGTGGAAGTGATAAGCATGTAGTAGAGAACATTCTTTACATGTTATACTTGGATATTTCTCCAGGGTTGCAATATGTAGTGTGATCCTCTTTCATAATGCTGGGCAGAGGCAGCTCCCAAGCAACTGCATATTGTACAGCAACAGTCCCTAACATTTGTGGCACTGGGGACTGATCTTGTTGAAAACAATTTTCCCACAAATGGGGGTTGGGTGGTGGAGATGGCATCATCCCTTCAGCCCTACCACAGATCATCAGGCATTCGATTCCCATAAACAGCACACAACCTAGATCCCTCACATGTGCAGCTCTCAGGAGGGGTCAGACTTCCATGAGAATCCAGTGCCACCTCGGAGGCGAGCCGGCAGAGCTCAGGCAGAAATACCAGCAACTGAGGCTACAAATACACATAGGACTTCACAGGCTGGCCTGGCACTCACTTCCCGTTGTGTGGCCGGTTCCTCACAAGAACTGGGCCATACAGTATATCAGGAGCTCAAATAATTGTGCTGTGCATTCTGTGTGTTAAGTGTATTTTCATTTTTACAGTATTTCAAATGTTGACAGATTTATTAGGACATAATCCTGTTTACATAAAGGAGCATCTATATCTACTGGCAAAAGAGTTTTTATGGACTTGTTTCCCACTGAGGTCATGACTTAATGGGATTATTCGTCTTAATAAGGACACTTAGGATACCAAGACAAGCTGTTGAAGGCACATGCTAAAGGATCTTCGTGTGGTCCTCTCAGTCCACACACAGCTTCCTATGCCATCTTCCTGGCCTTTGTGGGGATTCCAGAAGTTCACACATACCTAAGCTGTCCACGTTATAAGCAGCAACTAAGATGTAGAATCTCATAGACAATTAAAAACAAAACAAGAAAAAATGGTACTCCAGGTTTGCTAGACTAGACTTTGAGAAAATTCTCCTTGAGATCCTCCTAGAGGAAGAGAGGCTTCTGTGGCTAATGCAATCCCTTCCTGCTGACGACTCGTATCCTATTCAGATCTCATCAGAAGCAGCTCGCCTGATGATCAGGAGCATTAGATACAAAGCCAGTTGCCTGAGTTCAAATTGTGACTCTGCTCCTCAACTGGACAAGCTGTTGCATATCCACTATCCATCTTCCTGGGTTCTTTTTAACATCAAAAGAGGTCATCTATGGAAACTCTAGTAGATTTCAGATACTGTTCTCCTTATTTTCACATAAAATGAAAGCCAGCATGTGTTCATACAAAGTACCTTAGCTTATTGACCACAGGAAGAACTAGAAACTCCTGAGAAACCAGGATACATGCAGATGTGAACATGAGTGCAACTCATGCTTAGTCATTTGATCGCCACACCCGGCAGGAATCAACTGAAACCATCTCAGAAACTCAGCACCTGCTGCAATTTCCCAGTAAGTCAAAGGGAAAGACAGATCTCAATTGTTTACGTACCACTGTATGTATCACACACAGGTCCTAATAAGTGGACTATTCTGAGGATATGTGTCTAAGACCCAAAGTAAAATGCAAGGCTCAAGTCAACAGGCTTGTCACCTTGAGTGGAATGATATGTCCGAACACGAGCACAGAGAAGACAAATATTCAAGTGCATTTTTCTCTTTCCTTCTATAAAAATTAACTGTCACTGTGTGGAACTGCAACAATCTACTCATCACTTAAGCACCTCCTTGTGATAACATCTTTGTATTTATAGCATGTGCTTTTATGAGATGTCATTATGTTTATTTCTCACAACAGTGTATAAGACTTTTCCCAACATCTAGAAAAGCATAGACTTTCAGACCCAATTGCCTTCATGGCCATCCCTGGACCTAACTGTCCTTACAACTTCACTGACTGTTTGCGACTTTCTACTCTTATTACAAACACCTCTATGCACTCACACTTGAACTTTACCCACTGAAACTTTTTCCCAATTTTCCCAAACACTCTCCATTTCAAATCTTCATACTTTTACATTGGCAATTTGTTTTTCTGTCTTTAAAACAATTTATGCAATACACTAATATCTCTTCTTCTGAGAAAACCTACTTCAATCAGAGAGAGGTAATCATCCAATCCTCTGTGCTTGCAAAAACACTTCTATGATTTCCAGATAGCCGTGCCGTTCCAGGTCTCCATAGCAGGGATAGCGTAGGCCACAATGGCGCTAACAACTTTCCAAGAGGCTCTAATTTGTGTCAGTCAACTTCCTAGCAGGAAATTTGGCACCTACCAATTGAGGAACTTAAGGAGATTTTTTTTTTTAAAAAGATGATACACAAAGGCAGGAAGAATTTAGAAAAAGCACAGAAATAATACAATACCCTCAGGGTTCATAAGAGCACAAAATTGTTACAACCTTTAGGCATAGAGAAGCAAAGAAGAGACTGCTGCCAAACACAGAGTGATAACTGTAGAGAGAGGTCCATGCTGCAGGACCAGTGGCCCCTCACAGAGATGTACGCAACCCTCGCAACCCTACAGAGAGGAGGTGAGAAGGTAGATACTCTAATTTCACACTCTGCTTGTTGCCTTCCATCACCCAATCCGATAAGGAAGGTATGGCAATGGGCCCACATGGCCAGTCTTCCCTAGGGAAGAGCAGGAAAGTAGGAGATCCGGCACTATCTGCATGGTAACGAGTTTTTACACGTGACTATTAACGTTCAAACAGCAGCTTGAAGGCCTAGCAATAATAACCAACCCACACATGGGTTGTATGTCTAAGGTGTTCAGCTGAGTGATGACAAAGCACATCCCGGAAGCTGACCCTGAGATGAACATTAGCATGCTGGACAACTATATTCAACCATATTCAAGGACAACTCCTATGACAGAGGAGGGAATCAGATCTGTTTCACTGTCCCTCTATTCAAGTGGTCTGAGGGTCTCGATAAGAAAATATTTCAGTTCTGAATATCAATTTAAAAATATGTTTATTTTGGTCCAAAAGTTAACGTCTCTTGGGCTCCTGTGTCTAGTAAGTTCAGCAACACTTACCTGTTCCACACTTTCTAGAGGAAATGGGTCAACACATGTGTAACTTACATTCTCAGTAAGGGCAACAGTGATATTAGGGGGCAAAAGTTTATCGCATGGGGGCAAATGTATCTTAGATATTACTATAATTTGTGGTCCTATAAAAGCCACAGCATATAATGAGCATCTTTAGTCTAAAAAAATCCAATATCTGAAATGGCCCAAAATCCAAAATATTTGAGCACTGATAGGCACTATGAGTCAAGAAATTCTGTACATGCCATAAAACTTTGTTTCATGCACAAAATTATATAAAATTATATATAAAATCATGCATGTAAACTATATATGAAACATAAGTGGATTATATGTTTAGACTTAGGTTCTGCCCTCAAGGTATCTCATTATTTACACATAAATATTCAAAATCTAAAAATAAATCTAAAATCTAAGACCACTTTTGGTCCAAAGAATTTTGAATAAAAGATAATCAACCTGTACACAAATAGATATGTAATAGTAACCTTTTATGACTTGGGGAAGGAGAGAGACAAGACCAGGACAAAAATGTCTGATAGGCACACAATTCTACCTGAAAGGGACAATATAACCACAAAGTCCCAAATGACCTAGTGAGCACAATTGACAATTTCAGTCTCAGGCTCCAGTATCATTTACAGAATGTTCTGAGTCCCTGAGTGACAAAGCTTTTCTCTGTTGTACTCCTCAAATAGGAGCACCTGTGGCCAAACCATGACACCATAACATGCAACTCTTAGTCAATGTGAATGGACTAAAACTGGCCAAGCCTTCTACACGATCCTATTCACATGAGATGTCATGCTTTTAGACACAACATGTACCAGGCTCACCTGATCTCTTCCAAAGTTCAAGCCTGGGCTAAGCCTACATCCCAAATAACCCAAGATCTTTTAAATAGGGAATGGTATAAAGAGACCTCTATCTGGGGGCTGGGAGTACTCACTGCTTTTAAGCCATTTCTACTGGAATGAGGGAATATAATAATCTGAATCACACTAGAATATAATAAATTTATAATATTTTTATCAGCCCCAAAAGAGAATATTGTACATTTTAGCAGTCACTCTCTGTCTTTACCATCACCCTACCTAAATTTTTATTTTAGTTTTTCATTGATTTGTTGGGTATAATATGTACAACCACAGACTAGTCAAGAATGACTTTCATTTCTGGGAAATTTTTAGTGACATAAAAGAGGAGACAAGCGTAACTGCTGCCCAGGGACATTTTCTTACTACTCCCCTGTGGCCCTACTTTCCAGAAGCCAGAGTTGATAGGACCAATGTGAGACATAACATCCCAGATAAGCCAGAGTCTGTCCTTGGTAATGTAAAGAATCTGAGCAGGGCAGGGTGCCAGAGCGTAGACAAGCAAGACAGAAGAGGAGTTTTTCAGTTTTCTAGCCAGTGGGACTGAGTCAACATAGAGTAGGCAGAATTCTAAAATGGTTCCCGAGATCGTGCTTCTGGTATACATGTGTATAATCCTCTCCTTTTGAGACTGAGCACATGACATATAAATATGGCAGGGAAATAAGGACTGCACAGATACATTCAAGGCTCTAGTCAGTGGATTTTCAGTTAAAAGGGAGACAATTTGACCTAATCAGGTGAAATGCTTCAACAGAAGCAAAAAGATTCTCCTGCTAGCTAGAGGAAGAAATCAGAGAGCCATAGCCAAGTGCATAAGAAGAAGGGAAGTCGTGGGAGCAGATGTCTCAGTTCTACAATCTCAAGAAATTGAATTCTACCAACAAACCAGCTGAATGGACTTAAGACAAGGGCCTTGGGCTCCACATGGGAACCACAGCCCCCGCCGATGTGCTCACTGCAGCCTTCAACCAGTCCCACTTAGTTAGTTTTTTGGAGTAGTGGATTATTAGGTGTATGTTTATATACTGCTCTGAAACAATTTGCCACAGACTCAATGGCTTGAAAGAACACAAAACTGTAATCTCATGGTTAAAATGAATCAGGATCTGAAACAGGTAAACCGAGTTTCTTTAAGGCTCACTAACATGAAGCACCACAGAGTTTTGCTACCCAACACAGATCATTTGTAGAAGATCATCTTTTCTGTGGAGGTCCCCATTGGACTGGCCTAATAATAATAATAATATTAATACACCGCACCAACATACCCACCTACACCACTAAGTGGGGAAGGAATGGAAAATATGAGAAAATTACCCCAAGATAAGTAAGGGAAGGAACACGAGGATGGAGACAATTTACGTTAATTGAGATAATATTATATAGCATAAAAAAGGAAAGGCACCTTTAGCTAACAAAGTTAAGCAAAAAAAAAAGAGTGAAATGAAAAAAAAATATCTAAAGGCATACCTCTGAAGCCATAAAAATAGAATATTTTAAGAAATGTGCTCCACTGGCTGTATATATGGGCAGCAGAGGAGACAGAACATGTTTAGTGAGCTTTAGCATTCAAATACAGTTTGACAGCATACATTTATTGACCACTGATTATATACTAGATCCCAAAAAGGACCGTTGAGGATACTAAGTTTTACATCACATGCTCTAAAAGTTCAGGTCAGCACTTGCTGGGGAAAAGTGTATCTGAGATCACTCAGAATGAAATTGCCTTTACTCGGGGTATTGTCATTTTCTATCGAATAAAAGTATTAGCCAGATACAAGAGGAAATTCCAACCAGTTACTGAAGCACTGGAGCAATACAAAAAATATGCCATTTTTTAAAAGAAAAGAAATTTCTTTGAACACTTGGCATAGTTTGAAATGAAAAAGAAGAATAGCACACTAATTGTAATTGCTGATATTGTCAAGAGAAGAGTGAAAATGATCAGAACCATTATCAACAAGAAGTTGCCCTGCCATAATTATGAAGGACACAAACTCCTTAAGAGTATTAGTCCCAGGTGTGGCCTGTCCAGACTTTTCCGGAGAAGCTGGTGTGGGCTGTACCACTCATTGGTAGAACACGAGCCCTCCACAGATGTTTTTGTACCTATTCACTCCAACTTTACAACTGGAATCCACAGTTTGGCAACTACTGTCTACCCCAATGGCTCCTTTTGAATTCCTCTCAATTCCCTATGATTATCATGGTAGTCAGCTGCCAGGATGGCTACCAAGGATCTTTGACTTCTGGTACTCATACCTTAAACACTGAAATTTTTACCTTATCCATTGTTTTCAAGTCCTCACATCAAGAGAAACCAACCACCACCCTGTGAAGACACTCTAATGGCCTTTGAAGAGACCCTCACTGAGGAGACATTGAGGTCGCCTACTAACAATGAGCACAATGTAAGTGAACTGTCTTGAAAGAGGATCTTCCAATCCAAGTCAAGTTTTAGATGGTCATTGCCCTGAGTAACATCTTTTTTCTTTCTTTCTTTCTTTCTTTCTTTCTTTCTTTCTTTCTTTCTTTTCTTTCTTCCTCCTCCTCTTCCTCCTCCTCCTCCTCCTCCTTCTTCTTCTTTGGTGGTGGGTATTGAACTCAGTTTTCTGCACATGCTAAGCATGTGCTCTATCACTAACCATACTCCCAGCTGGGAGAACATCTCGACTGTAACTTTACAAGTGATCTCAAGCCAGAATTATCTACCTCAGCCATTACTGAATTTCACACCCACAGAAACTGCATTAATATTTATTATTGCTTCAATCAGCTCAATTTGGGAATGATTTGTCATGCATCAAGAAATACTAACACAGATAATTGAACACCTGAAAATTGAGCACTTCTCTGGCAAAAACCTAACAAGTGGGAGTGACTTTGGAAGAAGTAAGGGAATGGGAGGTGGAAAAAAACTTTGAAGAGAGTGTTGTTAGAGAGCACTAACATACTTAGAGCAAGTTGAGAGTAGAAGCTGATAGTTCAAAGGAAGTGAGGAAGTGGCCAGTGGAAACTGACAGAAAGGAGATCCATGTTCTATAGTGGCAGAAAAGATAGAAAATCTGTTTCTTTCAATGAGGTGAAGGTCAAAAACATAGTTACCAGATTGAGCAACATGGAACAAGAGTATTTCTATAGCACAGACATCCTAGGTTTTCCCTACATGAGCATGTGGTCAGTGGGTTACTTGATTTCAGTCTGCAGTTATTCAGATGAAAGAGAGCCACATCTAGGAAGCTGTGCTGCCAGGCTGCTGTCATGGAGCCTCATCGCTGCCTGTAATGGCTCAAGTACCAACATCCAGGTGTTCAGCTGGGTCTGCAGAGTAAAACTTCCAAACTCACGAGAGGAGGTGCGAATACTTTGTGTGTGATAAGGATATGAGTTCCTGCAGACCGAACGGCTTCTGTGGAAGTCTCATTCATCCTCCCTCCTGATGGTCATATCCGTCAATAAGGCTGATTTCATAATCAGTGACCTACTGCAGAAACAATGATGTATGGCTTTGGAAGCTGACATAAGACACAGTTTGAATTTTCTTTGCTCTGGCTCCTAGATCACTTGTAATGGGGGAAGCCCAGCAGTGTGCTACAATGGAGCTCACCATCCCGTGGAAAGGCTCTCGTGGGAGGACCTGGGACTCCTTCCTCTAACCAGCCTGTGTGAACAAACCACTGTGGATCCTCCAGCTCTTCAAGTTTCCAGATGCCTGCAGCATGCAGCACCTTAACTGCAATGTCAATGTGTTCTTGGCCGATTCCATCACCTACTTGGGTCTTCATGGGGAACACCTGACTTCATGTCCTGCTCTCACTTCCTTACTTCTGAAACAGAGGAATATTGCATGGCTTCATTGTTCTTTCGTGTTGTCTTTACACTGCTTGGGCTACAGTTTTCTCAGCTATGTTTATTTTTACCTTATTATTTTTTAACTTAGTTTTTCTCCTATATGTTTCATTTATAATAGCCCAAGTGTTAGTCAAACCGATTATTTTCTCTTTGTTTTTATGCACATGATTAGCATAAAACTATCTGCAGCATCAACCTCTAATGAAATGAGTTTTTGTTTTGAAAATCTTTGGAATTTTTATTCACATTCTTTATCTGAAAACTCTGAATTTCTTCAAATTTAGCCTATTTTAGTTCAAATAGTGAAATCCCTGGTCAATTCAACATTTTCATTATACTGTATTTGTTTTATTCAGTTAATAGTGTTAACAATTCTATTATACACTTTTACACACATGGATTAGGTCAACCATTTGGAGATTAATGAGTTTTTGCACACTGAGCTTTAAATACTAGAACCTGAAATATATTATAATAGAAACACTACTTTTATTTCATTATGTTAGATAACAAGTTATTAAGGAAAAGAGTCCACTTATAAATAGTCTAGGTACATTATGCTATTTATGTTTAAAAAATTAATGTTTCCAACCTGAAGAATCAAGAGGCTATTAGAAAATGGTCAGGCAGGGATCCTCATCCAGAAAGAACAGTATCCCCTAAGTAATGAACCAGGGCTGGGTTGTATGGTAGCAGATTCTAAGACCACATCTGGGGTTAATGTTATTTACTGAAGCTCAACACCTGTGAAAGACAGAAGAGGAAAAAAGGACTGGGGAGCACTAGAAGAGATATAGGCCTGACAGCGCCTTGGCCAACCCATTGGTATGCTCAAAGCAAGTGTGTTCTGCTTCAGTTTAATGAGAGAGAAGGTGTTTATACCCATCTCATTTGATCATTAGCTAGGATATTTGTGGGAGGGAAGTGTGGCTGCTCACAACAAAGCAGATGCAGAAGGAGCAGACAGTTGAACTATCTGCTATCATATTCCCAGCACCTGGACAGCAAGTCCTTCCTAGAAATAGACCTGGGTGGTACTTTTCCATGTCTATCATTAGAGCATTTTTACAATTAAGCACCAGCCTTCTGCAACACATACTGACAGTGTTCTGAAGTAGTTGTCTGTGGGACGTCTCTTCACACATCTCTGTCAGGGAAGTCAGAACACATGTGAGCATGCTAAAATTTCTGAGAAGTCAGTGCTCGCTTTGGCAACACATATACTAAAAAATTTCTGAGAAGTCAATAATCAAACCTGTCTAACATTAGTTGGTCCACTAGTTATTTACTCCTAAACACAAAACAATTTGGTGAAGACTAGTGACATTTCTTGAAACAGTAAAAGAAAAAAATTTATCCAGCATGATGGATTAATGGACTAGATTAGAAACATTTTTTTCTGACCATGGGAACAGCAGCTTGCTTAGGAAAAAAAGAAAAGCTTTGATCACATTTTCTTAACCTCAAAAGAAAAGTATGATTCATATTTTCTCCCATCTTAATTGCTTTTAAGTGGTAGTAAAATTGTACAAGTTGGTTAATAACCACTTTCTATAACTAATCACTATTATTATAGCTACTTCCTGACCCTTGGAGTTCAGGAAGAAAGTCCACATAAAAATAAGCTCCATAAATCAACCAGTCCAACACAGGATATTAATTTCACATACATTATCTACTGCTAACGTACAGAGAAGAGCTGAGCTGTAGGAGACCATTCAGCTTGTGGGAGACTTATTTCTTTTCGGGCTACTAGTCTATATTTCCAGAGACACAAAACAGCAAAGAATAGAAGTCAAGAAAGAGAAACAGACCTTAAGACCTCCAATGTAGGAAATGATGCAAATGAAGTGTTATTTTTCTGTTTGTAATTCAAATATCCCAAGCTTCAGGTATTCAAGCATCATCTCTAGCTGTCAAGCTTGCCTTCATTCCCACCTGGCTGGCTTCCCAGCCCCCACCTGATCACATGGAACTAGAGTACAGCAAACTCAATTCTTGAGCTCTCCTAATAACAACTTGGAGATACGGGGCAGTAGGTCTCCTGTTTCCTCCTACTTCTATGGATGTCTGTAGCCATTAGCTCTACAGAAAGCACTCTGGGGCTTCCAGAGCTGCAAATGCCTTCACATTCAGAAAAGAACACGTACGTTCAGCCTAATTTGTCTCCAAACACTACACTTAGAACAGAAATATAGTTATTTCTCCAGCTGTTTAGAAGTTCATATCTGGACTTCTAGTGCTAGATACACAATACTCTGCTTTATATCCTAGTCTCAATAGATCAACAGCTTTTTAATTCCAGGTTAATATCCTCAAATACAGGAATCAAACTTAGTATCTGACATTGGGCTGGAAAACTGGGAGATGCAAATGGTCATAATTTGGTCCTTCTTTCTTCACACAAATCATGGAGCAGCAGTAACATAATCAAAAGTACAGTACAGAAATGATACCTCTGCCTATATGGGGCAAAACGTTTCTTCTCAGTGGGAAAGGTGATCAAGACTTCTTTCTTTCCAAAGACTAAGGGAAGTTTCTAATGGCATTGGAAGGAAAGATGGCTCCTCTCCAGGAATGGCAGCCTGGTGTTTCTGTCAGTGTCATCCTGGAAAGTCTGCCAATTCCAAACACTGGAAACCCTGTGGATGATGATCAAGTGCCTTCTATATAGAAGACAGAGCGTCAGCCAGTGAAGATTCCCCATTTCATCCTCTCTTCCTATCATGTAACCAGAAAAAGCGGCTTTGTGGCAAAAATGACTAGGAAAATGAACTTTTAGATGATTAGCATATTTAAAAAAAACCCACAATGCTACCTATTTATGCTTCTTGGGAAGAAGATGATAGTCATTATTAATAGGACTCAATCCTGGAGTCAACAGCAGACATTTCCCTCACAGTGCATGCTCCTGCTTCTCTCAGCCTGAGGGCGTTTTCTGGGAGAGGAAGCCCACCCAGGCTTGCTTGCAAGGCTGATTGCTGGCGTTAAGAAGAGGGCTGAGACGTCACAATCTACCTTCAACCAATGAGGGGCAGGAGTTTGCAGATAAATATCCCAACTTCCAGATCGCTTCTCAGTGGGACAATTCTGAGATACTCTGCAAAGCTTTTCAGAGTCACTCACTGGAATTAGACCCAGGCACCCACAGTAGTAACTTGTTCGCTAATGTAACGTTATTATTTTTGAGTTTTCTTTCTTGCCTTACTTGCCAACTCCTTCACCATATTCCCTGGCATCACCTTTTAAATAAGTAACTTTAAACCAATCCCTTGTTTTGAGGTTAGCTTTTAGGGTACTCAAACAAAGACCAAAAGCAAAGACCACATCTAAGATAGTATCTCAGAAGTTTTCCCTGCAGACCTCTTGTCATGGAGAACTCAGAGATAATATCATAAAGCTAGCACTGGATTTCTCAACCATTCAGAAAATTCCTATCACTGCTCCAAGGCTTCCACAGACCAGGAGAAAATCGGCAGACTGGCTAGCTAGGAACAGCCTGCAACTGATAGCACTGGATAAAGACAGCAAGGCTCAGAAAGTATCTCTAAATAGAGGAAATGTGTTAAAGCCATTTTGATTGGGCAGTAGGGACCAAAGGGATCTGGGAGGACAAAAATAAGACAGGATCTTTTGCTAATCTTTATTGGTGACTTCAACGTGGCTGATGTCACCAATAAGGACTTTTGACCTATTCCTTAACATCACTAAAAGATATAGAAAAAAAAAAAAGAAAGCGTAAATGAAAAGGGAACTAAGCTTTTGCAAACCTGCTATAGGAGAAGCATAGGAAAAGCATCAAGGTGACCTGAGCAACCAGACCATTCTACAGCAAATTTGGAGGCACACTTACTGTTGCTGTGGAAGTCAACACCACCTGAAAGAGAAGTCTGAGAACTCTTACCACCAAAGCTGACGCAGCTGAGCAAAGAGACTAAGTCTGCACTGGTTGCTAGCCAGGCAACAGCTCAATATATTCAACCCAGAGGATAAAACCATCAATGGAAGGATCTCATATATGGATAAGCTCCAGAAATCGGGAAATACATGTAACTGAGCTCCCCAAACCTAAGGCTCAATATTTTGCCATCAGAATTATGAAAGCATGCAAAAAAGGTCAGCTCCGGCCACCATGACACCACACAGATTTTAAGGAAATAGAGAGTAGATGGAGCAGATCTAGAAAGGAACCCAGGAATTTAAGTGAACAATGGTGCAACTACATTTGCAAAGGCAGCTGAAGGCATAACCTAAGCCCTAGGTTTAGGGTCTATGGTCCTGGGACCTGACATTTCTAGAAGGGCAATCATCCAGTCTTGAAGGGGCAAAGCCCCAAGATCTTTTGAAGTAGATATAATCACTATTTGTTTTAGTAGTAATTGAGAGAATATTTTGAAGGAAATTGAATGATGCTACTCCAAGTGATTCTAAAACTAAAAATCTCAGTGGGTGAAGAGAATACCAGTCAGTCCAGTACATGAGCAATCTGCTAAAAGAGATACCTGTTCTTTTGTCTTCCTCATGTGTTACAAGGGTCTCGGGTATACCAAATGTCTTCTGTTTAGTCTTCCATCCTGCCCCAGGCCAGGAGGCTCATCAGTGGACCTTGTATCAGCAAGCTCCTAGGGGCTCTAACTTCAGCCAGTGGGAGGCCTGGGAAAGAGATGGTTTATCAGAGAGAGAGAAGGAGAGAAGGTAGGGAAATCAGCCTCATCTTGGATACCTGAATGGTGAAAGCTCTTTACTGCTGGCCCTGAATTCCTTCCCTAACCCTGTGGTTCCCCAATATCTACTACTTTATACTGATGTTTGGTCCTTCTGCACTTAAATCCTCTCTGACTTGTTCCAGGATGAATATTTCATCTGTTTTTGTTAGGACCCTCAGTGATTAGGAAACAGATGAAAAAGCTACTGAGATGCCCTTGTTGTAGGCGGAGGGCAGAGGGAAGAGTTTTCTTATTGACATTTGAGCTCCTAGTATACCCTAAAAAAGAGCAGGCACCATGTTTAGCCAAAGAGTCTGAAATAAAGATGTAGGTCAGGATCCAATGTGGCAACTTTGACAAATTTTTTCTTCCAGGCACAGAAAGACAAGAAAGCCAAGAGAAATGCCCAAGTCTGAGATGAGCAGTGTAGGCCTAAGATGAGCACAAGAAATCAACTACCCATGTTGTTAGTAGTCAACTACAAATATGCTGTTCATTTTAAGCCTACCAAAACCCTTACCATCCCCACATTTCCTTCTAAGATCAGAAGGATCTATGACACACTCAAAATAGGAGCAGAGTATCATTTTCCCATGGAGAGAACTAGAAATTCTCTCAAAAGTCACATTCACTGACATGGTTCTTAGAGAATCTTCGAGTACTTACAGCCACAAAGTAAGTGACCAACCCAAGAGAAATACAGTAACCCAGTTAGAGATCAACCACGTATGTATCCACAGGGGGAAGAACACATCCTAGGGGAAACAAAGAATTGGCTGGAGAGAAGAGCACAGCAAGGGAGGGAAGGTCGAAATGAGGCTGGCTGTGAATTCTATCTCTCTACTCCCCAGCCACCCACTGACATGAGTGAACTTGCACAGAGGGGAGAGAGATACTTAAAAAGGAAGTATATTTTACACTGCAGATATCTATGGGGTAGACACAGGATGGAACTTCATGCTCAGCTTAGGCTCACAGAAAAAGTCTGAACTCCATGGAGAAAGAAGCATTTGACCTACTTTGGGTCTAATGAAGACCAAAAGTATTATCTGTTGTGTCTCTGGAAGCTTTCAGCTAGTGACTCAGTGCTCTGGCCAGGGTGGTAGTCCTAAGGCGATACCCACTGTCAATGACCATAATACAATCCATTCAAGAGGCCCAGTGAACACAGGCTGACTTGTAAGCAAGAAACATAGCATATAGTTCCTTAAGAAGGTTTCGTCTGGAGGATCTTGTAGAGGCATAAAGTCTATTCGTAGTGAACAGATATGAAGTAATGAGTCAACAAACATTGGATCTGAACACCAGTATTACCTGTTCCTATGGGCTGTTCCTTCTCTTGGGCTAGACACTTGAGATTACTTATTTTTTTAGCCCATTTAAAACATGGGTAATGGATAAAAAGTAATTGAGAAAAAAAAACATGGTGTAAAGGAATATACACGAGCAAACACACACACACACACACACACACACACACACACACACACACACACACAAATCATTAATTTAAATCTTTTCTGATGGAATCCAAGAAATATACTAGGATTAAGGTCAGAGAAACAAAATACAAAGGAAAGCCCCTCTGAAGGTTCTCATCAAAATCTTCAACTATCCTAGCTCCAGCTTACAGGCACTGAGCTTCCACCAGTGCTGAAGTGTTTAAAAGAAGTAGTAATATCCTGTAATTGCTGTCAGCAAGTTTGGTGTTTTTTTTTTTTTTTTTTTTTTGGAAACGTCACCTCCAGTTCCTCCCAAGGAGACAGCTATAATGCTCCCCAAATTAACTTTGCCACCTTGCCATTTTTTAGTATGTCTTGTATTATGATTTTCTATTTCCACTACACCTCTGTCGGAGTTCTGGGAAGGAATGTCTTCCTAGAGGCTAGAAATAATAGTATAGCAATAATAGCAGCTAACTGCAAGTGGGCACTATATGTTAGCTGTATGGGAAGCTCTTTTCTTGCTGTTCTTACTTAGTCATCACTTATAAGGATTTTAACCAAGCAACTCTGTAAGTACTATAACCAAGCAACCCCATATCTGAGCTCCTTTTCCAGATTAGAAAGCCAAAGCTCAGACCGTTCATATATCTAGCTTGCTTATAGGTAGAGAACGGAGATGTGAGGAGTGGCGCTCCCGGGTCAAAGCTTTTAATCAGAGAACTGCATCGCACAAGTGGCTGTTTGCCCTCAAACCTCCACCCACCTCATGTAAGATTAAAAGACTATGCCTGGAAATGCCACTATAATGTAAGGAAATGCCAGACATCTAGCATGTGCGTTTTGTGGAAACTTCTAGTCTTAAAATAAGAGAACATAAGTTTACGATGAGCATATGAGACCAATTTTCCTATGGCAAGAGCTGGTTTGAAATGTCTTCTACAGCCCTCATCATTTCAAACCAGCTCTGGCCCTAAGAAAATTGGCTTTATGTGTAGATTTTAAAATTGTAATCCTTCTTATTTTATTCACAAAAGTTTCTGTGAAACATATGTGCCCAGGGCCTGGCGTTCTCTTCCATCAGCGTAACATTTCCGGGCATAGTCCTCTAATCTTACACAGAGTGGGTGGGAGTGTGGGATTTAAATAGTAACCCAGGAAAAAAAAAAAAAGCCCTCCACAGCAAATGCCATCGAGGGCTGTTGATTTTATTTTAAGTATATGTGAGTGTCCTTTCACTGTTTTTATCTTGCGGAAAATGTAGTTTTGACACTAATTAAATAATTAAAAGAGTTAAGGAAAGGGAAATCACAAAATTAAGACTGTAGTACAGCCAGAAGTGTACTATGAGACACAGTGAACAAGATCAAAGCCAACTACATTTTCTTCAAATTCCTTTTTCCAAATTAAAAAAAATACTAAAAGGAATAAGAAGTGAATCATAGGTATGTTGTGTAGAATATACTATATCTCACATTATTACTATAGGAGGAAACACTTAGTTGGGGCAATAATAATGTTTTCCCAAAATTCAGTGTAAAGTTAAAACTATTCTGTTTTGTCCAAATGTGACAGAAGAGAAAAAGGACACTTGCTGTCAAGTACCTTGGACCATCTTTCTGGAATCCAAGCTTGACGGCGTTTTCTTTAATCTCCTAGCCCAAATTTCCCCCTTTATGGCCTCCAGCTTCCCTTCCACCTTGTGCATCCTCCTCCTGCCTGAGGGCGTCACCATTACTTGGTGCAAATTCAAAGTCTGAATTGTTCTTCCCATCTCATTCATATTAAACGGTGAAGCAAGAAATTCAACAGTGAATCATTTACAAATAACTATAGACATGCTAACAGCATTTCAAACCATAAATCTTAATTGGATTGTTAACACTCAGCTAACAGAGACGACACCACCTAGGCTAGTTAAAGGCTATCCATGAAAGTCTGGTTGAACCACTGGAAGTAATAAGTTATTAACTTGTGATTTAAGCTGTTTCATTCTACTTTTATGGAAGTTATCATAAAGAATCTCAGGTGTATTTTAAATGCAAGGAATTTATTATTTCCTATCCTGAGGCCTAATCTCTTAGCCAGACAGAAGAATTTCCCTCCATCAGACCTCATCAGTGGTGTCTATAATACACAAATTCCTCTGTTCTTGTGGTCCCTAAAATACTCACAGCGTTCTGAGATTCCTACTTTGTGGAAACACAAACTCTGGCCTGTCACTGATTTCAGAATTTTCAGGAAAGCACTAGAGAAAAATGTAACCTATCTGCAGTGATAACAGCCTAAGTGGATGTGATAAAATGGATTACTGATGATTCACAAAAGGAAAGGTCTGATGAGAGTTCATAACAAAAAAAAATACAATTGAGAAGGAAATGTGATTATTTCTGTGGTTTGCAAGATAAAGATAACAAGGCTATCCCAAAAAAGTAGATAAAACTTCTGTAAAAAGAATGACTATTTGATTTTCAATGTTAGTTATGCTATATCTGATGCAAAAAAGGATAAATGTAATTTTTACATGTAATAAGCTTCAAACATGATATATGTACTATATACTATGGATACATGAGGCATATATTATGACTGCACAAAACTGTATCAAGAATATCAAGTCTTGAGTGAGCCCCAAACATCTATATCTCAATAAAATTTCTTAAACTAGACCTATTATAAACCTCAAATTAAAAAATACTGGCAGTTGGGTGTGGTGGCTTGTCTGCAATCCCAACATTTTGGCATTCTGAGGCAGGAGAATCACTAGCTCACGTCCAGACAGGGAATTTAGAGAATTAGTAGGATCCTGTCTCAAAAGTTTAAAAAACATTAAAAAGGGCTGGGGTAGATATAGCTCATTGTGAAGGCCCTCAGTTCAATCTCTAGTCCTCCCCCCCCACCCCCCCCCCAAAAAAAAAAAAGTACAGTGTGAAGTCAAGATGGTGACAGTCTAGGACTGCTTCACCAGTGGCTCCCCATGATTCAGGCGGAAGACAGAAATTTAGTAAAGCCACTATGGCTGAGCCTAGGAAGGCAGAGGATCAGCTGCACCTGAATAGTGACCATAGGACCAGAGAAAACACAGTGAAGATCAGCAGATGAGCACAAGTTTCCAGACAAGGAAGGGGGCTAGACCTGGCAGGCAAGGCCTGGAGCCGCAGAGGGCCGGAGTGCTCAGCCAGACTATGGAATGCCAAGCCGTAAGTGCATGGGAGAACTGCAGCGAGAACAACAGCCTACAAGGCACCAGATGATCTTGCTGTGCTCTCCAACAGTGGCTCTTGGCTACAGCTTCCCAGAAGACTGAGGCATTCCAGTTGTGGTGCAAACACTGATAAAGGCCCCAGCTTTGGAGCCTGGGGAAGGAGGGCTGAAGGAGCAGTGCTGGAGTCACAGCCAGTGGGCACTGGCAGGCCCAAAGAGAAGAACTGAAAATGCACTGTGAGCTCTTCCAGAAGAGATAGAAGATAGACTGACAGCATGTCACACCATGGAGAAGCCAGGGGACTGCCTTGCCAGTAATTAGGGAAGAAGAGAGGGAGGAAAAAGTCTGTGGTTCTCCTGAAAGATCTGAGCCCAATGAGATCAGGTCTCAGAAAGCAAAGGTTTCATTTCCCCACATCCACTGCACAGGTGGGAGAAGATTCAGTAACCTGGGTACGGTTTTCACAGGGGAAAGGGATGGATACAGGGTCATCCTGCTCTTGCTCAACTTAACCTCCTAAGATTGGCAGGAACTACTTCAGAGCAGGACATTTTTGCAGACTAGAATACAGAAAGAAGAGGGGATGTTGGTTATACCCTCCCCTTCAGTCCGCAGGATTAAAGGTCTTTGGTATGGACATTTCCCATTCAAATAACACAGCGGAGTGCCTTCTTCTTCTTCTTCTTCTTTTTTTTTTTCTTTTTGGACATTAGGCTCTCTGCAGTGGTTTTCTGTGAGTATATAGAACTTGTATTTTTTCTGCTATTGATTTGTGGGTTTTTAAATTTTTCTCTCTTTCCTCTTTTGTTTTTCCCCCTATTTCTATTATTTGTTAGTCTCTGCATTTCTTTCTCTCCCTAGTAGCTCATTATGCCCTCTGTGGAAAGCCTTTCTATAGATTTTGAAGCATAACCGACTTCATTCATAATTTTCCATTTTTCTTCCTTTTGCCCTCCTGCTTATGATCATCCACTTTCTTCTCATCTGGGACTGAAGACCTTTCACACTTTTCTCTATTCTATAAATACTCTTTTTTTTTTATACTTTCAAAGATACGCTTCAGTTTCAATCTGCTCTCTCCCTACTCCCATCACTCTTATTAACAGTATTGTGAACATTAATAAGTCATAGTCATATGGCTTGATGTGTTGGGAAACAACAGTTTCATACTATTTACTATTTAACCATTAAGGTAGTTAATCAACAATAATCAATAATTATCAACAATAATTTAATGTCACACTTAACAAACTCTTCTAATATGTTACTAGATAATCTGTACAGAAACCTGTATGACTTAACCTCCATCAAATATATAATGTTAAGAATGGAAAAGTTATATGAGTTAATATCTTGTTACAATATGTCTTAAATATTTATTACATTTAGCCATTTATATGGCTATCTATCCCATTATTAAAGAAGGTATAGTGGTTAGATCCTATTAAGAGTTGATAACTTCGGTGGTTTGGTTTAGCCTCGGTAAGCAATACAGAGGGCTGTTTTATTAATGATGGTGATACAGTACTTATATCAGTGGAATATTTTGATAAGTCAATATCAGATTTGTTTAGGTAGGCTCTGATGGTGTAGACTGTGCCTTTCAATGTTAAGGGAAGAAAAGTTGAAATATCAAATTAGTTAGCAGGTTCTGTCAATAATTTGTTAGTCTTAAATTATAATCTTGTAGATCCTTATTGAAATTGTAGATCATAACAGAGACATTGATTTTAATTTCCAATATATACCAACAAGTATCTTGTCCATAAACCATGTATACTTTTCTGTAATCTGTTCTTCCTTCACTGAAAAATGAAGAAGCTTAGGTAACCAGCAGGAGCTTGGTCATTAAGAAGACCCTCAAAATTAATAACAGACATAAAGTAAAATTTAAGGCAGACACAAATACCAAAATCTGAGTTAACTCAAGGAAACTCCAAAGAAAGAAACAGTCTAGTGAAAAGAAATCTGCAAAGTAAAAAGAGTCCATTGACACCATCTGATCTACATCCATAGAAGTAAATCACCTAAAAATGCTTGACTCCCTAGAATCTCATACCATGGGTTCTGTAGTAGCAGAACCTACAAGAAAGGAAGTAAAAACCAAGGGGGCCTACTGGCCAAAAGCTCAAAAAAATGTGCTGAAACAAATACAAGAGATACTCAGTGAGTACAGAGTGGATTTCATCAAAGAAAAAAGTCTGAATAGACAGAAAGCTGGAGGATTATAAAGAAGACACAAATAAACAAAGAGATAAACAAGGAAATGTAAGAAATAAACATTTCAGTAAAGAAGCAGAAAGACCAAAAGAGTTGCAAGCTGAAATTCAGGACATCAAAAACTCACAAGACAACATGGGAAATCTGCTCAATTATTCTGAGGACAGAATATCAGATCTTCAAAATAAGGTTGACAAACTGGATCACATGGTCAGTGATGACCGAAAAACAAAAAGACAAGAAAGAGACTGGGTGCAACAGCTGATGAATCAGTCAGAGAGAAACAATCTCAGAATTATGAGAGCACAAGAGAAAATGGAGGAATGTGTGAAAGATATAAAAGACATGCTCAATGTAATTATAGAAAAGAATTTCCCAAATCTAAGAAAAGAAATGTTCCATCCAATACCAACAGAATACACCTTTTTCTCAGCAGCATGTAGGTCATTTACCAAAATAGAGCATGTTACAGGCCATAAGACATGTTAAAATAAGTACCAAAAAGTTGAAACTATTCCTTATACACTTTCAGTTCATAATGGAATAAAACTAGAAATCAATAACAACAGACACTACTACAGAAACTATAGAAATACATGGAGACTAAATAATATGTTATTGAGCAAACAATAGATTGCAAAAGAAGCCAGGGAAGAGATTAAAAAAAACTTCCAAATGACAGTGGAATCACATCATACTGGAACCGGTGGAACACAATGAAAGCAGTGCTCAGAGGGAAATTCATAGCTATGCACACATTAAAAAAGTCCAATCCCAAACAGACAGTTTAAGATGTAACTCAAAGACCTAGAGAAACAAGAACAATCTAAATTTAAAAATAGAAGAAATGATAAATATCAGAGCAGAAGTTAATAAAATTGAAACTAAAAAAGTACAAAAACTCAAGAAATTATATAAACACATGGAGACTAAATAATTGAACTGAATTGGTTCTTCAAAAGAATAAGTAAGATTGATAAGCCTCTATCTGCACTAACCAAAAGAAGAAAATATAAAAACCAGATCAAGGCAATTAGAAGTGAAATTACAATGGATACTGCTGAAATTTGGAGAATTATAACAAACTATTTTGAAAGCTTATATTCCACCAAATTGGAAAAATTGAAACAGATACATTTCTAACCACATACAAACAGCAAAAATTAAACTCAGAATTTATAAAAGTCCTGATCTAGACTGTAGAATTCTTTCAGTACTTCAGAGAAGAGCAATCACCATCCTTCTTAAACTGATGCATGAAATTGAAAGAGAAGAAGCATTCCAAACTTGATTCTGGGAGCTCACATGACACTAATACCAAGATCAGAAAAAGACTTAACTAGGAAAGAAATCTCCTTAATGATCACAAATGCAAAACTCCTCAAAAAGATACTACTGAATAGAACTCAATAAATTATTAAAAGATCATCTGCCATGACCAAGTTGACTTCATTCCAGAGATGCAAGGATAATTCAATATATATAAATCAGTTAATGTAATATATCACATAAATAAAAGCAAGAACAAAAATCACATGGTCATCTAAGAGATGCAGAAAAAGCCTTTGACAAAACCAAACATCCATTCATGGTAACACCCTGATGGAAAAAAGGTATAAAATAACCTTACCTCAAATTGATAGGAGTCATTTATGCTACATTTATTGCCAACATTATACTAATGGGAAAAAATTGAATGTATTTCCCCTTAAATCAGGAACACAACACAGTTGTTCACTTTAACCACTCCTATTCAGTATATTACTTAAAACCCTAGACAGAGTAATCAGGCAAGAGAATGAAATAGAATACATATCGGAAAAAAAATGATTAAACTATCCTTATTTCCAGATGACCTGATTCTCTACACAGAAGATTGCAAAAACTCTACCAGAATATTTAAAAATGAACATATTCAACCAAGTTGCAAGATACAAAATTAATACAAAAATAGCATTCTTCTACTCACTGCAAAAGAGCTAAGAAGAATCTCATCCTCAATAGCTCCTCATGTGGATTCATGGATGCTTCTGCTCAGATTTCAGAGGAAGGCCTTGGAAACCAGATATTGTGCCCCTAGGAGGGCAATGCATGAAGTTGTGAAGAGGCCTAAGGTGCAGTGGTGCTCAATTGCCTTAAAAAGTTAAATATCTAGGAATAAACTTAACCAAAGAAGTGAAAGACCTCTACAACAAAAACTACATTATGCTGGAAAAAGAAACTGAAGAAGATATTAGAAAATGAAAAGATATTCCCTGCTCCTAGGAAGACAGAATTAATATTGTCAGAAGGTCTACACTGTCAAAATGGATACAGAGATTCAATGCAATTTCTATCAAAATATCAACAATATTTTTCACAAAACTAAAAAAAAAAATTCCAAAATCTATATGAAAACAAAAGTGACCCAGAATAGCCAAAGTGACCCAAAATAGCCAAAGTAATTCTGATTGTTATGGCGTGGGTCTGAAATGTCCTCCCAAACATCCTGTATTTCGATGTAGTGGAACAGCTATAGAACTATGTGTTATAAAGAGGTGGTGCCTGTTTAGAAGGTATGTAACACCAGGGCTTGACCCAGAAGGGGCAGGACACAGGGACAGAACCTGGAAAGATAGCTCCAGCCTTTACCCCTCACTTGGCTTTCTGTCTGTCATGCTGTGAAGAGCTTTCCTTAACCGAGATCTCCATCATGAATGGACTGTGTGAGAACTTCAGAAACTCTGAGCTATGATAAATTTTTCCTTCCTTAAGTTGTGAATGTTGTCCCAGTCCAAATAAATAACTGAGACAGACATTAGTAACACAGAAGTGGAACTGTTGCTGAGTCTTCACATGGCAATATAGTCTAGAAGCCTCCGGAAGGAGGAGGAGGAGTTTGGAAAGGTGAGAATATGCCAACTAAAGAATACATAAAATGCTGTGACCCAAGTTTATTGGGGGGTTTTGTCAGAGATCAAAAGACAAGAAGCTGATAGAAGTGTCAATTGTAAAAGGTGGGCTCAAGATGCTTCAGATAGAAAGGATTTTATTGGCAACTGGTCTAGAAATCATGTATTCTATGCTCTGCCCGAAAGTGTGTCAGCATCTTGCCCTTGTTCATAGGCTTTTCCTGAAACTGAAATTAAGGACAGTGGACTAGTCAAGCTGGTGGAGGAAATTTCAAAGAAATCCAATGATCAGGCTGCTAAATGTGTACTGTCTGTGGTTTCTCCCCAGCTGTACACTGTGAAGCAGAAGAATACAGCAAAAGAGTACACGGTTGTTAAAGAAATTAGTATTAAAAAGAAGCCAAGTACTTGGAATCAGGATTACAAAAACGATGCCTTGAGGGCATTTCAAGTATCAAGGAGACTCAACCTTTTTCCAATTAAAGGATGGAAAGGCAAAGGACCTTGATCTGAGAAGAGTAACCCAGGGGATCCTGTAGGGCAAAAGAGAAATGTTTGAGGGGAGTTGAGCCATCTGAGAACTCAGAGGCCTCAGCAGCAAACATCTAAGGGAGCCAGTCCACTGCTCAAGTGGATGGCAGACCTTATGGTCCACATGGTACTGATTTCACAGGCAGCAAGTGCAGGAACTGTGGATTCATGAAGGCTTCCACCCAGATTTCAGAGGAAGGTCTTGGAGACCAGGCAATGTTCCCCTAGGAGGACAATGCATGACGTTGTGAAGAAGCCTACAGTGCAGTGGAGATCCCAGAAATGTGGAGATGCCGGCAACACAGACTGTCTGCTGACAAAGGCTAAGGCTGTGAAAAGAACCACCTCAAAGCAAAAGCCATAAAGGTTATGGCCAGAAGCAATGCTGTAAGGGTAGAACTATCCAATCCCTTGGGAGCTCACATCTCATCCCAGTTTATCCCAAGTGCTAAACACAGAACTACAGGATTCAGTGGAGCTACAGGCTTTAATCCTCGCCCTGCTGGGGTTGGAACTTGTTCTGGCCCACTTGCAGTCTATCCTTCTCTCCCTCCCCCACTTCTAGAATGATAATATTTACCCCATACTATTGTATGTTGGAGTATTTAATTTTGCTTTGATTTTCACAAGGGTTCCGAACAAAATCTGCCTTGAATCTGGAGTTGAATCTCGGAGGAGAATTTGTACTTGGACTTTTAAAAAGTGCTGCAGTTGTTAAGACTTTGACAACTTTTAGAGAAGGACCAAATGCATTTTTGTATAAAGAGATTGACCTGAATTTGTGGCAGCTAGGGGTAGAATGTTATGGTTTGGGTCACAAATGTCTCCCCAAAGCCTCCTGTATTTGGATGTAGTGGGGTACCTATGGAACCACATGCTGTTAAGTGGGGCTCTGTTGGAAGGAGCAGAACATTGGGGCCCTACCCAGAAGGGGAAAAACACTGGAACAGGACTTGGAAGGGTAACTTCACCCTTCCTTCCTCATTTGGCTTTCTGTCTGCCATGCCATGAAGAGCTTTCCTCCAACCACGCCTCTGCCATATGCCTGCATCATTGCTGGCCCCCTATGAATGGATTATAATGAGATCTTATGAAACTGAGCTAAAATAAATCTTTTGTCCCTCAATTTGTCAATTTTAGGTGTTCTGTCCCAGTAATGAATACATAAGTAAGATACTGAACAGCAAGACAAAAGCAGATAGCATTATAATACCAGACATCAAGCTACAAGGCAAGAGTGATTTAAAAACAAAACAGAACTGCATGGTATTTGCACAAAAACAGAGGTTGCCAGTGCCATAGAACAGAGGATGCAAAGACAATCTTAAGTACCCTCAGCTACCTGATCTTTGACAAAGTGGCCAAAAACATACACTGGAAAAAGGATAGCCTTTTCAATGAATTGTCTTGGGAGAACTGGTTGTGCACATGCAAAAGAATGAATCTAAACTCACAACTATCACCATGTACTAACATCAAATCAAAATGGATCAAAGACCTAGGTATTAAAACTGAAATACTGAATTTCCTGGAGGACAAAAATAGGTAAAACTCTTGGTGGAATGAGCAAAGATCTTCTCAACCGGTCACCTGATGCAAAAGAAATAACACCCAGAATTAATAAATGGGACTATATCAGGTTAAACTGCTTCTACATGGCAAAAGAAACAATTAACAGAGTGAAAAGAGAACTGGCAGAATGGGGAAAATTTCTTACTAACTATACGTTGGATACAGGGCCTAATAACTAAAATATAGCAAAGAATTGAAGAAAAAGAGACCCCTCAAAATAAAAAACCCAGTGTAAAAATGGACAACTGAAATAAACAGTCAGTGCTTAGAAGAAGTACAAATGACCAGAAAACACATAAAAAAGTGCTCAGTATCCTTTGTCATTAGAGAAACGCTAATCAAGACAATTTTGAGATGATATCTTACTCTAGTGAGAATGGCTTATAACAAGAACTCAAAAAGCCATAGATACTGGTGAGGGTGTGAGGTAAAAGAAACACTTTCATGTTTCACTATAAATGGTTACAACTACCATGGAAAGCAGTATGGAAATTTTCCAAAACAAAAACCTGAAAATACATATCCCATTTGATTCAGCAACACCTCCTCAGGGTATTTTTCCAGAAGAGTTAAAAGCCACACATAACAGAGATACATGCATATCCATGTTTATAGAAGATAAAAGAAGATGCCAAAATATTCATTAAGAGACCAACGGATTTTAAAAATGTAGTATGCATTCACAGCAGAGTACTACTCTGCCATAAAGACAGGAAATATGAATCATTTGTAGATAAATGGGTACAACTTGAAACCATTATGCTTATTGAAGTACATTAAACACAGAAGATTAAATATCATATGGTTTGTCTAATACGAGGAACCCAGAGTATAAATACGCAAGAGTCAAATGGATGAGATGCTGGAAGTCAGGGGAGATGAAGAAGGGGGAGGCAGGGCAAGATGGGGGGCAGGAAAGGGAACCCAAAGTTGTTGCAATATATGTGTGCACAACATTCTCAAGTCTAATGTAACCATTGTGTATTATATAAACATACTAATGAAAATGTAGAAAAATAAAAATGAATAAATGAAAACAAAAAATCACAGGCCAAGAAGATGCTAGTTGCAAATTAAAGACATAAGACTGTGGCCGTTTAAATAATAAATGAAATGATTTCTACCCTAGTGCTGTGGACTAATATCAGGCAAGGAAACACCACAATCCTGATTAGCATGGGAAACTTCACTAGAAGCTTATTGAGGTTCAAATGTATTGAAAAGGAGGACACTAATAAATTTCCAGGGCACTCTCATGAGGTACCAGGTTTCTAAAGCATCATACCAGTAACATTTTACCTACGTAGAGTTAACAAATCAACTTATTCTATTATAAACTATTCTATTAATAGAATTTAGCTATCTAAATTTAATAGACTTTACCAACCTAAAAAGATAAGCATGATAGTTTTACAGATGGATCCGTATTAAAACTAAGATCTAAATATTGACAATCCTGCCTAATAATAAAAGTGAAATCCGATTTATGTTTGGTTGATGTGTTGAGAACTACAGAATATGCAAAGTCAACCACCAACCCACTGGGTGCTGAGCTACCACTAGAGCGCACTATACACAGGTTCCGCAGCAAATCCCCACAGGCTAATTTCCTGATCCTCGGCTTGACTGTAGCATATGTCTTACTGAATTTTAAAGTATTAGTAACAAAAGTAAGAAGGCAACATATTTATGCAACTTGGTGAATTTGCTCCCCTGTCTTTACTTGCCACATGAGCTTCGTGGGCATCACCTGAGGAATTTCTAACAGGTGGAGATGGGGCGAGAAACCTCGAGACACTCCTCTGTGCAATGTTCAGCTAGGTCCTTCCCCTAAACCTTTGTTCACTTTTGTGCTTTTTCAAATATTTCATTATATAATAGCAAATTTAAAAATAATACCTATCTATGTACTTTAAGGTTTGTTAAGGAAGATAATTGCTTCAGATTTTTTTTTTTTTTTAAGAAATGAAAGATTTTACGGGTAGAATTGAAGCCTTCTGGACTCTCTCCAAGGAGCATTTGCTTTCCCTTTTCCCTATTTTTTAACAATTTCAGAACAAGTCACTATCGAGAAACTGACAGGAATCCTTCACATCCTATGCTTACTATTCAAATTATAGATTGAAAGTACTTCAGAAAAATCATTGCATTTGTATTAAATATGTATAGACACTTGTCTTTATTCTCTAAGCAATATACTGCAGTAGCTACATAGCATTTACATTGTATTAGGCATTATGAGGAACCTATGATTGAATTAAAATGTATAGGAGTATATGCACAGGTTATATGCAAATACTCTGCCATTTTATGTAATGGGCTTGTGCATTTGCAAACTTGGGTATGTGTAAGGGATTCTGGAACCAATCTTGCAGATATCAATAAACAACCATATACTCTATTATATCCCAAAGGGACACTATTTCTTTCCCTCCATTTGGATTGTTTTATTTCTAACGCTGTATTGGAACATATTTTTCCATTTTTTTAGATGTGTATTTTCAGAGCAGCCAGTAGATGTTCTGTTTAAGGAGCCCATGATCTTAAATATGATCTTTGTGACACCAGTTGTCCTTTTTTAAATGTATGTAAGTACTTTGTTCCATGTTTCTGCATGTTGGTCATGGTAGGACTTTATAAGCTGCAGTCCCTATGTTGCTGGAAGTCCACAGGTAATCTAAATGTTCTTCATTCCAAAAATTTAAGTTTTGCAAAGCATTTATTTTTTCATCCTACCTCTCTACCTCTATGGCCAGCATGCTACCTTCTGGAGTAAGTGCTCATCTATGTTTGGATTCATATGTTCTAATTTCTCTCACTGCTTTCAACATGAATCCCCTCATCTAGATCATGATTTTTCCTCATTGGCCCATCTGACCTTCTGTGTTTATTACATCACACGTCATTTTTATATTTGCAGGCAATTCTTTTCTCCTCTTTATCTCTGTTCACATTTTTTTCTTCTAAATCTTCCCAAGAGCCAATTAGTGAGTTTCATGCTAAGTACTTTCTATCTACCTTTATTTCCTGCTTCATCATTTAAAACTCGTTAAATCTACCATTCAACTTAACATTCATCACATATTGTTAAATTGTGGGTTAAAGTATTATTTCCTCTTGGGATACCCGCTCAAGTCTTCTTTTGCCTCCTTGGCCAAGAGTCTTTCTTTTCTCTCTTGCTTTACTCAATAAACTTTGACTTTCTTAAAAAAATTATTTTCTCTTAAAAATTATTTTTTCTTGATTGGAAAACAGAGTGTGTTGTTAGTTGGCTCTTTCATTTAACTGACAGCTGTAATAGGTATATATTAAATTCAACTTCAAGACACTTCAGCAATTAAAGGTAAGATCTTCATATTTTGTTTGTAGAGAATATGCTGGGTGAGTTTTATGAATGACTTCCAATTAAATCAGGTCTCTCTTTCCTTTTTTCATTTTACTCTTACAGCAATTCAGATATATTGCAACAATATGGAAGGCTCTGTGTCACAAGTAATGGAGAAATACAAAGACATAGGACAGAAAAGCCTACCTGTACTAATGTACAAGGCATGATAGATACTGTACTCAGGCTGAGTTTTAATCTCAGTTCAACCACCTACTGGCTCTGTGACCTTGACAAGGTTTTCTCCATGCTTTAGTTTGTTAAGCAAATAAGGGCAAATGGCCAGTCTCCTCAAGCAGCATTCACTGGAAACACGAGTGCAGCTAGGAAAACAAGTCTCCAGTTAGTCTAAGAGAGAAAACAGCAATAGGTTCACCTGGATTTCAACCACAGGAGAGGATCCTCCACCAGTCCCACCCCTATGTATGGGGCTTCTAAGCTGTATGATTGTTAAGAAAGCTCAGACTCTTCTTTGAGGCAATGCAATAGCAATATTATGGGGTAGCATTGTGCCCCCAGCCCTACCCTTCCAACTCAGTACAGGTTGTTGAAGTTAGCACTGGCTGTCTGAAAAATCAAGGAACTGGAAGACAAGCCAGTGGGAGGGCATCTTAGCCGAACCTTCATGCTGGAGAAAGCCACCACCTCTCTTCTCTCCCAAAATAGCTAAGAATGTCTGGATCTGAATCTCAGTTTAACTACTTACTGGCAAGTTTTATGGGCAAACTTTACCTTCTAGTTGGTTTCTACGACACTTTGTAGTAAGACAGCCCTTTTTTTCTGAAAGCCCAGCCTGTTGGAGCCATAGACCAATTAACGTTTACTTACTTTCCTTATCTATAACACAGAGATAATAATAGTATTTACCTCATGGGGTTGGTATAAGTTTAAATTGTTTATATAAACAGAGCTGCTGGCACTCGTTCAGTGCTCAGTTTTATTATGTTTGCATGTAATTACAGCACAGGTCTTTCAAGTGAGACCATCCTGCATGAATTCAGAGTGAATCACTAACCAGAATTTCCAGAAATCTTCATCTGTATCAACCCATCATTGGTGACCTCTCAAATCTGCTTATCCAACATTGCATATCTTGGTAGCTTCCAAGTGTGGATTCTATAATCTACATTTTTTTAGCTACCTGTTTTGGTCCCTGGACCCTGAACCTATTAACATTCTCCGAACTTCTATTAGCTTGTCTAATGGCTAAGATCCACATAGCCATTTCTTACTTAGACATCCCAAACCCCTGTAGACCTTGGCTTCACCCAGCTCTGCGACTGTTACTTGCCTTAATCCACCCAAGACCTCTCACTAACCCTAGACTGAACTGAATTGCGTGATAGTACTCTACTCAGGTTTTACCTTTCTCTCCTGCTCTAAACTCCTCGATTTTCCTTTCTCTTTTCTTATGTTCATCTTTGACACTTTAGCCTGGCTATTCCACCTGATGTTTTCTACCTTTTCATCTCTTACAGTACTTCTTTCATGAGTAATAAAATCAAATTATAACATAGTTTATGGAACATTATAAGATGCACAACAGGTACTCAAGGGTAAGTCAAAATCCTTTTTATTAAGAAATTCAGTCATAGGACAGATCAAACTTAATAATGTTCATATTATTTTATTCTTGAATATCATGTGATCTGATGTGATAGCTCTTCTTTCATTTCTGATATAAGTTGTATCTTACCTTTTTTTTCTTAGTCTGACTACAGGCTTATCAATTTTATCAATATTGCCCTTTTCTTTTCCTTTTAGTACTAGAATTTAAACCAAGGGCCTTTGCACTGAGCTATATTCCCCATCCATTTTTTTATTTTTGAGACAGGGTATAAACTAAGCTGCTAAATTGCCCAGACTGGGATTAAATTTGCAATCCTCTGGCCTCAGCCTCGCAGACTGCTGAGATCATAGGCCTCTGCCACCAGGTTTGATATTGCTGATGCGTGCCCAAGACTAGGCGAGTGAAGTGATATAACTAGATCTTTGGTTTCATATGTTCAAAGATATAACTTTTGAAATTTATTTTTCTCAACTAATTTCCATCATTTTACTTCTACTCTATCTTTTCTTTTGTGATTAAATTTACTTTTTATACAAATATTAATTATACATAATATATGTGATATGTGATAATAATATACTATGTGATAATGATACGTGATATTCCCACGTAAGCATATAACATACACTTGGCAAACTCAGTCTCCCTTTCCCAACACACAACCAGGCCGGCCTTGAGCTCACAGTAATTCTCCTGCCTGAGCCTCCTGAGTGCTGGGATTACAGTTGTGTGCCACCATGTTCAGTTAATATGGTGCTGAGGAATTGGACCCAGGGCCTTGTGCTCACTAGGCAAGCACTCTAACCACTGAGTGACCCTCTTCAGCCCAAAGACTACATACTTTCATGTGGACTTTTGCGACTTGCACATATGAGGGAGAGCATGTAGCACTTGTAAGTTGCTCTTCTACATTTGTCTTCATGCATTACTGACTCCTTTACCATTCATAATACCCTTGTTTAGACTTGATAATTGTCCTTTCTCTAAAGAAAAAAGAACAGTGTAGACTAGGGGCATAGCTCAGTCCTTAAAACACTTGCCCAGTAAACACAAGGCCCTGGTTTGATTCTCCAGCACAACCTAAACTGGGTATAGTGGTGTATGTCAGTAATCCTAGCTCTTAAGAGGCTGAGGCAGGAGGATTGCGATGAGTTTGAGGCCAGCCTGGACTCATAGTGGATTCAGGATCAATATGGACTACAGAGCAAGATCTTGTTTCAATAACAACAACAACAACAACAACAACAACAACAACAACAACAATACATTTCTTTATGATAAAAGTGTGTCTAAGGCAACTAGGAAATAGGACTACCACTGACAAAGGAATGTACAAGTCAGATTAACGCTGACATCTAACACATGTCAGCAACTGGGTTTAAGGAAAGGGACAAAACCTGTTTCTTCAAGTGTGACACAACTGAGTCTTGAGTGCACACACTTGGCAGCAATGAAGAAGATTCCTACTTGCTTGTTCCTATTTTTTGCATCAGTCTTAATTACCTATCTTGCTGAGCCATTTTAGAATGAATGAGACACCATCAAACTTTACTCTTCAACATGCACTTAAAAATCCAGCAGAAAAAAAATAGCCTAAGGTCATTTTTGATATAACTATAACAGCATTCTGATACCTAACAACTAACAATGATTCTCCACTCTCCCCTAATATACAGGTATGTGTTAGCAGTCTCCTTTGCTTTCTGCCTCCAGATGCACTTTCTGCCTCTCTGGCCTGTTTGAGCGCCTAGAAGCTAGCTCCCCTGACTGCCACAGCCAGGCTTCAAATGAGTCACCACGGGAAGTGTCCACAGGCAGCACAGGCCCAGGTGGAGCACCAAATGAGGTCGGAGGGACTGAAGTGGTGCTCTTTTCTGCTCCTGCCTGCAGGCCGTTGGTGCCTGATTGCTTGTATCCAGCACTCTATCTCTTGTTCAGAAGTGCTCTGCGCAACCCCTCTGAGTGGCTGGGAGTGGGCTGTCATCACTGCCCCAGGCTGCTCCTCCCACTGGAAGACAGGTGGCAGTGGTTTCCCTGTGAAGCCTTGGGTGCCTCAGCACCTCCTGTTGCTTCCTGCTCACACCTCTCCAGAGTCTCTCCGTTAAATACTGATGGTTAAGTTCCTTGCAATTTGTTTCTGAGGGACTTTGTCTCATATTTGAATAATCCATATTCAAACATTCACTATGTTCCTAACATGTTTTTAAAAAGATTTTAAAAGGAAATTTTGGTTTGGTTCTAGCTCTGTCATCTCTTAATCTAGCAATTCTTCCTTTCTGCTACTGACTTTTTTGAGATACCAGTTATTCTATAAAAGTTCCATATTCTGAAAGTGTACAATTATTTCCTCAGAGTGTTATTCAGTTAATTTTTCTCTGCTTTGTGTTATTTTTAACTTGAATATAATCAAGCCTTTAGATCCAACTTCCATTTTAAATACTGTTATCCAGAGTACAGGTCATGCATATAATTCATAGAGCATCAGTTCAGGAGTCACAAAGCATTATGAACAATGAAATAATCAGACAGTAAGTTCAAGTACCAAGTGATAATAGCCATATTTCTCCATTCTTAGTGACACTCCCCCACACAGCTGCATTTCATGTTTCCAAGAAGCCTGTGGGGTTGATCCTTTGATGCCACATAAATATCGGTGTCTTTGTCAACTACTCAGCTAATAGATTTAGCACTCATTGTTGATCCTTGCTTGCATTATTTTACTGTGTCTTTTGAACTCATTCTTTTCTATTTTTGTCATTTCTTCTGTACTTCGTACCTGGTGTTGTGGATATAAGAGCTTTACTTTAAAAATAGGAGCTATTTGTTTTTTCTGACTACAGTTGCTATACCAAAGGCAGAATAAAATTTTTCCCTTTAATTCCTCCACCCGAAATCAGGTAATCATATTAACGTTACCACTGATACGAAACATCTATACTGAATTTCATTAGTGAAGTTTGCTATGTGGAAAATTAAATGCGACATCTTTTCGTACACAGTAAGTTTATCACAGTCTGCCTCTTACTTTTGATTATAGCTGCAGCAGTGGCCTGGGCAGCCTTCGTCTTTCTTCCTTGTAGTTCTAGCACTAATTGAAATAGACCTGGGTTAGTGTAAGCTGTAGGAACAAAACCCATTATTGGTAGCTCGTAATCACCCCATAATTAGATTGTGAATCCCTAGGAGCACTCAAAATGCATTCAAAAGGACTCTCATGTCTTTTCTGTGTTCGCTATTAGCTTTTCAAATCTTTGATCATGCATTTTTTGATGCTTAGCTCTACTGTTCCATTGCTTTCTCAATACAGAGACTGAAATAAGCAATTTTTCTCCCATAAGTGCTCTGTCTGGAAGAAATAATGGATTTGTAAAGGCTGAGTGGTGAGACCTCTGCATTCTGTTTGGGTTTTTATAAGTGGTCATTTGAAGACTGGCTGTCTGTTGTCCTCAAGATCTCCTTTGAATATCTTGTTCACTCCCTAAGTTTTGTCACAAGTGTCCCATTGCAGACATCAGCAGCTGGGCACTACATTTTCCACGGGAACACTTTATGTGCCCCAGGATTCCTATACTCCTCTGTTTGCTCTGAGGCTTTTCCTTGTGGCCCACATCTCTTAGTAGCTGTACCTTAATGACAGACACTAAGGAAAAGGGAGACAAGCAGTTGGAAACAAAAGCTAATATAGCTCTTCATCCATGAAATATTCTCATAAACTATTGTCAGGACTGACAATAATTATCTGAAATTTACAGCATTCCTCCAACGCCACCAAGAAAGCCTTTCCCATAGTTATTGAAATCTTTATAATCACTGACAAAACATATATTATTATACATGACCAAAGCATCAAGGCTCTAAGATGTCTTTTAAAAATTGTGCGATGGTCTATCTGGTTATTGGCTTAGTCATTCTCTGTTCTATTCTTTGCTCTGTTTGTTCCACATCACAAGACCTATCTTCTGCAAACTAGAATTCCCAGTTTAGTCATTTTCCATTGATTTATAAAAAATTACCACAAACTCAGTGTCTTAAAATAATGTCACGAAATACCTCATAGTTCTGTAGTTCAGAAATTGGATCCTCCCGTGATCTCACAAGGTTGAAGTGTTAACTGGAATTTTATTCAGAGGCACTGAGAGAGAACTTACTCTCTAGTTCATTTCTAGCAAAATTCAGGTTTTGCAGCTGCAAAACATCCGGACTCAGTTCACTTTTTCTTGCTGGTCATCAGTAGGAAACTAGGCCTTGCTTAGTCATTGATGACAGAAGAGCTGCTCCAAGAAAAACAGAACATCAGCTGAAAGCTGAAGTGCCAGAGATGAGGTAGACCACAGTACAACTCAGTGCTTGAGACCATTAGATAATATTCCTTGTAGCTGGACCATGAGTCCTGTGATTTTCTTCTTTGTGTGTGGATGTGGGTGTGGGTGCAAGTACACTGCAAATTGAACCCACAGTCCATGCTAAATATGGCTATGACTTTGAGCCAATCCTCCAACTCCATGGTCTGCATCTTCTGTAGTTGGGCCTAAAATCAAGATTGGCAAACTGTAGCCCATAGGCCATGTGTGGCCTGTTACTTGTTATGGTAAAGTTCTTCAAGGTAAAAAGTTGTGTTTTTTTCATTTTTAATGATAACATTTTAAATAGCTTATGAATACCAATGAAATATCTCAGATATGGCACTTAGCCAACCCAGGCTATATATAGTACTTACTATCTGGCTCTTTAGGAAGGAAAAATCAATGCAACTTACAATTCCATGCAGAGCACCTTGTACTGAATCAGAAGAAGGGCCATAAAGGGGTCTTGTTACTTGAGGAAAGGAGCAGATAGAAAATACCACAAATGGAAAAGAAATAGACTATAGGAATATATTAGCAAGGCAGGCATAAAAAGTGAGACTGGTGTTTAAAACTCTCTGAAACTGAATAAATTTTTTTGTCTTTGCTAATTTGTCATAATAAAAATGTTCTTGTTTTAATTTGCATTTCATTTGGTTACTAATAAAGTTGGATCTTTTTTCATATGTTAATTTTAAGAATTGCAAATGAAGGCCACAAATAAAGTGAACAGATTTCTGAACCAAGGATAGGAACAAAGTAGTTAATAACTACAAAGTTAAAGTTATCTACAAAATGTAAAATATATTAAAGTCCCAACCAAAATATGAACAAATATTTACTCTTTTAAATTTGTTATTATTAAATAACAAAACACATTTGGAAACATGACTTATGATATGAGTCTAGAACTTCATAGTTGGGTACTTTGAAATTCCTATTGATAAAGTGAGTCTTCTTGAGTATGCAAATGCAATAGAGAAAAGGACTGGTTGGAAGCACTAGAAAATGATCCTAGGAATTTCACTTTATCAAGCAAGCAAAAGAGAAACTATGTTTCCAAAGAAAAAGGTAAATTAAGAATACTGAACTTTAAGTGTGTGTAAGGCAGGTATTTTACCCTTCAAAGTAAATTTCCCTTTAATGACCAAATCATGACCTCTCAGTATCATTCTCCATTAAAAGAAGCTGCTTTTGAGCAACAATTGATTTTGGTCTACAACACAGGATTTGGAAAATGAGTCTCTTGTGTTTGTACAAGAAAACAATCACACTAACCTGAAAAGGTTCTGGCAGCAAAAGTGAGGCAAGTGGAGGGGAAGAACATATTTGACAGTGCTTAAAATATAAACACATAAGAATTCAGTAGTTCATAATGACACTGAGGAAGCAATTTATGGAGCACCATCTGAGTCAGCTACAGCATTAGCTCTTGACTCTCAAAATGGGTGAAAGAAGAATCAAAACATTACTCTCTCTAGACAAGCTGCGTTTCAGCTAGTTCAAAGCCTCGATGAGGTCACACTTTTCAAATAATTCAGTGAACAAAGGCAGAAGGAATGGTGGACTTAGAAAAATTATCATTTTTCAATTTCAATGAGAGAATGAATATAGAAAATATTCAATGGCTGATAAATCATAATGGCTTTCACCCTTATATTGAGGCACATCCTGATATACTGATAAAGCTTTTCATCGTTAAAATTAGGTAGGCCTTGACATTACACTTCAAGATATAATGATGTAATGCCATAGAAACTATAAAACTTCTCTTATATTTTTCCCAATAAAATTTAACCTGACCCAAATCAAGGTTTGCACATCAATAATCAGTTTCTACAAAATATGAGATTCAGGTGCGGTGGTACATGTCTCTAATTCCTGCACTCAGAAAGTGTTGTGGTTTGGATCCAGAGTGTCCCCCCAAAAGGCTCCTGTACCTATAGATCCTATGTAGTACCGGGAGGTGAAGCTTGGCTACAAGGGATGGATACCTGGCTCTTGACCTGGAAGGATATATGCTGGGTCTGTCCTTCTTCCTCCAGACTGGTCTTAGATCTGCCATGCTGCCATGATGTCTCTAGAGCACTGGCTCTGGCTCTAGCTGTGGCCCCAGCATGTGATTCTACCACTTTCTAGTACCCACTCATGAATGAACTGAGAACTTCTGAACTGTGAGCAAAAATAAGCTTTTCCTCCCCTAATTTGTGCATGTTGGTTATTGAGTCACAGCAATGAAAATGTACACTAAGACAGAAATGTAAGGCAGGAGGACTGCCATAAGTCCAAGGCCAGCCTGGACTACATTGTGAGTTCAGGACTAGCCTGGACTACAGAATGAGACTCTGTATAAAGAGAGAGAGAGAGAGAGAGAGAGAGAGAGAGAGAGAGAGAGCGAGCTAGAGAGACAGAGAGAGGGCAAGGGAGAAAAGGGGGAAGGGAGGAAAGGAGAAAGGAATAAAAGACAGAAAGGAACAAAGGAAGGAAGGAAGGAAGGAAGGAAGGAAGGAAGGAAGGAAGGAAAGAAGGAAGGAAGAAAATAAAGAAATGACTTAAACAGCATCATGAGTGCAATCAGCCAAATTTTGAATATGAAGAATTCTGTAATTTGAAAAACTGGTCTCTCCAATAAATTAACTGTATTTCAAAAAGAGCAAAATGATATAGAAGATGTAAAAGATATAATACCAAATGCAGGCTGGACGAATAACATAGTACTTGCCTAGCAAGCATACAGCCCGGAGTTTGATTTCCCAGCACCATATAAGCCAGGCATGGTGGTGTATGCCTGTAATCCCAGCACTTGGGAGATTGAGGCAGAAGGATTGCCCGAGTTTGAGGCAAGCCTGGCTACAAGTAAGCTCAGAACAGCCTGGACTACAGAGACCTTATCTCAAAACAAAACAAAACAAAACAAAACAAAACAGAACGAAGACCTCACAAATACATTTGTGTCATCCATTGGATGTGGGTTCTTTTTCTCAATTTGCATAGGAATCGTAAGTACAGCAAAGAGTAACTCTTTTAGTGCCAATAGCCTTGAGTTTTGAATGCCAGCAGCTCTCAAGTTTTTTGTTTTTGTTTAGTTGGTTTTTTGAGACAGGATCTCACTCTGTAGTCCAGGCTGGCCTCAAATTCATAGCAATCCTCCTTCCCTACTCTTCCGAGTGCTGGGATTTCAAATGTGCACCACTGTACCCAGCTATTCCCTGGTGTTGAGGGATTAAACCTGGACCCATGCTTCCTTGCCCACCACTCTAGTCACTGAGCTACACCGCGGGCGGCTTCCCAACAGCTTTCAGTTTTTCATGTTAGTAGCTCTCCACCACTCTCCTGGCAGCCAGAGCCAGCAGCTCCTGACGGGCTGTGGAGGTGACCAGAGATGGAGGCTCCCAGCAGTTCTCACTGCTCTTCCTTGCTGCCTGTGCGCTAGCCACCCTCAATGCAAACAGTTTCAGCTGGTGGCCACTTTGGTGCCAGCAGCCTTTGGTGTTACCAGCTCTTTGTATACCAGCTCAGCCTGATACTCAAGACAGATATTATTTAAAAAATAAATAAAAAGGATAGATATCACGAGTAGGAAAAATTATGCCACTCAAAAGTTTTATTAGGACTTATTCTGCAGCATAAGAGAGAACAGTCTGACTTACTAAAGGTATGGGACAGGATGCATATATGTATATAAAAGGGGGGGGGATGTGAACGTGCAATGTCAGAGTATCTGTGTTGTCACCAGTAGACGGGGGCTTAACCTTTTGAAGTGCATCAGGCCCTGCTCTCCTCTCTCACGTGGGCTTTATCTGCATCTTAATTTAAACAAACCAGCTGTAAAAATATCTGAGATTATCACAGCATTCAATGTCGGCCAAGCAATATATAAGATCAGAAATCTACTTTTAATTATGTTAGGAATGATCTTGACATGGTAATTGTGTGGAAGGAAAATAGCTTTTATCCGTTAGAAATGCTCTAGGCAGTCCAAACTTCCCTCAAGGCCAGTGAGCCTCCTTACAATACAGGTAAATCACATAGAATTTTTAACAGCCTGGCCTGATCTGAAAAAGCACTTGTTTTCTTTGATTTAATGAGCCACATAAGTCACAGGGAAGTGGGGGAGTAAAAACGATGACAAAAGTTGTATTGGTGAATACATAATTTTTGCCAACATATCTATTTAAGTGCTTAAGGCAAGAGAACACCTTAATAATACATTCAGACTTTGGTGGAAAATCTTATGTTTAGATAATAAAGACTGATAATGAAGTGGCAATTCTTGAAGCCATGAAACAAGCCACAGATTTTCCCATTGTCTGAAACTCTCTGGTTAACTGCGAGCTCAGATGAAGTAGTTTGGAAGCTATATGCTTCGGCTTCAAAACCCTGGGCCAGATTTCTAATGTCTATGCAAATGTCCTCTGTTGACAATGAATGCCCAGGAACATTCCAGAAGCCGAGCTCCAGGGTGGAAAGAGCACTGTGATGCTATAAACAATTGCTGATGGAGATTCAGATATTCTGGTGTTTCTGTTGTTCTTGGAGTTTTTATTCTCTTCCTGTAAACCCTATTGTTAAGGGTTTGTCATTTTTAAGGAATGCATATGATGTCATAGCAAAAATAAGTGTAGCAAAATCAAAACTTTGACCACTTACCAGAAAGCTGGTGTTAAACAAACCACTAAGTTTCTCTGAACTCTCTGGCTTTTAAAAATTTGACAAACGAGAATACCCACCTAACTGAGTTTATGTATATGTCATCTGACACACAGGAGGGACCCAATAAATAGTAGCCATTATTACCCAAGGGCAAGTTTCTCTTGTGTACCTATGCTTGTGAGCCAGGCAGTTCTGAAGAAACAGGTCAACCAGTCTGCAAGTGTTTTGACGTGAACTCTAAGCGATTTAGCCTATCTTCTCTTTTCCTGCTTGGCCAAACCACACAGACACAGCCAGTCTTTCATTTCCTCCTTCCTTGGACCATAGGTCAAAGCCCACTGATTGTTACAGACAAACTGAGCTAAGTTTAGCAAACTAAATTCTTGTTTCTTGCAGTGGTGACACGGAGTAATGTCTGGTAGGGGGAGCTGCTGTCCTGAGAGCTCCCCAAATGCTCTCCTGGGCATCCTATTTCCAGTCTGTGATAAACCAGGCCCTGGCAGAGCTCTTTAGAGCTCCTAACTTCTGAGCCCAGTACTTGGCCTCATAATAGTCCCAGAACCCCAGAGCTTTCCTCATGGCTTTGGCTACAAAAATTTGGTCAAAGAAAACTTCAAAAAAGAATCTGACCCATAGCAGATTCTTTGTCAGCAAGTACAGACATAAAAGGAACCTGGATAGAAACTCCAAGAGACTTTTAGTTGCTGTGTTGCTATCCCCTTTATCATTAGTATAACTTGGGGAAAGTTTAGAAACACAATGCTGATATGAAAGCAGAATTCTAGAGCTCTTCTCACAGGAGCAGTTCTAAAGCTTGTTGACCTAACATAACAACCAGAAATTGAGTCCCCAAAGAATAATGATATTTCTTTGGGATTGATGGAGTATTGCAATGAGGTCTATGTGCTGTAACACATATATTCAAAGAGGCTAAGGCAAGGGGATGGTTGATTTTTGGTTTTGTTTGTTTCTGAGACACAGTCTCACTCTGTAGTCTAGACTGGTCCTGATCTCACTGTGTAGCCCAGTGCCTCTGCTTCTTGAGTGCCGGGATTATAGGCATATGCCACCATGCCCAGTTTATGTAGAGCTGGGAAATTGAACTGAGGGCCTTACACTTGCTAGGCAGACACTCTAACCACTATGCTATTCCTCCAGCCCCCAAAAGAACGGTTTTTAAAGGAAAAAAAATGAGAAATTTACATGAGTTATCCAGATGAAAATTCATTGGGCTTGGAACCATGAGGCAGAATCTGACCCCACCTCATTGCTGAAGATGCTATCCCTGGGCAAGTTTTTTTAATCTCTCCTGAATTGTTCCAGGCCTAAAGAATGTTATAGACAAAGTTTGTTAGTAAGTCTGGGCATACATGTGAGGCATGCAATGCATAGGGTGAGTATAAGAAAAGAAATCTCTGTTGGGCCTTTAGAAAGTCCTTGACAAAGCACTTACCTCAGTCCAGCACACATGAACCCTCTGTCTTCCATAACTTTCTGGACTCCAATTTTGTCTGAGTCATGACAAAAACCACAATCTTATCTTGGTGTATCCCCTCAATATATTCACAAGCAGAACAAAGAGTTGGAATGGGGCCTTGGGGTTTACCTGGTGAAACTCCTTAGATTCATGCCTGGTCATTCCTCCCAGGTTTCCTAGGAACAGACTGGTCGTCCTACACAATGTACCTCCTCACCTAGCCTATCCTGATCCAGGCCATCCCCCAGACTGCATCCAGTACCAGATCCCACTGAGGGTCCTATCAGGGTGATGGTGACACTCAGTAAGAAGAAACAAAGAAGCGTGTGAAAAAAATATGAAAACGAAAAAAGGCAGGAATGAAGCTCAGGAAGAAATGGTGAAGGTTGTATTGGTGTCCAGAATGTTACATGCTAACATTATGGTCACACATTTCCTGCATGAAGGGCTTATGTGCAAAAGAATCCAATTTTGTTGTGGAAGTTTGTCCCTTAGGAACTTTTGTTTCCCATGAAAATGCATAAAGAATGAGGGTGCGAAGCTTGTGACCAGCTGAGAGACCTTCAGGTTCACCTAGGTGTTACCTGCTTCACCTTGTTCCTACTGTTCCACATGCCATCAACTATCAAGACACTTAATACTAAAGAATCAAGTGCCATGTACAGCATTCACACAGCAAGGCATTCTCCCTGCCCAGCATGGCATTTCCACAGAATGCACTAAGCAGTAGAGCAGGCACACCTCCAACGGTTCCCTACAAAGACTTTGTCCTCAAAGTGTCCTGATCACAAGGAGCCTGAGAACAAGCTCTTACACGTTCTAAAGGAAGACTCCAGAAACACAAGAGCAGCATATTTTTCCAAAAAGAAAAAAGAAAAGAAAGAGGAAGAAAACCAGGTGTCTAGCTGGTTGGACAATGGACAAATTAGTTTTAGGTAGAAAAAAAATGTGTAATAACTTGAAAGGCCATCATGAGATGAAGGATTATTGTCACTGTGACTGTGTACTGTGGAAGGAGGAGGTGAGAGATGTTACCATTCAGATCATTTAAAAACATACTGGTTTTCATGACAAGACACAAAAATTGAATGTTAAAACTGACACTACTGGTTAGAAAAATAGATAAAGCATAGGCAAATAAAAGTTACGAGTGACATTTTCTATTCTGAAAGTCTAAAACCATCTGGGAAGCTGAGCATGGTAGTGCACACCTGTAGTCCCAGCACTCACGAGGCGTAAGCAGGAGGTTTGCTGGAAATGCAAGGCTACATAGTGAGTCCAGGACCAGGCTGGACTACAGAGCAAACCCTGTAAAAAAAAAAAAAATAAAAACTATAGCCATCTGGGTGTTTTAAAGTTGCTTTTAGAAAAATTAAATCTTAAAAGAACTACCATTAATTTATTAGGCTCTTCTTTCTAAATAAATAAATGGGATTAAACAGAAGAGTATTGCTTAAAGACTTGCATAAATTCCAAGAATATTCTTATTCCCAAAATTAAAGCCAGCCCAGCTTAAAAGTTTTATAAAAAGCTTAAGTGAGACTGTTTCTAAATTAAAGTTTTAAGTAGATCTTGTCTGTGCAAAATTGTCTAAAATATAAAGACGTGTGAACAGTACCTATTAGAAAAATTATGCACCTAAAGTTTTTATCTCTATCAAAAAGATTACCCTGAAAGAAAAAGAAAGAGCTTTTTCCCTCTTTAAGTCTAAGAAAAGATGTTTTGAAATACAGACACCAGCTACTTCGGCAAGTTTTAGGGTTATTTTCTGAGACCTTATGGTATCTGGTGTGAGTACAATTAATACATTGGAGATATCTATTACTTGTCTATTGCTGCATTTTTAAAATCACCTCAAAACTTCTTAAGAACATTAAACAAACTTTCTCGTACATAGATTCTGCTGTTAGGAACCCAACAATGGCTTAATTGGATGGTTCCAACTCTTGACATTATGACCAAGCTGTCACTTGCGGCCAAAGTCTTCTGAAGCTTGATCACTGATGGGGAATCTGCCTCCAGAGTCATGCATAAGGTCGTGCACAGGTCTCAGTCTCGTATTTGAGATTCTCACTCAATGGCAGTTGGTTGCCTTACAGTGACTGACAAAAGACATTTAAAAGCTACAACATCCTAATCTTAGAAGTGACCCACCATCACTCCTGCCATGTCCAATTTTATCACACAGATGAATTCTGGAACAGCAATGGGGGTCAATACAAGGTGTGAGTATCAGCAGGAAACCATCTGGGGGGCTAGCTGCCAGAGTCTGTCCTCAGAGCCCTGTGAATCATGTTCCTCCTACGTACTAAATATGTTTACTCCATTCTAATACTACTAAACTTCCCATCCATTGCATGGGGTAGAGAATATTTTTTTTTTCTTCCAAGAGCCATTTGTATATGTATTACATCATACAAAATTATCAACTGAAAAATCAGCCTCTACATTTTGGGAAATATTTAATTACTGCATGAATCATTCATCTGTCATGTGTCAGTGGCCTTGGCCAGGTTGGACCAAATGGTTTCTGGCCCATGAGTCAGATGGTCCCCACCCCTGCATTGCAGCATTGGCTCAAATTCTGGAGTCTTGTCACTTAAATCAGGTCCAAATGTACATATAAGATCCCTCAGGTACAATTCCTTAAATATAGCTTTCTTAGTACAGTTCGTCTCCATTTGACAAGAGACAACATATACACCCAGAATACAGTGGTAGAATATGAAAAGGACAAGCTGGGTCAGTAGGTGTGGTGACCGCATTTACAATCCCAGCTGTTTAGGAGGTTGAGGCAGTAGGATTATCAATTGAAGGCCAGCCTGGAGAATTCAGCAAAACCTTGTCTGAAAATTAAAATTCAAAAGCCTCCTGAGTAAGTGATGGGATTGTGGGAGACACTGAAGATTATACTCTTTATAACCTAATCTCAGGTGACATGCTGTCACTTGTACAATAATGCATTATCACACAGACTAACACTGGAACAATGTGAGAGAGTGTAAATCACCTAAAACTGGGATTACTGGGAGTCATTTGGAAGGTAAAATGAGGGGAAAAAAATCCTTTTTTTCTCCTTCCCAGAACTGTTCGAAAAATATAGTCAAAAATTAATCAGATTAAAATATTTATTATTAATAAAAGTGAAATGAAGGAAGCTTAGATATGTGGCCATCTGAGATTTAATAGTGGAACCAGGATTGGACTTATCCACCCCATAACAGGCAGAACAAGGCCACATTTTGCCTCTGCTATGTTGGCTTATCACACAGTGCAACAAAAGTGTTTTTCCCCGTATGGCTAGGGGTAATCTATTAAAATGTAGACCAGCACACCTAATTACACTAAAGAGTACAAAAGGGACATTAGTGGGCTTCTAACAATAGTTCCTGCACACAGACAGAAGGCCAGAAAAATAGAATCACCATAATTTCTCTGAGATGCTAAGTTCAAAGGGACTCGTTAAACAGTTACAAGTGTTATATCTAACAAAATCTATCTTGCTCCTTCATCAGATCCTAAAAGTCTAAAACTAGCATACTGATTACTAGGTTCCCAATTCTGGTGATTTAGCGTTCCAAGTTTCTAGAAAATGTGATACATCTGGTCTGAGAAACATACTTTAAGAACTTCTAGTTGAATATTAGCCAAGTAATTACAATGCAAGCTCCTCTTGGAGCTTTAGAAACATCTCATTTTTTTTTTTTCATTTGCAGTCTTATTTGTCTTTATAACAATATGAAGTAAATTTGTTCACCCTTTTTGTGTATTAGAAGACAAAGACACCGACATTGAAAGGTAGAGCAGTGGGGCCAAGTTTACATCCTGGTAACCTCGCAAAGCCAACTTTCAAGCTAGGTCTGCCTCCAAAATCCTGGTGTTTCCTCCAGTCAGTATTGCTGTTGACTAAGAACTGAGCATTGATGGGAAGCAAAATAGATCCTGAAAGTAAACACTAACTTTGTACAGTTGTTTTCTAGTAACTCCATTTATATTTTTGGTCTGTGGTCTCAACCACAACTTGCTCCATTTTCACTTTTCAAGACTGTGTACACTACATAATATACTCAACCTGGTCTCACATCCAGGCTTGTTAGAGGTAGTGACTATGTTTACCTTGCTAGAGAAAGATCAAGACTAATTTATAGTGAGCCAGCATACTAAAAATTTTACAGAAGTTAGATAATATCCAGCACATCAAACACTTGGCTGTTTTGCTTGAAGGGACACTCTTCCCTTATCAGCGTTCAGCAGTACACCTATGGAGGTACAGCAACAGGCTCCCTGGCCCTTGGACTCTGGCTGGGTTAATTCTCCCAGTAGATATCACAGGGTAGGGTCAGCCACAGGGTCACCTCAGACTAACTGCATTCTCTCACAAAGGACATGGGTCTTCCCCACGGCGGCTGTTTTGAAGGAAGTTTTCCTTCCACATTTCAGAGATTCCTTCCTCCTTAGACCCTTCAGGCCCAGAAGCAGGACTTGCCTTTATAACCTTACACTCTGCCTGTGGTTATCTTCTCTCTACCCACACCTCTATAAACAATCCCCTTATTACTATGTCCTTGAATGCCACTTAAATGCCTATTTCTCGCTGAGATCTTGGTTGAACATCTAAAGTATAGTTCATAGTTTTGCCTCCTAGGAGCTAGCCCAGGTGACTTAGCTTAAGGTTCATATCTTTCTCCTATAAATCAATGACTTCCTGGAATTCCTGAAGCTGTCCAGATGGTCAGGCTTAGAGCAAGGAGTAGAAAAGGGACATTGGTTTAAAGGTTCAAAATACTCCCTTCTTGCCTTTGTATGTTTGCTTTGTAGGCAGATAAAATGGCAAAGAACTTGGAAGATGCTACTGGCAAAATTCTTATCATCAAAATTGCTGCTAACTGTATCATTTTTTCTTTTAGATTAGGCATTTCTTCCAAGGAGGTAAATTTCCCTTGGAAGAAAGAGATAAAGCTGTCAGTAGAGTCATTTGTGTTAAATAAATTTCAGATGCTTTCTATTTTGGTACTTCGCTGCAATCCTGGCTTGAGAAAGGTGGAGACAAAAATCCGTCTAGATTCTAGAATCATGGTCATCAAGGTGTGTGGGGAGAACACCCTATTACTAACTGTTACTATCTCCTGAAAGGCATTTTGGAAATTGTGGAGAGTCTTTGATTATGGGCCAAGGGTAGATGCACATCTGCCTGTGATGAAAGGACAGTGCCCCTGGGAATTCTGATGTTCCAGGAACAGCTACATTGCTGGGAAACCTGTTTACAATTATCCAGGCAAAGGACTTGTATTTTCTTTTGCAAAAGAGAAAAAGAAAGAAAAAATGAAAAAAGGAAAAAGAGCAAGAGAAAGAAAGAAAGAATAAAGGAAGGAAGGGGAAAGGGAGGGAGGAAGGAAGGAAGGAACAAAAGAAGGGAGGGAGGCAAGTTTCTGTATATGGATTCAATATTTACTGAAATTTTCAGGTACAGAAGTGCCACATATATCTATGCAATTGTTACATAAGTTGAAAGACTGCTGTAAATTTTTTTTGCTTTAATTTTACCAACTTGGTCATGACTTGGGAAAAAACCACAATTACCAATTTACATTTGGAGCTGTAGTATTCAAGGTGACTCCACAAAAATATAGTTAAGTGCCTGGAAGATAACTTCATTAACTTTTAGTTCACTAGAGTTGTATTCCACTGCACACTGAAATTTGTAAAGAAAATCTCTCTATACGCCATTTTCAAAAATCAATGTTATATATTAGGGAAATATAAAAGGTAGAGATAATAAAAGTGGTTATAACGACTTCATTTCAGGATAGTCAGAGATACTATATAGAAAAGTATTAATCCTTACTGTCAAAATGGACATTGAATTTAATCAATTTGAGAGCCACAGATTTGAAGCAAGGCCTTCTGACGACTAAGAGTAGATCACTTGGGAGTGATTTTTTCTTCTGAAGGAAAACTGTCCTTATGGGAAAGCCTCTATGAAGGAAGTTATGTAGACAGAAGGAAAGGAAGACCAGTGAGCATCAGGGGCTTCTAGCATGTAGATGGCCTGCAATGTGCAATGGGCCTTATTTTTAATTAATATATGTCTTTTTTTAAAGACCCTGTGTCAGTAATAGATGTTGCATGCATGTCAAAACAAGGCACTCAACAAAAATCTCCTTTAATAAAATATTACTACTTATTTCTTGAAACTGACCAAACAAGCAACCACATTAGGAACTTTTTATTTTTTTCCCATTTTATCGATAAGTATTAGTGCAAAATTTAAGGTTTACAATGAAGTTGAGGATTTTGTGCACATATGTATTTTGTCAAGGTGACAAAGACTTTCCCACTCTCCTTTTGTCCCTCCCACGCCCCTCCCCTCCCTCATTCCCCCACCTCCCCCCTTGTTTCACTTTGCTTTTCGTTTTAAATTCCATGAGACAGTTGTGATCTGGGTCTCTCATATCAGAGAGACCATCCGATGTTTCACCCTCTGCTTCTGACTCACTTCACTAAGCATGATGTTCTCAAGTTTCTTCCATTTACCTGCAAAAGCCTCCACACTGTTGGACTTTATAGATACATAGTATTCCATTCCATATAAATACCACAGTTTGTGTATCCATTAGTCTGTTGATGGGTATTTTGGTGACTTCCATATTTTAGCTATTGTTAGTTGTGCTGCTATGAACATGGGTATACATATGTCTCTGTTATGTGTTGTTTTGGCCTCTTTTGAATATATTCCCAGGAGGGGTGTTGCTGGATTGAAGGGGATATTTATTTCTAGTCTTTTGAGAGCTCTCCATACTGCTTTCCAGAGTGGTTGTACGAATTTACATTCCCACCAGCAGTGTAGGAGAGTTCCTTTTTCCCCACAGCCTCGCCAGCAATGATTACTATTTGACTTGTTGATATATGCCATTATCTCTGGAGAGAGATAGTATCTTTCCGTTCTTTTGATTTGCATCTCTCTTATGGCTAGAGATGTTGAACACCTTTTCATGTATCTATTGGCCTTTTGTACTTCTTCGTGAGTGAACTTGAACTGCCTCTTCATTTCCTTTGCCCACTTTTCAATAGGATCCTTTATTTTGGTTGGCTTACTTTTCTTCAGCTCCCTGTATATTCTAGTTATCAGCTTACTATCTGAGTTGTTGGTGAATATTTTTTCCCAGTCTGTTGGTTCTTTTTACATTGTTCATAGTTTCCTTTGCTGTACAGAAACTTTTTAATTTGACAAGATCCCATTTGTTAATAATGGGGATAATTTCTTTTGCTCTTGGTGTCTTGTCAAGGACCAATATCCTTAATGAATATAGATGCAAAAATCCTCAATAAGATTCTGGCAAACAGAATCCAACAAGTAATCAGAAAGATCACACACCATGATCAAGTGGGCTTCATCCCTGAGATGCAAGGATGGTTCAACATACGAAAATCAATCAATGTAATATACCATATCAACAAAAGTGAAAACAAAAACCACATGATCATCTCTATTGATGCAGAAAAAGACTTTCACAAAATCCAGCACCTCTTCATGATAAAAACACTGAGAAAAATAGGTATAGAAGGGCCCTACCTAAAACTCATAGAAGCCATATATGCCAAGCCTACTGCAAATACCATAGTAAATGGAGAAAAATTGAAATCATTCCCTCTCAAATCAGGAACAATACAAGGTTGTCCACTCTCACCACTCTTATTCAACATAGTCCTTGAAATACTTGCCATAGCAATCAGACAAGAAAACGAAATAAAGGGAATCTACATTGGAAAGGAGGAGGTCAAACTTTCCTTATTTGCAGATGATATGATTATCTACATGGAAGATCCTAAAAACTCCACTACCAAACTCCTGGAAATAATTTTAAAAAAATTTAGCCAAGTCACAGGCTACAAAATCAACACTAAATAATCAATAGCTTTTCTCTACACTAACAATGAACTTACAGAGCAAGAACTCAGAAAAGCAATTTCATTCTCACTAGCTCAGCAAAAAATTAAATACCTAGGAGTTTACCTAACCAAGGAAGTGAAGGACTTACATAAATAAAACTTAATTACATTGAAGAAAGAAGCTATAGGAGACATTAGAAAATGGAAAGGCATCCCCTGCTCTTGGATAGGCAAAATAAATGCAGTCAAAATGACTATACTACAGAAACTGATATATAGATTCAGTGCAATTCCTATCAAAATACCTGTAAGTTTCTTCAAAGAACTTGAAACAACAATTCTTCAATTAATATGGAACCAAAAGAGACCAAGAATAACCAAAGCAATCCAGAGCAATAAGACCAAGGCAGGAGGCATTACAGTTCCATACATCAGGTTGTACTATAAAGCAACAGTTGTAAAAACAATTTGGTACTCGCACAAAAATAGACAGATAGACCAGTGGAACAGAATTGAACACACAGAGACAAACCTAAATGTCCGCAATCACTTAATCTTCAACAAAGGTGCCAAATGCATACAACAGAAAAAGAACAGCCCGTTCAACAAATGGTGCTGGGAAAACTGGACATCCATATGCAGAAGAATGAATCTAGTCACGCACCTATCACCATGCACCAAAATCAAATCAAAGTGGATCAAAGACCTAGACATTAAAAGTGAAACACTGAACCTCCTAGAAGACAAATTAGGCAAATATCTAAAAGGCACAGGGGTAGGCAAAGACTTCTTTGGAACTTTTTAATACAGATATCATGTAATATTAATATTACATTGTGCAACTTTGGTAGGTACAATTTCTTATAACTCTGAATCTGTATCTGAACTGTGAGTAGCCAGATTAAAGTTATTTGGCCAAAATGAGAGATTCAAGGACCCTAACAAACCAGGACCTAAAGTACTTTCAGGATATTTCGCTTTTTTTGTGTTTCCGCTGGGAATTGAACTCCAGATCTTTCACATACTAAGCAAGCTCTCTAGCACTGAGTTATCTTCCAAGACCCTACTGGTTACTGAGGCAGGGTCTCTCTATGAAGGACAGGCTGAACTTGCCATCCTCCTCCTCAGTCTCCTAAGAAGCTGGGCCTACAGGCATATACCACTTCATCCAGCTACTTTTCACTTCTTTACAAGGCAGGAATTCTCTTGGACATTTTTTCATGTCCAGTGTGAATAAAAAGAGATTAATAAATCATCTGAAAACGGAATTTCTTTAGTAAAAAGGAAAACTCAATGAATGTTGTGCATGGAACCCTACTCTCTTCTCCTGACTCACTCTTATCCACACTTCAGTTTTAAAGATTTTCCTCTGAACCCTCAAATTTGGGATAGGAATCCATTGGCTTTCTTAGTATCCAGTACATGGTCACAAGGGCTACACCATGAGTAGTTGCTTGGTTACTTGTTTCTCCCAGTAAACCCTCAAAGCTGATTCACTATTTCATGCCTGGCTCACAATAGGTTGTCAACACTTCACCACACATGTAACCTGTTACACATTTCCATACTGCAAATGACAATATTGACTCACCATTTGAGGTTCCACCGAACAGCTGAGAAAGATCGGTGCATCTTCACACATTGTCTCAATCCATTTTCTGTTGCTATATCCAATACTACAGACTGAGAAAATCTGAAAGAAAAGAGATTTATTTTGGCTCATGGCTCTTATCCAAAGTTGAGGGGCGGCCGCATGTGGTAACAGCTTCTTGCTGACTGAGTTCAAGGCAGGACAGGACATCACATGGAAAGATATGGAAGTGAAAGACCCAGGCAATCTAGCTTTTATATAGTGGACCCACCCTTGAGATAAACCATTAACCCATTGATCCATTAATCCATTAATTACATGAATGAATTAATCCATTTGTGAGAGTAGAGATCTAATCACCTCTTTAAAGGTCCTACTCAGTCCCACCTCTTAATATGTTACAAGTTTCATAGGGTACAAGTCATACTCAAACCATAATCCACAAGTTCCCACTGAACTCCGTCCAACGCAGAGCCTGTGCTTTCCACACCTCCTCATCCAGCCTCAGGCCTTCTCTGCCCCGTCTGTCAACCTCATCTCCAGTTAAATTGAAGCCAAAGGTATGAGCAGGTCTGTTCTTAGTCATCTGACTGCTCAGTTTAGCAGAAGTTCTCAGGTGCTAGCATGCTGGGGCTTGCCTCCAGAGTTTCTAATTCAGGAGGTTTGAGATGAAGCATAAGAACTTGCCTTTCCCCCCAAAGTACTGGGAATGGAGCCTAGAGCCTTGGCACTGAGCTACATCTCGGCCCTTTTATTTTTCACCTTGAGAGAGGGTCTTGCTAAGTTGCTCAGGCTGGAATCAACTGACAATCCTTCTGCCTCAGCCTCCCAGAGTGCTGAAATGACAGGTATATGTCACCATCCCTAAGAATCTTCACTTCAAACAATATCCCAAATGATGCTGGCGGTCCTGGTCTGGAGAATAAGCAGTTGAACCGGAACACAATGTAAACACTCTACCCCATACTTACTACTTGGAATTACAAATGTGAACTTTAAAATGCATATTACCCTCCTGTCATAAAGTATTTTCAGATAGTGGAATGCTCTCTGACAGAGCAAGTCTATAAAGCCAGAGGCTCCCGAGATGTCCCACGCTCCTTAGGATGAACTCGGCTCTGTCCTTACGGTTAGCCTTGGGGTCAGACTGCTGCTTCCCACCATAGAAGCAGTCAAGATAGGACATGACAAGAGGCAGGAGAACCTTCTGAGCCCTCCTGTTCACTTGTTCCTAGCAGGTCTGTTACAGCGATACCCACCGCTTAACCGCGCATGAATGGGGACTTGTCTAACAACTTCAGCTGAATCTGAAGGTGTTCCCCTGCATCTGTCAATTTTCCAAAAATCTGGTATTTCGTTCACATCTAATAGTTATTTATTGCCTGATGAGAACAAAGTTTCTAACATGATGTGTAGTTGAAGTGTAATGTTTTAAAACTATGTTCCTTGTGTACTTTTCCTTTAAAAAGTACAACTTTTTAAAAATCATTGGTCAGATTATTCTTTAACTCTGACCATATTTTTCTAAGCAGCTATTTTTAGGTCGCGGGCAATACTAGGAAAGAATGAAACCAAGAGTGCAACCATCACTAAGCTGAACCTGCATCTCTTTAAAAATATTCTTCATTTTTAAATTCATAATAATAGTCCTTTATCAAATATAATTAAAACAATATTATTATTTTTTGACACAAGTTCTCACTAATTGCCTGGGATGGTGTCAAATTTGTGATCTTTCTGCCTTAGCCTCCACAGTGGCTGGGCTGACAGGGGTGCAAGCTACATTTGGCTGGTACGTCACAATGAACTAATTTAACATCCAGAGAAGCTGCGCCTCTTTTCACAGGCTTATTAGCAAATATAATTCCCTTTTATCTGAATAATTTGCTTTTGTGTTTGCTAATTTTCCTTTTGGTCTGTTTACTGCTGTGTAGGAGCCTTCAATTTTCTATCAATCATGTGTTGCAAATCTATTTCCCAGCCAATCTATTTGATTTAATTCTATTGTTCTACATCGACATACAGAAGCTAAAAATTTCATGTCATCAAATTTTAATTTTTCTATTGGTGTTTGGACTTATCTCTGTGACTGAAATGTTAGAGAATAATTTCTATCCAAGATTTTGTCTAAAAGTTTTATGAATTTTATGTTTATATTTGTAACTTCCCTGGAGTTGCTTTGAGTATTGGTACGAAGTAGGAATCAAACTTTAATTTTTATGTGTAAACAAGCAGTGGGGTTTAACCCAGTAGCTCTTGGCTGATTTGTAAGCCATGTTTGTCCAGTTAGATGTGGACAAACCTCTAACACACACATGGAGTCTGGTTCTGGGCTCCATTCTATTCCATTTGTGTGTTCCCTGTATTAAAGTGATAAGAAATCACACGACTTCTTCCCAACAGTTTCTTGATGATCCCCAACATGACTTACTTACTTTTTTCTTTTCTTTTCTCTTTCTTTGTTGCTTTTATTTTTTCTTTCTTTTTTGAGACAAGTCCTCATTCTATATCCCAGGCTGGTCCTGAACTCACTGGTGTAGCCCAGGCTGGCCTTGGACTCAGGATAATCTGCCTGCCTCAGCCTCCCAATGTTGGATTACAGGCATGTGCCACCATTCCCAGCTTTACATGGTGCTGGGGAATTGAATTCAGGGCCTTACGCTTGAATCTTGAATAATTTCATTGTATGCCAAGATTAAGAGGATCATTGACCTAATTCAAGCTTTGAACATTTTAAGAAAATAAGGCCTAGACAGGTTAAGTGACTTAAAAATGTGTTCTAAATTTGCACTATTAACTATATGTAGGAAAATAACATTGAGGTTCCATCTAAAGCCAGTAGGAATGGCTATTAACTCAAAACCAACAAATGCTGGTGAGGCTGTGGGGGAAAGGAGCCCTCCTACATTGCTGGTGGGTACAGCCACTATGGAAAGTAGTGTGGATATTTCTCAGAAAACTGAAAATTGACATTCCATTTGACCTAGCTATATCACTTCTGAGTATCTCCCCCAAAAGAGTTAAAGTCATCATGCTATAGTGATGCATGCATACCCAAGTTTATAGGAGCACAATTTATAGCAGCCAAATCTTGGAAGAAGCAAGTATGGCCAAGTACTGGATAAAGAAGATGTGACACACACACACACACACACACACACACACACACACACACACACAATGGAATATTACTCTGCCATTAGGAATGACAACTTTGAGTCATTTGTAGGAAAATGGATGCATCTTGAGACCATTATGCTCAGCAAAATGAATCAGATCCAGAAAGTTAAATATCATATGGTTTCTCCAGTATGTGAAAAACTAAACCATAAAAAATGTAAGAGACATGGAAAAAAGTAAGAAGATGGACTTTGTGGAGGGGGAAAGGGAAAAGGGTGGTGGGAAAGGGAAAGGAAGGTGATAATGTAAATTTAAAATAAATAAATAAATAAATACACATAGGGACACTGGGCTTTTTTTTTGTTCTCCCACAGAAGTATAACAATTACTCAAAATCCACAAATGAAAAAAGTCTCTTGCTAGTCAAACCAACTTCTAAAGTTAAAAACTTAAAAAAAACACTTCAGATATTTGTTATCTATTTCACTCACCACTACTGAGGCATTTATAGCTAGATGAAATAAATGTACATTGCTTGAGACCTTTGAAAGCCCCAGGCACAACTGTCCTGATATTTCCTGGAACCATTTGTACACTAGCTTTGAGAGAGAAAGTCTTGGCCAAAACCTTTATTTTTCTATCCAAGGGAAGATATAAACTCAGCAGTCGTTGTGGGCTGCTCCAAGAGGTTTGTCCAAAGACCTCCCACTGAGAGCTCTATAAATTTACAGCTTAGATTACCCAGTGAAGTCACCCCTTGCCGGTTTACGGGCAGGTGGCCAACCCTTGACCCAAGGAAGTAATCAGACTCCAAAACAAGTACACACACAAGGCCTCTTCCTTGCCTATAGCTTAAATTTGTGGTTTCTAACAGCAAAGAAAAGCTGCAAAGAAGAATATACCAAATCAACCTGGCTTAATATTTTCAAATATTCAAGTTTCAGGTACGTTTTAAGATAGCCTTTGTAAAAGGTCTATAGCCACATGTAGTATTCTTTTGTAAGGCGATTAAGTAAAAGTACCCTATCCGCACAATAAAATTCTAAGTTTCTTATGATTTGCAGCTAGGTGTAGACCTAGAAAGAAACTTATTCAGTCATGGTGCCCAATCCTGTGCGTCCGTTACAATTACTTGAGGAGCTTTAAAATATTCTTAGTACCTAGGCTGCACACTCAGACTAGCTAAATAATACTGGATGACATACTCAAGTATCAGTACTTTTCAGTGCTTCTTGAATAATTTCACTGTACAGCCAAAATTAAGAGGATCATTGGCCTAATTCAAACATTTAATATTTTAAGAAAATGAGACCTAGAGAGGTTAAGTGACTTAAAAATATGTTGTAAATTTGCAGTGCTCAGTGTATTAGTGGCTATTTACATTTACTAGAATTAAATAAAATTAAAAATTGAATTTCTTAACCATACTTTTTTAAGTATTCAAGACACACATGTGGCTGTTTACCCTATTATACAGCACTGATACAGAAGTTTATATCACCACAGTTCTTATGAATATTACTGTAATAAAAATAATTCTGTATGTGTTTTCTAAAATCTTTTTATTTTGTGAGGCAGGGTTATGCTTTGTAGCTTACGGCGTGGCCCAGGCTGGCCTCAAACTCAGCAATCATCTTGCCTCAGCTTCCTGAGTGGTGGCATTACAGGCGTACACCTCCACACCCAGCTTATGCAGTGATGAGAAATTGAACCTAGGCTTGTGTTTGCTAGGCAAGTACTCTAACGACTGAGCTATATACCCTCGGCCCTCTAAAATCTTTCCTTAAAGCATGGCAGAAGATCATCTCACACCTAGCTATAACTTGGCTTTGACTTCTATCTAGGCATTGAATAACTTCAGAAGCATTATAAGCCATTAATCAATAATGATTAGTATAATTAATTGTCTTTAAAGAAAGAATTGCTCAATGGTATCATATACATTTATAAAGCACCTGCTATGGCTTAGACGTGGAATGTCTCCCAGAAGCCTAATGTATTTGGATATTATGGATTATCTATGGTTTTCTGGTGCTGTTAGGACACGGGCCTGGTTAGGAGGAGTGGACTACTGAGAGTGTGACAGATCATTTAAGATGTGGTCTGAAGAGAGGCATTCTTGTCCTGCATTCTCCCAAGGCCCTGTCCTTTCTCTTGAAATGCCATGAGCCACTGTTTCTGCCAGACTCTTCCCTCTATTACCACCAACCATGAATGGATGGAGACCTCTGAAACTGAGCTAAAATAAACCTTTCCTGCCTTAAGTTGTGTATGTCAGGTATTGTGTTCCAGGAAAAAGAAAAGAAAAAGGAACTAATATCACAATAAAAATGACTGCATCCAAACAAGTACAAGTGGGACTCAAATCCACATTTACTCAATACCCCCCCTCCCAAACAAATGGATAATAATCCAAAATACCAATGTTTATAGTTAATATTGGATCAGAGCAGTTTTAGGTAAAAAGCAAAAGTGAGAAAAAGTACAGAGAGTTCCCATATACATGCTTTTCCCACACCTGGAGAGCTTCCCCTCCTATCAGTATCCTGACCTATTCCACTGACCAAAAAAAAAAAAAAAAAAAGGATATTGGGAGAGGGGACAGAAGAGCTACAGCTTCCAATGACCGACTCGTTAGGCTCAAAGCCAACTCACAAGCACATCCAGACACAATCTTGGCCCAACCACTGCAGAAAGGACATTGGGAGAAGACCATCTCCTCTTCCTTTCAGATCAAAAACAAGGCACAGTAAGAGAACCTAGATGAAGGAGGTTCTTCATTCTTAGTACAATATTATTTATCAGGTCTAATTTTTTAAATTATGGGATAGATTTAGCACTGAAAACTTCTTGACCTCTTATAGGAAACATGCCCAGGACAACAAATTTCTTTAGGCAGGTGTTTCTGCTAGAGGGTCTTAAATTTGTTGGATCAGTTATATTTTTGTCACTGCAACTATCTAGAAAACATTAATATATCAATATTTATTAACTCTGTCTTCTCAGTTGTGCTATGAAATTGTAACTTAACACCATAGTTCCTTGTGAAGACATTGTTCTCTGTCTTGTGGCAATATTTCACATTCCCAATTGCATTACATCAAACTGAGATAGTGATGCCTAAGTTTAAACAAGAAAAAGCAAGGAAGCCAACAGCACAATAAGCCAATTTCAGTGATTACAGAGTGCGAGGCACTGATCTAAGCATTTTACATAGATTACATCATTTAGGCCTCACAACAACTTGCAATGAGGTAAGTGCTACTATTATTCTCAATTTACAGATGAAGAACTGAAGGGACCAAGAAATCATTTACTTAAGGTCACACAACTATTAACTGGTAGAATTGAACTTTCAACCCTGGCAGTCTAATTGCAAAACACAGCATCTTAATTGCCCTGTTTTCAACATGTACATCATAAAAAGTCATACTTGATTTGTCAAGGTCAAGATCAAAGACACTGGAATGAAAGGGACATTTGGGTGGGAAAATTATCTCTTATCTGGCATCAAGGTTTGGATATAGATATGTGTATGTGTAGCCTTGACCTCAGATTTTCCAAGATCTCCTTGTTGGGGAGGTCCTTTCAGCCCCTGTTTGACATTACTTCTACTTTCCTTCCATCAAAAAGAAAGAAAGAAAGAAAGAAAGAAAGAAAGAAAGAAAGAAAGTAAGTAAGTTAGTTACCAGGGAAGAGAAGGTCACAAATCAAAATAGCCCTGGCTGCAGGGGCTCCTCAAGTGTTACACAATATTCCCCAGTGTCTGGGCCTTGAGTAGACACGGGGGAGTATGGTTTCCTGGCTCCAGGCAGGGGGCCAAGATGGACAGATATCTGCATTAATTAGACCATTATATAAAACATCATCTCTCTTAAGGCCATATTCTCTCATTTGTAATCTTTACAAATCACAGCATGTTTCCACATTTCATCTACAAATATAAACAAGAAACACAGTCTGTCCCAGTGTTCCTCGGTTTCCTGCTTGAGCAAACCAAATTATTTTCTCACCAGGCAAGCAGCATGATAATCTTATCAGCATCAGAGTGTTCTTGAGGTCTTTCATATCCACTCTGCGTCTTTGCTTATTGCCCTACAAAGACAATTTGGCTGTGTAGCCTTGCTTTGAGCCCTTTGGAAACTTTCCCTCACACTCTCTTGATGCGCATTGTTTTTAAAATAGATTAAGAGCAGTGAAGCTTTGCAGATTTGAGCGGAAAGCACAGTTCTCATCTACCCCCTGCACACCCCTTCCACAGCCTCTCCCATTATCCACATCCCATTCTGGTATGCCACCTTTGTTAGAGTTGATGAACGAGCACTGACTGCATTAACTGAAGTCTGTATTTTCCATGAGTCGTCACTCTCGTGTTGTACAATCTATGGCTTTTAACAAAAGTCTAATGATAAGTATTCATCATTATAGGACCATTCAATTGTTTAAGAGTTTTCATCTTAGTTACTTATCTCCTTGCTGTTACAAAATACCCAACATCCACAGCTTCGGGGGTAAGATTTATTTAGCTCAGAGTTTCAGAAGGTCCACTCATGGGCCAGTCAACAAAGGTGAAGGCATATGGCATATGGCAGGCAGAAGCCACGTAAAACAGGAGCAAAGCTGATTTCTGGAGACTCAGGCAAGGCTAGAACTTTCCCAGGAAGAAACTGCAACAATGTTTCTTCATCTTTCCCTTAATTACTTAAAGCTGCCAACTGGGCCCCCCCCACTTCCTGGAGTAAAAATCAATAACACACATCTGAAATCTCTAACGTGGGCAACCCACAATCTCAACATATTGGCACAATCTTTCCAGTTCAAACTTCAAGCACCTGCCCATTCGAGCCAGGTCCTACCTCCCCAAAACACCCAGTTCTAAATACATGAGGCTTTTGGGGTACACTCAAGATCGAAACCATAGCAATATTTGACTTAGTTTTTTGCTTATAATTAATATTTTTTTCAGAGCAGTTTTAGGTTAAAAGCAAAAGTGAGAAAAAGTACAGAGAGTTCCCATACATATGCTTTCCCCACATACACACAGCTGCCCCTACTGTGATTATCCTGCCCAGAGCCATACATTTGTTACAACTAATAATCCTTCATTGACAAATAAAGTCCATAATTTACACCAGGGCTCCCTCTTGGCAGTGTCTAGTCTAAGAGTTTTGTACACTTATATAATAGGTAGGTATATACCTACCACCAGGTGTTGCATGGAAGAGTCTCACTGCCTAGTGTATCCCACCCCCCTCCCAAACCCTGCATGCCTACTGACTATCTTACCATCTCCACAGGCTTTCCTTTTCCAGAACACTACGCAACATTCAACGTTGGGATTCTGAAGTGTGGAGCTTTAGCTTTTCATGTCGACTTTTTTCACGTAATAATATGATTTAAGGTTGCCTCTTGTCTTTTCATGCTTGATAACTCATTTGAGTCCTAAGTAATAACTCGTTGCCTAGATGTATCCCAATTTATTCACGCACTCACCTTGTTGGGGACATCTTGGTAGTTTCCAAGAGTGGAAGTTAAGAATAAGGCTGCTATAAACTTCAATGTACAATGCTTTATGTGGCCAAAAGTTGTTGGCTCATTTCAGGGACGGAGCAATACCATAGTGGTTAAAGCCCTTGCTTAGCAATCACAAAATCCTGTGTTAGATTTCCCAGCACTACATAAAATGGTGTGGTGGTGCACGCTTGTAATCCCAGCATTTGCAGGTTGAGGTAGGATGATTGTTGTGAATTCAAGGTCATCCTGGGCTACACAGTAAGCTCAGGAACAGCTTGGACAATAGAATGAGACCCTGTCTCAAAAAAAAGAGAGGTTCCGGTCAAGATGGTGGCTGAGTAACAGCACTACACAATGTCTCCGCATCAACTCCCTTAAAAAGTCAAGAAGATAGTTAGAAAAAGCATCTTTAGTGTAGCTAGGAAAGAGAGGAGCACTCCCTGAAACTGAAAGGTGATCAGCGGGAGGCCAGAAACTCTGAAGGATCATGGAAACCAGAGGGGGGAAAAAATCCCCGCGGTCCAGAAAGCTGCCGCAGCCGGCTGCAAAAGGCTCCTGGAGGAAAGCTCGCGGGGACCTGAACATCTGACTGAATGAAGCTGGGAGAGGACTGAGCACACACAACAAGAGAAGAGGCTGTGGGCGGGTCAGAAGCAGCCCACTTGGCACGGCCCCAAGCTGCCGGCACCCACAGATCACAAACAAGGTCCCGAGGCCAGAACCGCAGCCTGTGGTAAGTGCAGTTCCGGGTAAGTGGGAATTATTGGCTGCAGGTGGCCCCAGCCTCAGAAGAACCAACCCGCGGGTGTGTGTACTACAAACGCAGCGTGCGCTCCCCCTAGAAAAGGCCCCAGGATCCCAGATCAGAAACGGGGCTCAACAGCCATTGCAGGCAGCAACGTCAGCAGGAGCCATTCTCTTTCCTGCGCACCAGAGACAGTCAGAGGTAGCAGAACCATGGGGGAACGTGGTAAAAAATCTTATACAAAAAGATGTGACTCCCCAGAAGAGGGTGCAAGGGGTGCTGAAATTGCTGAACCCAAAGAAAAGGAAAAAAATGATGGTAACTTCTGGGCCCAGGTAGTCAGTGAATTAAAGCAGAAATTAAAGCAGGAATTGAACCGGGAAGCAAAGCAGGAAATAAAACAGACAGCGCAAGAGCTACAACAATACTTTAAGCAAAAAGCAAGGCTTGAAAAGAAATTATAGGACACCAAAGAAGAAATGGGGAAGTGCAATCACAAATCTCCTACAAAAAGACCTGAAACCCCAGGAGATGAAGTCAGGGTAAATAAAGACGAATATGGCAAAAATGATGGCATCTTCTGGGCCCATAAATTCAGTTCATTAAAGCAGGAATTAAAGCAGGAAGTAAAACAGACAGCAGAAGAGCTACACCAATACATAGATAAGCAAAAAGCAAGCCTTGAAAAGCAACTAGAGGAGACCAGAGAAGAAATATACCAGAAGATAATGAAGACAAAAGAAGACATTAGACAAGAGCACAACAGAGATATAGAAAAATTGAATGCAGATATTCAGAAAATGAAAAACATGCAGGTAGTAATAAGCAACCACTTTAAACAACTTCAGAATAGTATGTCAGACCTAAAAAATAAAGTGACTAAGCTGCAACATACAGGCCATGAAAAATACAAAGTAAATAAAGAAAGCGAATCATTACAATGGCTGATAGATGATTCAAGGAGAAATAACCTCAGAATTATGAGAATCAAGGAGAAGACTGAGGACAAAACAAAAGGCTTAAAGGACACGCTTAATGAAATAATGGAAGAAAATTTCCCAAATCTAAGAAAAGAAATGAACATGGAACTTTTGCAGGCATATAGAACACCAAACAACTTTGCTCAGAAGAGACCCTCATCACGACACATCATAATTAAAATTCTAGAAACCTAACACAAAGAGAAAATACTAAAAGTGGTAAAAGAAAAACAGAAGGTGACCTACAAAGATAAACCAAAACTCTAAAAGGAAGGAGATCGTGGAGCAATGTCATCCAAGCACTAAAAAAACATAAACGCCAACCAAGACTGCTCTATCCAGCAAAATTATCTTTTAATTTAAAGGGAGAACTTAAAACTTTCCATGACAGAGACAGCTTAAAGGAATTTGCAGCCACTGAGCCAGTATTGCAGAAAATACTTAAAGGAAACTTGGACAGTGAAACGGAGACCAGCAACACCAATGACCCCAGAGAAAAAGTGACAACAGCTTGAGGAGAATGAGCTAAGAAAAAAGTAGGTTAGTAATCAGTGAAATATGAATAAATAAGATATGAAAGTTAGGACATTCTGAAATAACTAGATTTGCCTTCATGTCTGTCGCTTTAAGTATATTTATGTGGTATAGATTTAAGTTCATTGAATGTAGCAATATGATATAGTTTTATCTTAGTTTTGTTGTAGCAATTCACTTATCAGGTCGCTAATGAAAGTTTATCCTAAGGAAACTGACTGATGTAAAGATAACCTTGTGAATGTACAAATATGCACCTTCCAGTATTCAGCTAAGGCAACTGAAATTTATTTATTTATTATTTTTTCTTCTTTCCCAAATTAACTATCCTTTTGAACTACATGCTTACAATTATTTTCTAGTGTGAACTGGTGGGTAAGGCCAGGTTTAACAATAACAACAAAGATGTAGGAAAATATGGAAAAAAACCTTTTGGTGAATATCCCATTGGGATTGGTTGGATTCAGAGGAGATATCAAGATTTGACTACTGCAAACCCATTAGAGGAATAGGAAGCTGGGGTAGAGTGGTGACATGAGTGAAATGACTTAGGTGTGGAAGATTAATATGTTAAACATCGTATGGTTTGTTGGACTTGGAAAACCCAGAACACAGACATTCTTTGGAACCATATGAAGTGATAGCCAGAGTCTGGGAGGGTAGAAGATGGGAAGGGATTGTGAAGTCGATGTGATACATAGATGTACAAAACACCCAAATTCATTGTAAATACTATGTATTACATTTGTGTATTAATAAAAATAGTGGGGAAATAAGAAAGGTATAAAGAAAGAAAAAAGGAAGAAGAAAAGAAAAAAGAAAAAGAAATGTTTGCTTATCTAGTTAATTATCAAGTAGCTGAATCACTGAACCATCTTACTCATAGTTTTTGCATTGCCTTTCAGATCTATGTAAGCTCAGTACATGATACTTCCATATTATAATGAAATGTGTTTGTGCTTATTTGTTGTTGTTAGCGGTTGTGTTTTAGTTTCTTTGTGTTTGCACGTTTCTGTAACAGATTACGACAGTCTAGGTAATTTTTAAGGAACAGAAATGCATTCCTCACACTGGTAGAGTCTGAGAAGTCCAGAGTCAAGGCACCAGAAAACTCTTCCATTTCTGGCTGTAATAGGTCACCTTGTTGCTACATCTTCCAGGGGAGAGGAGCACTACACACACATGAAGGGAGACAAAAACTGAGTGAACCCACCTCTACAAACACTGTTTATAGTGTCTTCAATCTGCTCTTATGACCTAAACACTTCCCAAAAGGCCACACTTTCAAATCATACTAAATGGGGGTAAAGTCTTCAACACAAAAGTTTGGAGGAGACAAAAATATTCACTATTATGCTATTATGTGCATATTTTTCTGAGAATGTCCACCTATTTTTGTTCAATAATTTAGAAATCGTCTCATGGTCTCTGAAAAGCTAGTAGGCTGTAATTCATTACCTATGCTTTTGTACTTAGTCTGACAGTGAGTGACAGCAGAGGAAGATGGGGCTTTGAGATACTCCTCAGACAGCTAGTCCAAGAGCCAGAAATCTGCAGTTGCCTTGGCAACGGTTGAAGTTTCTGGTCCTGGCTGAAAAGCATGATGTCTCTTCATTTGTTGAAAGTCTATTTTACGGTCTCAATCTGCCTGAAGCATAAATATGTCAGAAAGGGACCCTCAGGATTGGATTTCCTTTTTCTGATTTTGAAACAGACTTAAAAAATCACAGTGCACAGTGAAAGGGAGGGCTGAACACATACACTGGATATTGGCCTCAAATACTCCTGTGCAGCTAGAATCTAAGCTAGTTAATGTCCTCAGATTCCAGTCAATTATATTATAGATAGCAATTATTTTAGGTCATCAAAGAGAGACAAAATTCTATGGTCTTTCTTTTGCAGGAACTCCTTGTTCCTTGTCTTGTATTTTTAAATTCTAAAACGGTAAATGTTTAAACAGTTAAGAAAGTAAAACATCTTTTAGTGACCACATATTTGACTATTTTTTACGATATTTTAGGTATTACTTTAGAAGATCATTGCACTCTCCAAATACAAGCTTGTTTTAGTATGAAACACTTAGGAAGACCACCAGCCTTGCATTAGACAAGAGACAGCCTCTTCATTTAAACTTTCTTCTCTAATTTAGGCTTTTACTTGAGCCCAAAGGGTTGCAATTTCCTTGATTTTTCTCTCCCTTAAAATTCTCCAGACCATTGCTTATCCCAAAGCCTAAATTTCTGCCTATGACAGTTATAGGTATAAAAATAACATTTATTCTTTCTTTCCTCCTTTGAAGACTCTAACAAACACAGAACTTATTTTTGGGCTAAGAAAATAGCTGAATTCTGTGAAGCAATAAGGCTCATACATTTCTACCGACTATAACTTAAAATCATTAGGGTGGCCATCTACCACAGTGTTCTGGGACAAGAACAGCTGATGGATGAAATTCAGGCAATGGAAAACACTGGATACTAAAGATCCAGCGGTTTTGCCCCTATTCTAATATCTATCTGGGGAAGCTCCTTCTGCTCCTATCCATTTTTTTAAATAAAGAAAAGTAAAGTATGAAGAATAAAAATACTTTTTTCTGGACATAGTGGTGCACGCCTACAATCTCAGCACACAGAAGACTGAAGCAAGAGGACTCTTGTCAGTTAGAGGCCAGTCTGGACTATAAAGCAAGAGTTCAGGACCAGCCTAGACAGAGCAAAACCTTGTATCAAAGAAAAAAACAGTAAAAAAAAAAATCACATATTTTTATGCTTCTTTGACCCAGATTAGAATGGCAGGTCCCTGGCATGGTATGAAGGTAATATGAGAAGTGACACAGCTGTTGATGACAAAGAGCTGCACTGAAGAACAGCATGTGTCCTAAGAAACGTGATCAGATCATATCTCCTGTTATGGTTTGGATATGGACTGTTCCCCAAAAGCCTCATGCATTTAGATATTGGGAGTATCTGAATTTCACGTGCTGTTAGGAGGTGGGGCTAGGGGTCTTATGGGCACAGCTCAGTGGTTAAAGTGTTTGCCTAGTGTATACAAGGGCCTGGGCTTAGATTCTCCAGAAACACATAAAATATAGATAGGTGTAGCCTATAAATCCTAGCACTTGGGAAGCTGAGGCAAGAGGATTACTGTGAGCTCAAGGCCATCCTGGGCTAAACAGAGCTATCAGGACCAACCTGTACTATAGAGTGAGACCCTACCAAAAAATAGAAACAAACAAACATAGAACAATAAAAAAGGGAGAAGGAGCTGGCTCAGGAAGGGGTGGATTAATGGTTTGTGGTAGATTACAGGCATGTGACCCATGAGTAACTGTTAGTCACCAGACCTTTCCTGCCATTGCTGGTCAACCATAAATGAACTGGGACCTTCTGAAACTTTGAGCTAAAATATGTACTTCCTCTCTTACGTTGTGTCAGGTATTGTCCCAACAAAGAAAAACTAAGACAGAAATTGGTACCTGAGAAGTGGTGTCATTGTTGTGACTTTACCCAACAATGTAATTTAGAAGCCTCTGGAACTAATTTGTGGTAGGCCTTTGGAAAACTTTGAATATACTGGCTAAGAAAGCCTTAGAATGCTGGGAGCTGAGCTGCATGGAAGATTCTTGATGGTCAGATCTCAGAAGAGCAGAATGCTGATCCAACAGTGGATCGTAAAGCCTGGGCTCAAGAGGTTTCAGTTGAGTAGGAGGACTTTATCAGTAACGTCTCTAAAATAAATGTGTGTTATGCTCTGGCAAAAATAAATAAATGAATAAATAAATAAAAGCTGGCATTTTGTCCCTGTACTGAGATTTTGACTGAAATTAAGATTACAGGCAGCATAGTAGTTAGTCTGGTAGAGGAAATTTCAAGGAAGCCTAATGTTCAGGCTGTCATGTAGGTTTTATTTTTGGCTTTGAGCTAAAAACAGGAAAAAATGGCAGGGTAAAAAGACGGAGAAAGTATGCAGTTTTACCATACTTAAAACGACTGCAAAGTTGGAACAAAAGAACATGGCTGCTAAAGAGATTAGCATTAAAAAGAAGCCATGTACTTGGAATTAGGACTATAGGAAAGATGTCTTAAAGGAATTTTAGGATCATCAAGACTCTACCTTTTACTCATTCAAGAATGCAAAAGCTAAAGACTTTGCTTTGAAAAGAAAGCCCCAGAGCATCCTGCAGTGAATTTCTAAGCTATTTAAGAGCTCAGAAGTCTCCACAGCCACAGCACAAGGGAGACGGATTAGTCCCAAAGAGAAGCAACTAGCGGTTGAAGTCAGAGGCACTGCCATACACACAGGACCACCTTAGGTCTTTGGACTTCTTATCTCACCACAGCTTGCACTGGGTGCTGGCACAGAGCCACAGGATCTAACATTTGCCCTGCTGCTTTTTGGCCCTGCTTTGATCCAATTGCTTTTTATCTTCATACTTCTCTTTTTTGTAATGGGAATATTTACCCTGTGCCATTTTATGTTGGAAGTGTTTAGCTTTACTTTGACATTCACAGAAGCTAACAGATAAAAGTTTTTCTTGAATCTCAGAAGAGACATTGGACATAAACTTTGTAACCATGATGGAATTATTAAGACTTTGGCAACTCTTAGAGATGGACTAAATGCATTAATGAATTTTTTTTTTTTTTTTTTTTTTTTGAGACAGGGTCTCATTCTGTAGGAGCTCACTATGTAACCCAGACGGGCTTCAAACTCATGGCAATTCTCCTTCCTCTGCCTCCCAAGTACCGGGATTACAGACATGTGCCATCATACCTGATTTATGTGGTGCTGGAAAAGTAGCCTAGAGCCTTGTACTTGCTGAACAAATGCTTTGACCACTGAACGATGTCTCCAGCTTTATACAAAATGCATTTTGCATAGAACTTGAGTATTTTGGGAACCAATGGAAAAATGCTATGGTTTGGATATGGACTATCTCCCCAAAACTTTCTGTATTTTGATGTTGTGAATTGTCTATGGATTTCATGTACTGTTAAGAAGTAAGTTTGGATCAGGAGGAGTGGTTGAGAGGTGTGAGGTGGATTGCAGGTGTGTGGTTTAGAATCATATAAACTCTTGCTCCAGATTCTTCTAAAAAGCCTCTGATTCTTCCTCTTACAATGCTATGAGTAGCTGTTCTCCACCAAACCCTATCAGCTATTGCTGGTCACTCATGAATGGACTGAGACCTTCTGAAACTGTGAGATAAAATAAATATTTCCTCCCTTAAGTTGTAGGTGTCAGGTATTCTGTCTCAGCAACAAAAAAACTAACTAAACACCTCCCATCATGTTCTGAGGTAAAGAAGTCCATCATCTGTTACTTTTGTAGTCTGTTACTTATTCCGCATCATGGAGGATTATACATGGAAAAAATAATAGGGTGAATCATGTCTCTAAGGTCCTTTCCCTTCCAAAGTGGCTCCTGGCATATCTGTCTCCCAGTACAAACAACATTGCTGGTGTCTAACCTTTTCTCTCCCTAGAATTAGACTCAGACAGGAAAATGTCACAGAACTAATGATCAAGTTACATGAGCACAAACTGATCAGCTTCAAAATAAGACCATGAGAGGCATTCTACTTCCCCCAAACAGACCTATTCTTAGGGAACATTAACTATCAAGCTTTCAATAGATTAGGAATCTAGTTACTGATGATCTTACAAAGGTAGGATTCAATTAAACTGAGAGTAATTTGATTACTATAAATCTGAGGCGAAGAATATGAATACTTTTAGAAGGATCAGACAATAAATAAATAAGTAAAGTGATGCCGTGTGAAACATTTAACATAAAGAAAATATTAGCACTACTTAGGAGCAATTAATTTAAATTTAAAAACATCAAACTGGCCAATCATAATATTTCTGTAGACCATAAATTACTTTGCTGGTCATCTTCAGGAAAATGAGAACTCACGTTTCTAGGACACAGATTGATCAACAAAAATACCTTATCTCAGGAAGAAGAGTATAAGTCCTCAGGCAACAACACAGCCTATGCTGAGACGAGGAAACACTTAGCTGGCTAACTCAGCTACTTTAAGATTCCATAAAGCATGTGGGAGTTTGAATATCAAGGGATGCCATGAAGATCAAGGCACATCCATGTATATCATATGGTGATGACAAATATTCCCAAACTAATTCAAGTAAAAAGAGATTCAGCCTATCACTTTTATAAATAAATTTCAGAATCTCCCCACATAACAGCTTTTTCATTGACACATAGTAATTATACATATTTATGAGCAACAGGAGATAATTCATACCTATTTATAGCTTCTCACATCATATATATTTTACCTAGTTTTAAAATACAAGTTTCAGGGCTGGGGAGAGGGGGATATTCAATGGTTAGAACACTTGACCAGCAAGGTCAACATCCTGGGTTCAGTCTCCTGAAATCACATAAAAATTAGCTACATGTGATATAATCCCTTCACTTAGGCGGCTGAGTGAGACAGGGAAGATTGTTATGAGTTCAAGGCCAGTCTGGGGTACACAGAGTTCAGAAGCAGACGATCTCAAAAAAGTACAAATTTAAGAAAGCTCTTCTTGATTTTTATTTCTTTCCTTAAACTATATGCTATATAGATATATTTACATATGAATAAATAAGGTTTTGTACATATGTAAGAAATTTACATTGCATTATCTGCAGTGACTTCTTTTCAAGGTTCCAGAGACTCAGAACTCACACTAGGAAACACAAAACTGTGATAAGACTTTATTCCACTGGGACATAATTCTGTAAGCTTATGTGAGTGTATATGTGCTTTTAGAAAGTTGGAACTATGGTGGTAATTGTTGTGTCTTCGTTAATGTTTGGCATAATTTATGCCCTCACACGTTGGCCTGGCTAAATGCCAGGCCTTCCTAGGAAATAGCATGCCAGGACTACCTACACTCAAGCACGTTGGCTGGCTCATCAGGTGCATTCCTATTGGGATGGGAGCCCTGAGTGTTCACAACTTGGTGTTACAAACTCATTAACATCAACCAGAAGGGAAAAGATAAAAATCTTTCTAGATGAGCAATACTAATAGCTGTGCTAGATATTTTATGTATTGGATTGCATGTATTCCCCACACTCTTATAATATAGTTCGGTTTTTTGTTTTACAGGGTACAAAACTGATGTTAAAGTAGTTTCTCCAAGCTCACAAGCTATTACAGTTACAATGTGGAATGTTCTCCAACTCGCTCGTGTATTTGGATGTTGTGGATTGCTTGTGAGTTTGTGCTATTAGGACTTGGGACCTGGTCAGAGGGGAAGATCACTGGGAATGACTCAGTAGGAGCAGATCACTGGAATTTAATGAACACGACCTGGAGGAGTACTCTAGCTCCACCTTTCCTCTTTCATTCTGCTTCTTCTTGAGATGCTATGAGCAGCTTTTCTCCTTCTGGGCCTCTGCCATGTGCTTCCATCATTGCTGGCCACCATGAATGACTGAGACCTTTTGAATTGAAATAAGCCTCTCCTCCATTAAGTTGTAGATGTTGGATATTCTGTTCCAGAAACAAAAACCAACTAAGACAAAAACTGGTACCGGGAAAGTGAGATCATTGCTGTAACTTTACCCAACAATGTGGTTTGGAAGCCTTTGAAACTGGCTTGCAGGAAAACTTTTGGCATCTTTAAAGGTATAGGCAAGAGAAAATTTAGAATCCTATGATCTCAGCTTGATAGAAAATTTTAGTTAGGACTCAAAAGACTGGAATGCAGATGGAGGTATGGATCTAATGGGCAAGCTCAAGAGGTTTCAGATGGGAAGGAGGACTCTATCAGCAACTGCTCTAGAAACCATGCATGATATGTTCTGACACAATATCTGCTGACATTTTGCCCTTGTCCTGAGACTTTGCCTGAAACTGAGATTAAAGGCAACATACAAATTAATCTGGTGGAGGAAATTTTAAGGCAGCCCATTTTCAGGCTATTACATAGATTCTGTTTCTGGCTTTGAGCTTGATGTACATTAAAAAGCAAGAAAAAAATGGCAGAGGAGGAAGATGGAAAAGTTCGTAGTTTCACCACAATGAAAGTGACTGCAAAGTTGGGGCAAAGGAAAGCTTGGTTGCTGAAAAGATTAGCATTAAAAAGAAGCCACACTTGGAATTAGGACTACAGGAAAGGTGCCTTGAAGGCATCTCAATGTCATCAAAATTCCATCTTTTATCTCCTCAAGGGTAAAGGCTGTTAAGAAGTAGAGCTTGGTCAGAAGGAGCAGATTATTGGGGCTGAACCTGACAGAGGCAGATCACTAGGACTTGATCTGGAAGGTTATATACCAGCTCCACTCTTCTTCCTTCCCTCTGCTTCCTTTTTCTGATGCCATGCACAGCTTTTCTCCTTCTAGGCCTCTGCTATTTGCTTCCACCATTGCCAGCCACCCATGAATGGACCGAGACCTTCAGAAACCATGAGCTAAGATAAACCTTTCCTGTCTTAATTGCAGATGTTTGGTATTCTGTCCCAGCAATGAAAAAGTAAGTAAGACATAAGCTATTGCTCCTTCCAAATCTGCCTCCAAACTCAAGTCTTGAGAACACACCCAGCTCATTCCGTATTGAAAGGAAATGTGTCAACTTAGTCTACCTAATATGTTCTTTTCAGTAAATTTAAGTCTGGTTTACTAAAATATCAGCTCTTATATGTTTGGCAAGTGAATAAATCATGTTACACACCTCTGATAAAATCTGCATCCTACACCAACAAGCTAAAAAATGAAGTTTTAAAAAAAATCTCTTGAAACTTCTTTTCTCATTACAGGAGCAGCTTCTGGATGCAGAATACAGTCCCAAACTACTCCTCTCTAGCCCCACTAGCAGAGGTCACAGAGACTCAGCCAGCCAGCAAGCCTCTGTCATCAGGGTAACACTTAGAACTGTGAGCAGATTCCTGAAGACACCATTAGTGTTTTTTACTTCTAAGCCACAGATTGCTCATAACCAGTGAGAATGAGCTCCTAGAGAGCCTGCAATGTTCTGAACAGCATTCAGAGCGTTTTGTTGGCAAGAAAACCCTAAGGTAATTAGGGAGAAATAATGAAAGCCTCTCAATTTGCCAGAAAAAAGGAGGAAAAACAAATCAATATGGGAAATTTGCTAACGTGGATAATAAAGTAAAACTCCAGAATTGCAAAACAGGGGAGTTATATCTGATAAACAAATAGATCCAGTTATTGTCTTTAGGAGTTTGCTTTCATCTTACTCTACTCTTTTTTTTTTTTTTTTGTGGCAAAACTTGATGTTTCATAGACAAGAAGGTTTTTAAATTCTTAAAAAAAAAAAAAGGCCAAAAAATAGGAGAGTATTCAAATTAAGGAAACTTGGTGGGATCATGTGTCTCAATGTCTAAGTTCTATGGTTTCCTCAGACTCAAATGTCCATCAAATGTGTTATCCACATATTAAGAATGTTGTAATTTACATTTGACATGGGAAGATTTTCATAATATTGAATAAAGATATCCTTTATAAATTAATAGCATTCTGTATTTTTGTGGTAAAGATATCTAACATAAAGTATACTATCTTAACCACTTTACATGAATAATTAAGTGACCGTAGTTGCATGTTGTTGTGCAACTATTACCACTGTACATCTCTGGAACTTGTTCATCATCCTAAACTGAACTCTGTACATATTTAAAGATAATTTCCAAAAGGTTTATTCCATCAGCCCCAACAACCACTAGTCTATTTTCTGTATTTATGAGCTTGATTATCTTAGATACCTCACATAAGTAAAAGTTACATGTAACAATGGACTGATCAAATTATTGCAGGCAATCCCTTCTGCTTGGACTATTTTATGTAGCATATCTTCAGAGTTCATCCACTTTATAGCATGCTAAATAATATTCTATAATACTTGGCTCATTCGATTTTTTGACTATTGTGAATAATACTGCTAAGAACATGGGTGGACAAATATTTATTTCAGCTTTTGCTTCTCATCCTATAGGGTATAGGCTCAAAAGTAGAACTTTGGACACTATGGTAATTTTGCTTAATCTCTGAGGAACCACTATCCTGTTTGCCATAGCATCTTCTATATTTGTGTCTTAAACTATTTGTAAACTACAGAAAAACAGAGAAAAGCTTATGTACCAAAATGTTCACAATTATTTCTATTACAAAATTATGATTTCCATTCTCAATTAATCATTGTCTACTGGTACATAACCTCTTACCCTCAAACATAGTATCTTAAAATACAAACATTATGACTTGTTCTTGAACAGCTATGCTGGTTTGTTCTGACTCAGGACCTCTAGTAAGGTACAGTTAAAATGTCAGATGGGGACATAGTAGTTTCAGAAGTACAGTCAGAAGATCTATAACATTCACTTATTTGGCACTTGCCAAGATATTTCAGTTTCTCACGACAGAGTTCTTTCTCTGAGGCTTCTCCTGACATGACTCTCTCCAGAGCCAGTGATGACAGACAGACAGAGATAGAGAGAGAGAGAGAGAGAGAGAGAGAGAGAGAGAGAGAGAGAGAGAGAGAGAGAGAGGTACTTTTTATAACCTAGTCTCAGCAGCAACACCTCATTTTGGCTCATTCCATTGTTCATACAAGACCAGCTGCAATATGAGGTAAGAGACTATTCAAGAATTTAAATATCTGAAAGTGGGAGCAATTTTGGAGTCTGCTTGCCATATACTACAGATTTATATTTTCAAAACTGACCCAAATGCATATTTTTCTTAACACAAAATATAAAAAAGCAGATTCTGTCTGTAGATGGCAGAGGAAGAAATACAATGATTTCTTCCTACCTAGACAACAATCACACTGGCAAAACCTGTCAGACGTAATGATTTTGGAACTTGGTAGCCTACTGAAGGCTTAAAAGTCTACTGAAGTCAAAAGTGTGGATTCTTTGATGAGATCAGCAAAACTGACATTTAGCTAGGTGGACTAAAAAAGACTGAAGACTTAGATTATTAAAATCAAAAGTGAAAATGGAACTTTACTGGTGATTCTACAGAAGTAAAAAAGATTTTAAAATAATAACTGCACCCCAGCAAATTGTTTAAGCTAGATGACACAGGCAAATCCCCAAACCCTAGCAAAGATTAAATCACAGTGAAAGAGAAAATCTAAATAGATCCAGTACTTTAGAGGACTGAATAAAATAATCCCTGATAAAGTAAACCCCAAGACTGGTGGCTTAACCCATGTGTTCCAAACAAAAAATGAATGCTATTCTTTATCAGTTTTTGAAAAAACTGATGAAGGAATACTTTATATCAAAGCCAGATAAATGCATAACAAAAAGACAAAACTACAGACCAATATTCATTATGAATATTAACACAGAGCTCTTTAACAAAGTACTCACAAACCAAATTTAGCAGCAAATTGAAAGAAATATACACCAAGTGGTATTATTCTTGGAAGACAAGAATGGGTTGACATACAGAAATTGGCCAACATAATATATCTTAGCATAATAAAAGTTGAGAAAAGCACTTGACAACTCTTGTTGTCAAATTCAACTCTCAACAACTCAATTTTCATGATATAAATGCTCAATCAGCAGTCATAGAAAGAAAATACATAGAAATTACCTCAAAATAGTGAAAGCCATGTTCAACAAACACAAGGCCGTGTATTTGATTCCCGAGTATCACGTAAGCTGGGTGTGGTAGTGCATACTATAATTCCAGCTCTTGGGAGGCTGAGGCAGGAGAATTGCCCTGAGTTCAAGACCAGTCTTGAGCTACATAGTGAGCTCAGGATCAGGCTAGACTATAGGGGAAAACTCTGTCTCAAAAAAAGCCATATTTTAAAATTCTATAGCAAATATCATATTTGACCATAAAATACTGAAAACTTTTTCTTTAAGACAAGAAACAAGGCAAGAATGTCCAACTTCACCTCTCCTCTTCAACATAATCCTACAAGTGTTCAAATCAGAGCCATTATTCAAGAAAAAAATCATCCAAATTGGAAAGGAATAGAATTATCTCTTTGCAGATGTTATGACTATATATATAGAAATCCTAAAGAAAATATTTGCAAATAATAAATGAATTTAACAAAATAGACTACAAAGTTGACACACAAACATAGTTGCATTTCTATATACTAACAATCAGAAAAGGAAATTATAAGAAAATTCATTTGTGCTAACATCAAATATACAAAATATTTAAAACTTAACCAAGGCAGTAAAAAGTTATAGAATTAAGATTACAAAACATTGCTAGAAGAAATTAAAGAAGAAACACACAAACAGAATCGTATCAATAATCGTGGATTAAAAGACTTAAAATTTGTAAGATCAACATCCTGTTATGGTTTAGATTTAAAATGTCCCTCTTAATTCTCACGTTTGAAAGGTAACTGGATTGTTGCAGGGGGCTACATTCCTCAGTAGCCGCCCTGCAATGGATTTACTCATTGACGAGTTCAGTAGCCAAATGTACTATTAGAAGATAAAGCCTGGTTGGTGGTGAGTTACTGAGGGCCTGACCTGAAAAGGTATGTTTTCGTCCCTAACTCCTTTCTTTTCTGTTTCCTGGCTTCCATCAGATGAGTAGCTTTCCTCTATGTCCTTCCACCAAGCAATTCTGCTTTGGAATCAGATTCCTTTGGGCTGAATTCTCTGCAGATTATGAATCAGGTGAACCACCCCTTCTTTCAGTTGTGAGTTTTTGATATTTTGTCCCAGTGATGGGAACGTGACTAATACAGAAATTGGTATCACAGAAGCGGGGTGGTCATTGCTGTGACTGTATCTCATCATATGGCTTACAAGCCTTTGGAATGTGTTTGTGGGAGGAGTTTGGTAAAGGTTGGAGAAAGGATCAAGCAAACTCAATGATTATAGTAAGATTAATGGGAGATTCTGATTTGAGTTAAGAATTCTACTAGGAATGTGGACATGCTCTTTCCGTTGGAAATAAGTTAGAAATAAGGACTTCATTGGTAGTTGGACTTGAGGCCAGGTATGTGACATCTTCACAGAAAATGTCTTCAAATTGCTCATGTCACCAGGTCAGGTGGTACAGGCTTGTAATCCCAGTACACTTGGGAGTCTGAGGCAGAAGAATCATGAGTTTTAGCTCTGCCTGGTAGACTTAACCACTTAACAAGACCCTGTTTCAAAAATCAAAAACAAAAATAGATTACAGATATAGTGCAAGATGAAGGCCCTGGGCTTGATCTGTCAGTATCACCAAAAAAACCCACCCACATACTGAGGCTCTGCTAGAGACTGAAATTAGTAGAGATCAATTAATCCAGCATAGAAATTTTCAAAGCTGTCCAAATTTTAGGCTGTGGCCTGTTACAGCCGAATGCTTTTAGCCAGGTCTACAACAAGAATCAAGAACAAGGGCTGGGGGTGTAGCTTAGTGGTTAAAATACCTGCCTAGCATGTGCAAGATCCTGGCTTTGAATCTCCAACACCATATAAAGGGTAGTCAAGCACGGTGGTATGTGTCTGTAATCTCAGCACTTGAGTATCTCGAGGCAGGAGGATTACCATGAGTTCGAGGCCAGCCTAGGCTACAGAGTAGGATCCTGCTTCAGAGAGAGAGAGAGAGAGAGAGAGAGAGAGAGAGAGAGAGAGAGAGAGAGAGAGAGAGTGAGAGAGACCAAGAACAAAAAGCATATGTCATACTTTTACCGTTTTTTTTTTTTTTATATAAAGAAAGCATCTTCAAGATGGGGTTATGAAGATTGTGGCTGCTGAAAAACTGACTTTAAAAGGAGGCCAGGTATAAAACTAGAAAGCTTTCATTTGAGAATAGATTCCTCAGGCCCTCAGGCCTCCTGGTTTAGAAGGGCTGCCTAGGAAATTGGTTCCCAGGATTCATTTAGTTGTTTCAGTCATACACACAAACACACAAAGGCTACTTCAACCATGATCCAAAGGGTACTGGTTATTATTTGAGGTTGCAGCACACCTGGGCATCATCCACGTGGCCCTATTTTTTCAGGCACGCAAATTCAAGAGCTATGAGTCATATAGTCTTCCACCAAGATTTCAAAAGAAGGCCTGGAAGACTGGCCAATGAGCCCTGAGAGTGCCATGCATGAAATTCTGAAAATGAAGCCAATGGTACAGTGGAGATCCCAGAAAATTCAAGATGCAGGAACCTGGAACATCTGCTGAAGAAAACTGCAGGCAATGAGCACAGCTTGCCTAACAGAGAGGCTATGTGGGTAACAACTAGAAATGCATTAGGATCAGGGGTACCCAAGTCCTTTGGAACTCATATCTTGCCACCTCCCACCCTAAATGCTGGACACGGAACTGTGAGATTTAATGGTGGCCCTGCTGGATTTCAGTCTTGTTTTGGTCCAATTGCTTTCTAACCTCCTATTCTTCTCTTTTGAAATGGCAATGTTTACCTTGTGCCATTGTATGTTGGAAGTATTTAATTTCTTGCCTTTTACAGGGTTTCATAGCTAAGAGTTTGCCCGGAGTCTCAGAGGAGACTTTGAACCTGAACTTTTCAGCAATACTGGGGTTGTTAAGAACTTGGCAACTCTTAGAAATGGACGAAAGGTGTTTTGTATAATGAGATGAACATAAGCTTTTTGGGAACCAGGGGTAGAAAGTTATTATTTAGATTTAAGATGGCCCCCAAAACTTTCAGGTGTTTGAAAGATGACTGGATCATGGAGGTACTATCCTCAGTGGATTCATCCATTGATGAGTTTAGTAGCTGAATGTGCTATTAGGAAGTGGAGCCAACTGGGGGTGGGTAACTAGGGTCACAGACTAGAAAAGGGTATTCTTGTCTCTAGCTCTTCCCTTGCCTGTCCTCTTTCTGGATGCTACAAACTGAACAACTTCCTCTGTTGGGTCCTTCTACTATGCATTTCTATCTTGGAGCCAGACAGCTTTGAACTAAATCCACTGGAAACTGTGAACCAAATAAACCTCTCCTTTCTAAAGTTCTGGTTGTGAGGTATTGTGTCCACGAGGTAGGCAAGTAAAATGCATTCTTCAAAACAACCTGAGAATTCAATGCATCCTCACCAAAATCCCTGTGACTTTGCTCTTACAGAAATAGAAATAAACAACCTAAAATTTGTGTGAAATCTCAAAGAACCCAGCATAGGTAAAAGATTAAAAATAATGATATAAAAAGGCCCCAGCATGAGTGGCAGGGTAGAAAGAGTGGCAGTGGTCACCTAGGAAAGGGGTGAACCTCTGAGAAAGGGGTGGTCATAGAGGCTCAATGATTTCCCAAATCCCATGTCTCTAATGTGTTACTGATTTTGGAATTCATGTAATTACAAAGTAAAAATTAAATAAATAAAAATTTAAAAAAGTAAAAAAAATTTTTTCCACTATAAAAGTCCTGAAAGAAAGAGCAAAGATAGAAAACACACATGACACATTTACTGATTTTAAGTAATTAAAATAGTGTTGTACTGACATAAAAATAGACAAGTAGATGAGAAGAGTCCAGAAATAAACCCTTAGTTATATGGTCAAATGATTTTGACAAGGCTGCCAAGATTATTCAATGGAATAGTAAAGTGTTTCTAACAAAAGGTGGTGGGAAAAGTGGGTGTTTATATGCAAAAGTTTTAAGTTGGACCCTTACATATATTACACACAAAAGTTAACTCAAAAACCTAAACGTTAAGACCTGAAATTTTAAAACTCTTTGAAGAAACTTTAGGGAAGATCAATGGTTACGTAGCACTCTCCTGGGCCAGGTAAGGGACAAGCATTAGTGACGAATGGGACCACGCTTCTTGCTCTGCAAGCCCTCGCCTCTCATCCCCATGAAGTGGTGGTATGTGGAAGGAAGGTGTCTGGAGTCCAGCCTGCCTACTGTCTTGTTGCACTAAGGTATTGGGTATGGCTGACTCCCCTTGCTAGCTCTCTTGAGGACGGACCTTCTCTGCACAGGGGAGGACCACCCTGGTGTCCAATCTTCTTGTTCAATAATAAATAATTAAATAAGCAAAAAAAAAAAAAAACACAAAAAACAAAAATGGCTGGAGGAATAGCAGAGTGGTTAAAGCACTTACCTAGGAAGCTCAAGGTCCTTGATTCAATTCCTAGCACCATATCAGATGGATGTGGTGGTGCACACCTGTAATCTGGGCATGAGGGAGGCTGAAGCAGGAGAATTGTTATGAGTTCACAGTCAGTTTGGGCTACATGGAGAGCTCAGGACCAGCTTGGACTACAGAGCAAGACTCTATCTTAAAAAAATGTGAATATGATGCACATCCTGTATTGAGATCATGAAAGAAGCATTCCACAGTTCTATTTGGAGGCAAAGGAATAGCACAGACCCTGAATTTATTTCCCCAGCACCACATAAGCCAGGCATGGTTGCATAGCCCTAAAATGCTAGCACTCAGGAGGCTGAGGCATGAGGATTATTGTGTGTTCAAGGCCAGCCTGGGTTACATTAGTGAGTTTAGGACCAGCCTGGAATAAAGAAAGAGACTGTATCTTAAAAAAAAAAGAAGAAGAAAAAAACTTAGGGCAAAAGATTCATGATATTTGATTTGAAAATGATTTTTTCAGATATAACAATAAATCCACTGGCAACAAATAATTTGTATTTTCTAAAAATATTTTTAAATGTGTATCTAGAGATAATATCAAGTAAAATGTGCAATTGACATAATATGAAAAATGTCTTCCAATCACATTAGCCGATAAGAGATCAATATTCTGAATATATAGTTAACTCTTACAATTCAACAACAAAAAACATGAGTCTAAAAATGGCAAATGACTTGGATAGATATTTTTGCAAAGAAGGTAATCAGGTAGCCAGTAAGTACATAAGAAGTAACTCAATATAACTAATCATCAGAGAACTATAAATCAAAACTATAATAAAAAACACCCAAAATCCATTAGGTTGGCTATTATAAAAAATCAGCACATGATAAGCACTGTCAAGGGTGGGGAGGAACTAGAACTTCGGGGCACTGTGGCTGGAAAAGTCAGATGGCACAGCCACTGTGGAAAAGTGGCTCAGAAACATGAAAATGGAAATTGTTAAAAATGTGGTAATTTCTCAAAAACTACAAATAGACTGATCACACAATCAATAATTCTTCTTGTTGGTATATAACCAAACATTTGAACACAGAGACATGAGGGGATTTTTGTATTTTGTCAAGAAAGCACCATTCAAACTTGCTAAAACATAGAGCAGACCAAGTGTCCATAGACAAATGATTGGGTGAGGAAAATGCATTATAAACATACAATAAAGGTATTATTTATGTTTAAAATAGCAGGGAACTCTGATGAACACAGCATGAATAAGTCACAAGGGCATTGTGCTTAGTAAAACAAGCTACAAAAAGAGGATTGTGTGATCTTACTTATATGATGCGCTTAGGATAGTCAGAATCAGAGAAACACAGCAGAGAGGTTGCCAGGGACAGGGGAGAAGGAGAAATTGAGCTATTGTTCCAACAGCAGGAAGTTTCCATTTTACAAAAATGAAATTTAGAGCTATAGAGCTGGGGGGCAGTGATTTCTGTACAGCGCTGGCAGTGTTTTTAATACCACTGAACTAAATACATGAAAATAGTTCAGGTGATGTATTTTATGTCAGGGGTGTGTGTGGGTGGGGGTGCGAGTTTGTATGTGCAGTGCTTTTGGGTTGAGCCCAAAGCCTCCATTTTGATAAACCCTAAGCTCATTTTTAAAGTTTTCATTTTGAAATAGGGTCTTCCTAAGTAGCTAAGATACACAGATTGGGCTTGAACTTGCTATCCTTCTGCCCCTGCCTCCCAGAATGCTAGGATTACAGGAGTGTGCTACCGAGCTCAGCTAGGTATATTTTAATATAGTAAAAAAAAAAAAAAAAAGAACCACATTTCAATGATTAGAAGTCTGAGGCTAGAAAAATGTGTTCTGCTTTTAGCTCAATGAGCCAGATGCTTCCCTCTGACTCATATCTGGTATTTCTTCCATGTAACTAATGCTTGGTAAGTTAGACTGGATATTTAAGTGCCTTTTTGGCATATCTAGTTTTTTGGCTTTTGGTTTTGGTGTCTTTTTTTTTTTTAAACTAGGATCAGTCTCTGAGACTTCACATTGAGCTACATCCCCAGCTTATTTATTTATCTATTTATTTAATTATTTATAATTTTGATACAGGATATCAAGTCACTACAAAGCCCCAGCAGGGGTAGAATTTGCAATTCTCCTGCCACAGACTCCCCAAATGCTGATATTACAGGCCTATGCCACAGAGTTTAGTGGACACGTCCACTGCCATGACTAATAGCCATCTGAAAGAAGAGGAAAAGCATGTTCCTGACATTGTCCCTAGTGCCTGATCTTACCTTTAACTGATTTTGCCAACTCTATCTTCTATCTAGAACCTGGGCCACGTATGTTCCCAAGCTACACTGGCCAAAGCTATGAATGACTCTCACATATACCACTCGGTAGGTATTTCCCTGTGGGGTCCACTTCTGTTCTTATACCAGCCAAAATGACCTACTAAAAGGAAGGTATGTTTGCATTGCCTCTCTGCTTGAAAACATCCAGTAGATAGATTCTTGTGTGATCCAAAGTAAGAGTCAAAGCTTTACAGTGGCTTCGAAAGCTTAGACAATCACTCTGGCTCTCAGTGCAACTTGTCAAACTTTCCTTTTCCTATGCACACTCTCCTCCAGCCACACAGGTGTTCTCATAGCCCCCTCCATCAGAGCCACCCCAACCTCAAATTCCACCATGGTTCCCTTCCTCCTGCCTTCCCCACCAGGACATCTTTCACCACACCACCTGAAATCTCAGCCCTTGACTCACGATCCAGTGGCTGCTTTGTTTCCTTCACACTATTACCAAAATTCTATATGCTGTACATCTTTCTCTGCTTTGTTTTCCCTTGCTAGATGATAATCTCCACATGGCCAAGAACTTGGTCTATTTGGTTCTCTGCTTTATGCCCAGCCTAACACATGGAACACATATCATGAGCATTTAATGAATTCATGAATGAGTTTGTAACTGATACCCTACTTTGCTCCTGTGTGGTGGTTCCTGTCTGACTTCACACCTCACATGAGAGTCTTTTGGAGACACGAGTTTATTTTGTCATATTCTCATTTGTGTCTTTTATCAGATCAGAACTTCTTTAAAGTTCTTTACCTGTCATTCTGGGCTTTTCTCTGTATATTACTGACTGGGTTTTGTCACATAATCACCTCTAATTCTCCTTCTGGCAAAAGTGAATGGAATCCTCATGAACTGTCATGAATTAATCATGAATTTATTACCTGAAACTGAGCAATCTGCTCCTGGAAATCAGGAAGAGGGGAACATACTTTGTGTAAGAAAATAAGTTCTGCCAAATTCATTGAGTCAGAACTCCATGTATGTGTTGCAGCTGAGCTTTCAGCAACCTAATGAGAAAACGCAGGCAGAAATTCTGACCATTTTACAGAGGAGGAAACTAAGGCACAGAAAGATTTCCTCAAAATGCCAAGGTCACAAGGAAGGTTAGAGAAGGCCCAGGGTGGTCTAGCCAAGAGCCAGTTCTACAAAGCAGGGTAACTCAGAGAAGATTAGAGCAGGAGTTAGAATCTTAAAAATTCATTTTCTATCTGCACACACACACATACACAAAATGATTCAAATCTGAAAAGCTGTACTGATTTCTTGGGGCCGTTGCTTCCTTGTCTAGAAAATGAAAATAAATTCCCTTTTCTGCTCCAGCACTGTGCATGGGCTGATTAATCATTAAGACTCTTCCTATCTGTTGAACTGTAATTCAAGCACAGAAGTAGGAGTAGTAGTAGTGGACTTTGAACTCCTGCAGGGCCAGAAGAGAAGAATACGACTTATTTTCTAGAGTCTCTTCAATTCCCTTTTACTCCGAATACAAATATATATATATATCTTTAAGTCCTAGTTTTGGCCTAGGAATTCAGCTCAATGCTAGCATGTGCAAGACCCTGGGTTCAATTCCCAGTACTGCCAAAATTAAAAACAAGCAAATCAAAAAACCTTGCCCTGTTCCTGAGGCTCCTTCCCAGTTTGCATTTCCCAATCCTTCTAGATCCAGGTTTGACATTTGAAGAACACAGGCGTCTCCCAGCAGGTCTGTCTGCTCTTCATTTAGAGATCAAGTGCCCTGCAACTCTGCGGATCGAAGCTCCCATTACAGAGTCCCTCTGTAGAAGCACCTTCCGAAATGCTTTGTACCTTTAGAGCTCGGATGTCCTGCAGCCCCACTGGACAGGTTCTCAGTGCACTGAGTTGCCAGGACGCATCATTTTAAATTCTGCTCTTGAGTTTTTCACTCCTACATACTCTTTTTAATATGTCAACTGTCAAAGAGTTTCAAGTTTTGCTGTTGAAGGAATGTTTTTATGTGTGCAATAGAAGGAAAATTATTTAATATCACAAAATATTACAATTTCATTGCGCTGCATTTTCCAAACTTCTAATTTTCTATCTCAGGATTTCTTCCCTTTCTGCAGTGTTGAAATCAATATTTAATAATCTCTTACTTTTAGGATCTTTGATGTAGAAAGTTAGGATGTTCCACATACTCTGTCACGTAACTTTACTGCTAGAAATAGATTAAGTAACGTTCTCATGTTCTTAAACTGGTAAAGAACAAAATTGAGACTAGATTCTAGGGCTGCCAGGTTGATTCTGAATTGTCACTTCAGGTATTAGCATTTTCATACTTTCAAAATAGACATTATTTGTATTTTAAGTAACCTATGGTTGGGTTCTCAGGGAACATCCTGAAAAACATACTTCTGAAAAATCTAGATGGAGAATTTTACTTAAAGATAGCTGTTAGCGGGGCTAGGGCATAGCTCAGCAGTTATAGCACTTGCCTAGCGAGCTGAGGGTCTAGGATTCCCCAGTACCACATGAACTGGGCAGGGTGGTGCATGCCTATAATCCCAGCAATCAGGAGGCTGAGGGAGGAGTTTTAGGCTAGCCTGGGATACACACTGGGTTCTCAAAACAAATGAATGAAAAAGAGCTGATTATATATTTTATTACTTACACAGAGGTTAGAAAACGTTTTCTTTCTTTCTTTTATTTATTTATTTATTTATTTATTTATTTATTTATTTATTTTTGAGACAGGGTCTTGCTCTAGCCCAGGCTGGTCCTGAAATCACTATGTAGTCCAGGCTGGCCTTGGGACTCATAGCAATCCTCCTGCCTCAGCCTCCCAAGTTCTGGGATTATAGGTGTGAGCCACCACACCTGGCTTTATGTGGTTTTGAGGAATTGAACCCAGGACGCTGAGCTTGCAAGGCAAGTGCTTTCATTGCCGTGCCATTCATCCAGCTCCAGCAAAATTTGTCTCTGTGCATTTACCTTACCAACATATTGCAAAAACTCGTAAAAGATTTTTCAAAACATCATGGACTCATAGAGTGTTAGTACAAAAGAAAGTGTGAGATAGTCTGTTAGTTCCTCCCTGTACAGACAGAGAAGCAGAGGAAGGTTCTCGGCCTCCCACCTGAAGCAGGTATGAGGTGCAATTTGGAAGACCAAGAAGTAGTGAGTGTTGAGTTTTATGTGTGCTTGGAATCTTGATAAATCTTTTCTTTTCTTTCTTTTTTTTTTTTTTTTTTTGTACCCTGTCTGAAACTAGCCCACAGCTATACACCAAACTACACGGCTGTGAGGCCAGCTCCAGCATTATTTTTCCTCTTTTTATGACCACCATGACTACTGGCCAGCCCCAATGAGAAAGGGAACCAAGAGATTTGGTAATTCTTTGACAAAGAATAAACTATAGCACTGAACTGACTGACATATGCTCTAATAACTTACTTTTTCATCTTGGTTGTATTATAAAGACTTGGCTTTATTTCTGCAAGATCAGGTAAAGTCTAAAAAGGCAGAAACATAGTTTAGAAATTCTTTATTTTCCTAGATATGAGCTAGTGTCTTTTCAAAATGTTGATTCTCTGTGTACTTTAGTTACTGGTTAAGGACACTAAGCCCTCTTGTTTTGATATACTTCCCCAAGTTGCCAGTCAACCAAGCATCAGCCTAGATCACAACAGAATACAGATGGCACATTCAAACCAAGACCTTCAAGGGGTGGGAAAGCATTAGGGAATCACAGGGTAAGGCATTCACCCAAGTAGAGGAGCTGCAACAGCTGCTACCCCTCAGGTTCAAAATCATGAGTTCAGACAAACCCTGGGCCTGCAGACATGAAAAGGGGGCTCCACTGGTGATAACAATGGCAATCACTCATGGCATATGGTTAGCCTGTCCTAACTCTTGTCAACTTGAGACCTCCACTATTGTCTATGGCTGGGAAGTCTCTTTCCCAGCATCCCTTTCCTGGCACAGTTACAGCTAAGAGTTTGCCAATGAGACAAACTGTAGGCTATGGCAGGAGGACATAAAGGAAAGACCACTACTTTTGGAAGGTCATTAAGTCAGACATAGTGTCACATGTGGATGTCCTTTATACAACTCTGATGGTTCTTGGTTCTCTCTCTCTCTCTCTCTCTCTCTCTCTCTCTCTCTCTCTCTCTCTCTCTCTCTCTGTTCCTTGTAGCTCATTTTCCTAAGGGCTAAAGCTAGTCAACTAAGCCTCAAGCTGATCTTCAGGCATGTGAGAGAAACTTTCTCCGACTTCTTTACATCTTCCCCATTGTGGGTTCCACTCAGCAACCAAACATGTGTGGTTTCTCAGACTCTTCTATGAGCTGCCTTGCTTGAGAGCTCCAACGGCTAAAGTGATCATGGTTATTTCTCCAAACTCTGGCTCTCTGTTCTATATTGTCTACTTACTTGTTTGTTGCTCAAGCACAGTACCCAACATCCATAACTTGAAGGAGGAATTACTTACTCTAGCTCAGAGTTTCATTAGTGCTCAGTCCATACATGGGCAGCCAGAAATGATGGAAGCACATGTGGGGTCAGAGGCAGAAGAACTCCTCATGGCATCATGGGCAGGTGGTAAAGTCTGAGAGGAAGGATGGAACTAAGACATATACTCTTCCAAGTCCTGTTCTAGTGATCTGCCCCTTCCAGGTCACATGCCCAGTAATGTGCTACTTGCACATAATCGACTACATGCCCCCAATCTACCACACACTTGTAGCCCATAGTCCACCATACACCCATATTCCACCGCTCCTGAACAAGTCTCATTTCCTAACAGCACATAGTTCCATAGATAATCCATAACATCCAAATACATGAGACTTTTGGGAGGGCATTTCAGATCAAAACCACAACACAGAGCTTCCCTTCCCAGTGCCTCCCATGTTTCCCAGGGATTCTTAATTAAGTTCTTTCTTCCTGCCTTTTTTGTAGTGATGGTTTTTACTGATTGACCTTTGGATATAGAGAACTAGGTTACCTTGCAGGCAGGGAATAGGGTGAATAGATGATGAGTATCTGTTCTCTTCTTTCCAGTCTCCTGCCAGAACTCTCTGCTAGCTGAAAATTATCAAAATTCAAAGACAAAAGACCTTCTGTGCAGACCCTCCAGTCAGCCTCCATGCAGAGAACTGGGCACAGGGGAAGGAGAATCTCTGCGGGGGAAACAGGGCATCTCTGGCACTCATGACTCAATAATTATTGCCAAACTAAACTTCCAAGAAAACTTGATACATCACAACTTTAGCTCTACATATATATTAAAAAAAGGGTAAGGTGAATGATTTTCTTTGTGCTATCTCTCCAAATAAAAATGTAATTGAATTCTCCAAGAAGACCCAGAAAAATAGTTTATAATTTTTTTTTGTAAAAATAAACTATGGAAAGTAGCAACACTTGCTGAATAGCTTCCTTTGTTTTGAAGCAAATGTATTGCATGTTTTAAGTGAAATGAAAAACATTCAAGGACATTTTATTTAAATACTAATTTCTCTACATAGAGTAATGATTTCTATAAACCATCTGTACTTTGTCTTTAAGAAGAAGGAAAAAACTGATTCTGAATTTTTATTAAGAAATTTAAATTAGACATTAACATAAAAGGAAAATTTAGCTATGTATCCAAGGTCAATTAAAGTCAGGATTTGTTCTATAGAAAACAAATCTATGGGCATAAACTCTAGGTAATGCTTCCTCTGCTTCTACATGAAACACTGCTAGGCACTCACAGAACTCCTAACGCAGGACTGTTCAAGAGTAAAATAGTGTGAGCTCCAACTCAGATCATGCGCATAATTCAAAATATTGTAGAAGCCATATTACAAAAATAAAAATTAGGTAAAATTTATCTTAATATTTTATTTAATAATATAAATTATCATTTCAACATATAATCAGTACTTAAAAATCATCAGTATAAGCTGTTTTATCTTCTACTTTTTCAGACTAAACTTTTTTTTGTTTTGTTTTTGTTTTTGGTCAGACTAAATTTTTGAAATTTGAGATGTATTTTATTACCCTTACCGCACACCTCAAGTCAGACTTGTCACTTTTTAAGTGCTCAATAGCCATATGCAGGTGATGGCTGCTGTACTGGCAGCCTAACTCTAGAGTGTGCCTTATGATCCATTCAGGGTGCTACCCATTTAATGAATGCAGCACAACATGGGAAGGGCATGAGTTACTGTCTGCCTGTGTTTTTCACCAGAGATTTTTGTTCTCCTTTCATTTAGGTAAATGGGAGGATTGCCTTCCCCAACAAAGGCAAAACCATCTCAACGGCTTACTTGGGCTAATATAACGTAAACAGAGTGATGCGTCACTTTTGGTTGGAATTGATTAAGATGCTGTTTGATACTCTGTGCTCTTTCATTCCCTGCCATGAGGACTGTGGGGGCTGGTGTTCACTTGCTGGTGAAATTGTAGCTGCCTAAAATGCTGAGCCAACATGTGGAAGACAGCTGCGCTACATGGCTGGAAAGGTGAGTCTGTCCCATTCTGTGCTTCTAACAGCTCCTCCCAGTCCTCCCACTGGCCTAATGGTAACTTGTTTTGGACTCTGCCAGCCCTCTGTTCTGTTCCTCCACACCTTGCCCTCATCTCTGTTAGTTCCTTACTGAACTCTTCCCAACTACCTTATTGGATCATGCCATCTGTTTCCTGTCAGGATTCTGCCAGATACCATATATTGAGCAAATATGAAAAGAATTGAGGACAGAATAAGATGAATATGCTGAAGAAACAATTCCTTGACAAAGTAATGATCTAAGATAGTTCCTTTGACAATTACTCTTACTATTCTACAAATCCTCCTTATCTGTCTTCTACAATAATGTACTCATTGCTCACAGTACTTTTGTTTATGTATTTAAGAAAATATGTTTTCTTGAATCTTATTAGTCTTCTTTTTCCTTTAAATAGTTATATGTCTCAAATATTTACTTAAAAATTTACATTTGGAAGAACTATCAACAATCTTTAAACAACCACAAAATTTTTAAGGCCATCTTCAAATAAGGATCATCCTACGTTTTGACCTCTTTCGAAGAAGATTGGGACTTGTGAGAATTACTGTTGTTACTCATTCACTTGCAGAAAGATCAGGAAAATTCAAACAAGCATGATGGAGGCAAAAATAACTCATCACACATAGTTAGTGTATATAATGCCAAATTCTAAAAATTCAATCTTATTATCTGAATACAATGATTTCCCTTTCTGATTAAAGTCTGAAGTTATTTCCATATCAGCAAATACATTTTTATAGCATTATTGCTTACAGGAACTACTTGCCATTTGTTATGGTTTGGATCTGGAAGGTCCCACCCAGGGTTTATTTATTCAGACATTGTGGAATTCCTATGGAACCATGAGTTGTTAAGAGGTGGGGTTTGTCAGGAGCTGCAGATCACTGGGGTTGACCTAGAAGGGGTGGCATACTGAAGCTTGGCCTGGATCCCTGGAACGTGACCTGAAAGGATATATGCTAGCTCTACCCTTCCTTGCTCACTTGGCTTCCTGTCTGCCATGTTGTGAGTAGCAATTCCTCTGAGTATGCCTCTACCATGTGTTTCTTCCATTGCCAGCCACCAACAGACTGAGACCTTCTGAAACTGTGAGCTAAAATAAATCTTTCCTCCCTTAAGTCATGGATGTCAGGTATTCGGCCACAGCAATGAGAAAATAACTAAAACACCATCACTGCCCCTTTCCATTTCAGTAGCTTTTGTTTTGATAACTGTAAATTTTTCAATGTTGGAATATTAATACACACTTTCTTATATCTTTCAGTATCTGCTCAAATTTTCTACAAATAAATTATTAAAAGTGAATATGGACTATGTATAAAGATTTTCATGTCTTAAAAGTTTCAGAAAAAACTTCAGAATGTCATCTGATTTATATCACACAAACACACACACACAAAAAAAAACATTTTTAGGGCTATTTAGGAATCAGTCCAGGAAACATTTGTTAGGCAAAAATTCAAAAGTACACACTCAGAAAGAGTGTGGGTCCTCATTACATGGAAATGGGTGTGAGCTATTTGAAAGTATACACTTAAGAGAGTGTGGATCCTCCAGAAATGGTAATGGAGGCCCGTTTGGGGTTGGTGGTTGGGGGACATAGAGAGCTCAGGTATGATTTCACTACAGGCAACAGAAAACAAGTGGCTCACTTTTTTTTTTTTTTTTTTTTTTTGAGACTAGGTCTCATTCTGTAGTTCAGGCAGGTCCTGAATTCAGTAGGTAATCCAGGCTGGCCTGAATTCAAGGGCAATCCTGCCTCAGCCTGTTGAGTGCTGGAGTTACAGGCATCAAACACCAAGCCAGTTCACATGGTGCTGGAGCATCAAACTCTGGGGCTTGCTCTTGCTAGGCAGGTGCTCTAGCCAATGCACTATCCCTCCAGCCTATGAACGAGTCATTTTACAAGTGAGCAGAAGGATACAGCCCTAGTCTCTTGTTCTACCTTGACTATTGTTCCCTTTCTCTTTCTATGTGAGACAGGCTCTTGCTTTATAGCCCAGATTAGCTTTCAGATCATAAAAATCTTCCTGTCTCAGCCTTCTGAGAGCTGAGATTGGAGAACTAAACCACCAGGCTCATTTTCTTTAAAGTGGTGAACTAAGGTGTTTTGCTGAAACACATTTTTTAAGCACTCTAATTAAGATCAAAGTCTGGACGTCTACTTTACCATTATGCTCAGGGAAATTAATCAGACCCAGAAAGTTAAATCTCATATGGTTGCTCTAATATGAGGAAACCAAACCATATAAAAAAGTAAGAAATACGGACAAAAGTAAAAAGATGGACTTTGTGGAGAGGGAAAGGGAAAGGGAAAGTGGGGCAGTGTGGAAGAGTGGGAAGGGATGCCATATGTAAATAAAAGACTAAATTTTAAAATGGGAAAAAAAAATAGTGCATCTTTAAAGGATTTGGGGTTTAATGGTCCAGGAAGAAAAGTAATCAATAAACCAAGGAATAAACCTGAGTGACTTTGATTTCTAATCTATCCTACCCCATACTGGTGGCTAGCAACTCATAGCCATATCTTTCTCTGGAAAACTATCCTAAAAGGGATTCTGTCTCAAATGCTGGCTGGCCCACAGCAAATGACTGACTGGTAAGAAGTGGACACAAGAGCCTAGACTTCTGGGGAAAAGAATTACCATATTACTGTGCTGCTCCTCATCTTCTGGCAAGGTCAGTCTAAGGCTAGACCTTATGAAGTTAAATTTGACTTAAAGATACCTCTATAGCTTGAGTCTCTACTTAGCAAACTGCATCCTGGCTTAAGAGCCAGGGTCCAATGACTCAGGCATGTAATACCAGCACTTTGGGAGGCTGAGGCAAGAGAATCACAAGTTCAAGCACGGTCTAGACAATTTAGCAGTTTAATGAGACTCAATCTGAAATAAATAAAAAATGCTAGAGATTTAGCTCAGAGCAAACACCCTGTCTTTAATTCCTAGTACCACCAAAAATAAAAAGTAAACATAAAAAAGATAATATTCTTACAATAAACAGCTGACTCCCACCCAATTACAGCAGCCAAGTTTCAGCCAATCACAGATGGCTACAAGGTACCATTGGTACAAGATACCATTATATTTATAGTTGATAAATGAATTCACAGTAAATTTTGGAGAACAGACTAATGATCTATCCCAGTGAGGAAGCCCCAGGATGTCTGGGGATCCTTCTGCAAATCCCTGCCCAAGACGCTTATAAACTGTTACACCGTAATACAGCATGCTAGCTGGCTGCTGGGCATTTGTTCTTCTGATTGGCCAAATTGTTAGCTTCTATATCTCATTTATGTACTCATGCCCATTTCTGCTCCACTCAAATTAAATATATGACACACCATATTCATCTTGCATCTTAAGGTTCTTTTACAATGCATTAAAAAAAAACTAGTAAGAAAGGACTATTTATAGATTGCTTGTGAGCCAGTATTTGACATGTATTACCTTAATATTCATAACAACTTCTCATTCATGTAAGACTCCATAAGCATCACTATGTGTCCAGCTCTCAACTGAGAGTTTGGTGAGGTAAAAAGACAACAGTTATACTGTGGGATGGTAGAAACATAATGCTTTTAATTTAGATCTGAATTCTAAGAAAAACTTAAAGATTTGACTTTAAAATTAAGACTTGAAGAAGAGCTGGAAAAGAAAGAAAACTATCCTTTTGTAGAAGAGTGTCTAGGGCAGTAAACTAAATTTGCAAAAGATGAGGATAGAGTGAAGTAAGAAAAGGAGAATAATAAGATTTTCATTACCCCAAAGTTTCCCAATCAGGGCTTTGATCTTAGTATACTGCTAGGAGTTTAGCTGGTACAATTTAGCAAGTCAATTATCTCAGCAATAGTGGTCTCAGATCACTAGTTGCAAACAAACAAAATAATATTTTCTTAAAGCAGATTCTGTTTTTCTCTATTTGGAGGCATGCCAGCTTGAACTGGAAATTATTTCTCCTAAAGAGATAACAAAGCAAGTGCTAGCTATGAAATTCTATTGAAATCTTAATAGGTACATGTTCTGCAAGAGACAGCAAGAAATCAACGAACTATTGAATATTTTACTGCCACATAAAGGGGACATTGGTTTTCTTTTCTGTTTTCCTTCCTTCCTTCCTTCCTCCCTTCCTCCCTCCCTTCCTTCTTTTTCTTTAGTGGCACAGGGGACCGAGTCCAAGGCCTTCACATTGAGCTGTATCCCCAGACCATTTGTATTTTTGAACCTACGACAAGGTCTCACTAGGTTGCTAAGATGTTCAGACTGTGTACAGATGTATGAGACTCTTGCCTCAGCCTCCCAGAGGGCTGGGTTACAGGCATGAGTCATCACACCTGGCTTCTAGCTCAGTCTTTTTAGAATACTGCTGTTCCTGGTTCAATTTCATTCAGCTATTTTTGTATTTTGAAGTTCATTATATCAGGTACCTCACTCCGGGTTCCAGGTATGACAACTCCCTTCTCCCTGCCCCTGATGAAAAGGACATATGAATAACTCATCTGAAAAGAAAGACTAGATTGGGCTTTAAGAACCTATAGAACCAGGAAAATGAATGCCAATAGTTATGCTTTTCTCTTCTTCCTGTTAGGAGAGATGAATATTTTTTTCTTAATGGCAAAGATATGGTTAGCTCTCTCAAGCTTAATAGCCTACACCTTTGACCACCTACAAAGTATTAACTTGACTCTAGGAGCACAATTCCAAAAGTATCCAGAAAAAAGGCCCATTGATCCACTTAGATCAAATTCCCATTCCTGGTGCAGTTAACTGTAGTCAGAGTGACAATCTTCTTGCAAAAAAACATGTTTTTGTGGTCACCATGTGGATAGGAAGCATCCTTTTCTGCAAAAGAGTTTGAAGGCTGGAGTGTGATGGGCAAGAAGAGCGGAGTAGATACTGTCCTCATTTTGACAAACACACTGAGAATCTTCTTACACAATGTGATTTACTATTTCATATCCTTAATATTAATTCCCCAATCAATTTCCCAGAACCCAGAGCATCCCACTATATTAAGACAATCTGTCTTCTGAAAACTTCAGTTTAAAAGTCAATTGTTCCCTGACACTTCTCCGGCTTCTCACTGAGCTTCTCCCTCACTTTTTCTACTCCAGTCAGTGGACTATTTTTGGGTCTTCAAATTCATCCTAATGATGACCTCTCTGGGCCTTTTAGAATTTTTTATAGATTAGATTTATAATTAGATTTATGACATAATTACTCTAATTACTAGTTGTGATTAGAATTAGTGTTTGCTCTGTCTATATAGCACTTTGCTTGCAGATCTTTGCATGGCTGGCTCCACTAGTCTAAAATGTCACTTTAGGTAGGTATTGTCATTTGGATCTGGAAGGTTCTACCAAAAGCCTTATGTGTTTGGATGTTATGGATTACTTATAGAACCATGTGCTGTTAGGAGACAGTGGCCTGGTCTGGAGGAGTGTGTTATGCGTATGGGGTGGATTACAGGCGTGTGGCGGAAGAAAGGTATGTAGTAGATTACAGGTTACAGACATGTGGTAGATTAGGGGCTTAAACCTAAAAGGGGTGGAACACTGGGGCTGGATCTGGAAGGGGCAGATCACTGTGACAGAACCAGAAAGTATATATGCTGGGGACTTGGTTTCCTATTTGCAATGCCATGAGGAGCTGCCTCCACCTCCACCTCCATCATGTGCTTCCACTGTTACTGGCCACCCATGAATGGACTGTGACCTTCTGAAACTGTGAGCTAAAATAAACTTTTATGCCCCTCATTTGTGCATGTTGGATATCTTGTCACAGCAATGAAAAAGGAACAAAGACAGATGGCCTTCCATAATTAACCAAATTTGTTGTGCTCATAACATTGATCAGTATCTGAAATATTGTGGTGCACATATTTGTTTTACTGATATCTGTAACAAGCTTCAAGTACTAGTGTACCCCATAAAAGTTGCTTCAATTAAAGTTTACACACTCAGTAAAGGTGTTCATAGGTAAGTCCTTACTTACACAGCTACTGAGTAATCTAATCATGTCATCAAGAATCTGGACTTAGGACTTTTTGCTTTATCATCTTCAAAGAGTTGTCCATGTGGCCTCTCATGGCTTCAAGATAGCTACAGAAACATATATGTATCCCAAAGATGGAAAAAACTGGGAACATGTACATGCAAGGAGAAGAAAATCTTAAGAAACTATCAGCATACCTTTGCTGAAGTTGCAATGCCAGAAGTTAATTGACTGTGCATCGGAATGTCAGCTGAGAAAGCAAGAGCTGGTGTTTTCAGCTTTCATCCATCATGAAAGTGATCTCTGACTGTAAGAAAGGCAGGGGGTAGTAGCAGTTGGGGAGGCAAAACTGAAGCCTATTATGCGGTCTGGCTTTGTGTCTTTATCTGTAGAATGGAAGTTTCATTAAGGGCAGTCCTGGATAGTCAAAACCAATTCAGCCTCTGGACTTATCAGCTATATGAACTTATACTTTCTGTTTAGTATTTGAGCTTTATTCTATTATTTGCAAACAATGTCCTCCTAAGTGATAACCAAATTCAGTCTGATAATCAAATATAACTCAGCAAATTTTTAAGTCCTCCTAATATATAGGGCTAAACTACCCATGAAAAGCAGAAACCAATGAAAATGATATCAACGTTTTATCTTATAATTGAAATAATAATGAAGATGCAATAATGAATGCAGTCTGTATCATATTTAGCTTTATTCCAATGCAGTTGTAAAAAAGAAACTTAGAACTGGAAATTGATCCTAGGGCCTTTGCACTGATCTACAGTCCAGCTCCCCAACTCACTTTTTTTTCTTTCCAGATAGGAACTCAGGGTCTGGGTGCATAGCTCCGTGGTTAAAGTACTTGCCTAGCAAGTACAAAGTCCTGTGTTTAATCCTCAACCCCACATAAATTGGGTGTGCTGGCACACTCCTGTGGTCCAAGCACTCAGGATGCTAAGAGAGAAGGATTGCCATGAGGTCAAGGCCAGCCTGGGCTACAAAGTGTGTTTGGCCTAGAACACAGAGTAAGACTGTGTCTCAAAATAAATAAATAAATAAATAAATAAATAAATAAATAAATAAAATCAATATGGAATCTCACAAAGTTGCTAACTTGCTCAGGCTGGGCTTGAATTTTAAATCCCCACAGATTATAGGTGTAAACCACTGTGCCCATCTAAGTTTTAATTTTGTGTGTGTGTGTGTGTGTGTGTGTGTGTGTGTGTGTGTGTGTGGAAAAAGGGGTCTACAAGGATAAAAATATCTGGGAGCCTCTGAAATCATAATGTGGCCCTGCTCATACAAATCTTGACAGATTATAAAAAAAAAAAAAACAAAAAGTCTTGTTAACGGAGAGAAATTCAGGAAAATGGCCAAATGAGAGCCCTTTCAGAATTACAGAACTAGCCCCAGGATCTTGTAATAGAAAGTCCTGGGAGGCCAACATGATCCTGGGTATCTATGATCCTGGAAAACCTGAAGAATTATATGGATAGGAAAAGAGGCTAAAGAAGAAAAGAAAAAGAAGGAAAGATGGCAAGAACAGACAGAAATGTTACATATAAATAATGTCTGTGTATAAATGATGGCCTTGATTGAAAGTACTACAGGGACATTGTAACTGGGAGCTATGATTGTTATTCTCAGATCTCAACATTTTTCCCATTTTGAAACAAGCTCTCAAACTTGTGCTTACAGAAATCAGTCTGCCATCAACATCTGGGTTAGATTGTTTTATATTGTAAATTACTGTGTCCTGTGTTCTTATTATAATGGTAGGGTCTACATTTGGTCAAATTAAAGGGGAAAGAAGACATGAAGAAACCTTACCAGAGTAGTTATTCCTAGCTCTGCTTTTGTTATTCCCAAGAATGGCGTGTTATTTGAAATAAAGCAAAAGAAAAATATTTTAAGACTATTTACTATTAAACTGTGTGCAGCAGGCTGCAGAAAGCATAGGGCCTTGATAGAAGACTTGTAGATTTATAGAATCAAACACAAACCAAGACAATGGCAGCTCCAGAATGTAGATCTTTTGGCAGTGTCTTGCTGTAGGCTGCTTCCCATTAACATCGATTTCTAAAGTCAAGTTGCACTGTGTCCACCAGTAGCACTAGAAAGGCTAGAAGTGATGTTTATTTTTCTCGCTCTACTGTTCAGAATGAAAAACAGTATAAGCGGCAGATGAGGAGTTCGCCTGTACCAGCTAGAGCAGGTGAGGCTCAGGAAAAGATATTCCTTAATCCTTGTTTCCCACCCCATGTGCACAGTCTACCACAAGCTTCCTAATGCCTTGATACGTGCAAAAAATGGTATTAGCCTTGATATCGTGTGTCCTAATTTTGCTTAAAAAAAAAAACAAAACTGTGATTCTCCTGGAAAGAGATAGTGGTAATGATTACACTACACTGTGAATGTAATTAATGCCACTGAATTGTACACTTAAAAATGAGTAAAATGACAAAAAAAAGCCAGTGATACCTGAATTTAATGATTCATTCTTTAAAAAAAATTTTTCTTAGCCTATTTACCACGCAAAGTCCATTTTGTGTGTCTTACTAAGAGGACAGATTTGTCCCAACTCCCATACTGTTAAGAAAGCAATGCTGTCTATCTCCTTTTCCTTCAGGTTAAGAAACAGTGCTCTTGACAATGGCCATTCTGTGTAGGAGTAGCTGATAAAGACCATCTTCCAACAGTTATTTTAGACTTTGATAGGTGCTTGTCATGTTTCTAGTTTTGAGCTCATTTTCATGCCTTTGTTTCCAGCCCCACAACTCTTTCCCAACCTTCAAAATAGAAAGGAAGCCTCAGCCAGGTTTGGCTTTAATTTTTGTTAAACATAACATATGGAAAAGTGCATAAGACAGATGTGAGCATAATGAATAGCTATAACATGAATGCTCACACAGTTGCCAGTTGATGTTAAAAACAGAAACTGGCCATGCTCAGGAGCCTGCCCTGTGCCCCAACTTCCTCTTCTTCTCCTCTCCTCATTACCATAAAAGTAAAAAAAAAAATCTTCTTTTTAAGCTCACTACCCATGAGTATTTCACCTAATATTGTTCTTGAACTTAATAAATGAAGCCATGCTGTTACAGGCAGCTGATTCTTCCTCATTTTCATTTACCTTTCTTATACCAGATTGCACGTCCTTGCACATTCAGTCATCACTTGCGATCTCTTTAGAAAGAGCTGTACTCCATCAAGTGTTGCTTCGGTGCTAATAGATTGTCTCCCAGCACCTCATTATTGAAACCTCTCCTTCTGTTACACTGATTTAGCTGAGCAGAAAATGAGATGTGCCTTAGAATATTTAATAAGTCAGCAGGGGGATCCACTAGCCGATGGAGATGAGGCGCTGGAATGAGTGACTCCCTGCACTGTCTGAACAACTCCCTGCCCTTGGCCCTTATTACTTCCTTTGCCTGGATTCATGCATTCTGTACAGTCAGGCAAGGATTTAGATTCCAGCTCAATCCCAAATTTAGCAACATAAATTAAACATGCAACAAATTTTCTGGTTTTCTTATCTATACAGGGAGGGGCCTTGATCAAGGTTATTTCTGAAAATGCTTCCAGATATAAAGTTTTATGATTGGACAAGTCCCATGTGTGCCTGTTAGGACACATCATCACTGTAGTTTACATTCCAATTGTGTGCAATTGGGCGAACAATAAAACTAAAGCATCCAGAGGTCAGGTCATCTAGGCTTAGGTCATCTTTGGTTACTCAGAAGTCAAATTTCTGAGAAAGTGCTATAAGAATATTCAATGAATAAAGTCACAATCACTGTTCTTTTTTTCTGAACTTCTCTTATCAATCAATAGGCTTTAACCTTATAATTTCACTTAATTTTTTCATTCACTGAAACTGAAAATTTTAATGCATAATCTTATTTATGTAAGCAAGGCACTATATTCTATTAAGTCTGCACCCCATCTACAACAAGAAGAGACTTGATTTCAGAAAGTTCCACACTTCTGGCCCTCTACAGCAGAACCATAACCCCGTCACCTACAGAGGACATGGACGCTGCTGCCGCTCTACATGGCCTAGGACAGAGAAGCATACTTTGAGTTTTTGATGGCAGGGATTAGTAGTGTATCTACCCAGCCCCACATCAGTCTGGGCAGTGGAAATGTCATTACACTAACAATGTTCTTGAGGTACGGTGGGATTGTCTTCTTTATCTGAAGAACACAAAAGACTTTTGGTTCCAAGTTGAGAAAACATCACTAGAAGTTCTAAATTTCCTTGTGTAGATGGCCTCTTACTTTCAGTCTTATCATGACTGCCACCCTGGCCCCAACCCAATGTTCCAGCACCTTTGAAGTATCTGAGGGGTGGCTGAAGAATTAATCAATCAGTCTACAGAGGCAGCTGAATGCTTTCTGTGGCCAAGTATTGGACTATTTAAAGAAATTAAAAACAGAAGCCCATAAACTAACACCAGCTGTATTACCTCTAATGACTCCAAGCTGGATCCCAAGTATTATGCTATTTTTAAAGTAAGTCACTTTTCCATGCCTGCATTTTGTTTTACCATAACACATTTGTGGCAAGAATTTTTCCATGAACTTAAAAATAGAAGTAATATACTGTTTTCCCTTCAAAATTTTTGTGACAACTTCAGTCTAAAGAATTTTTCTCTAGCCCCTCTCTTTATGTCTCATACTTTTGTTCTTTCTGATAAAATGTTGGGAGTTGAGATAATCATTAAGATGTTTAATCAAAATGAACAGTGGTAGGAAGTAAGCCATCCTTGCTTTTCTTAAGACTGTGTTATTTAGGCTGATCTTGGTCTGCTGTTCAAGTCTTAGCTCTAAAACATGCAGGATAATAGGACTAGAACTTAATGCGATGTACCTATCTTATGGCAGAATAAACCAGGCTGACCATACACCTACTAGGGACTATGGGGAGTAACCAGAATTTAGAGGAGCCAAGAATATGGAGGACCTTTTCTAATTCCATTAGTGCTAGTCACCAAGAAGCTTACTGTGAACTCAACCTTATTCCTGGCTGAAATTAGATCTTCCTGGAAACATTACAATGTAGTAACTTGTTTATTGCTAGCAATTTGGAAGACACCAACAATCTCTTAAATTTTTAAATAAAAAAAACCATAACCAGTAAGAGCCATCATGTCTCTGTTTTCCATCCAGATTAGCAATCTCTTTTAAGAGTTTTGCCCTGAAAATTATGCAATGCAGATAGAGATTAGATGGAGAATGGAGAGCAGATAAGAAGACTCAAAGCCATAAAATATGTGATAATGACTCTCCTACAATCCACAGGCACTTCGGAATAGGCCCTCATAGTGATCCAGCAGTGGAGCAATCTCACAGACAGACTGGTTCCACTGGGTTCAGGCTCCCATTGCACACATCAGAACTCAGGGTTCTGAATGTTGGCATCTTAAGACAGACAAAAGATTCTATCAGGAAAATTGTCGAAATCCCAGTTTTGTGTGTTCTTGACTCCTTCAGATGAGACAGTCCTTTAGAAGTGAGTCCTGCCTAATAAATAACTTAGTGGGAGCTTCTCAGTTGTTAAATAAAAACAGAACCCAGTCCCATTTTTTGGATAGTCACCATCCACTAAGCCAATACCTCCAGCCCCTGGCCAGACGCAGGATTTCCTCCAGGCTGACACACATAAAAGTGAGACATTCTGTTGCAACTGATACTGCAAAACAATGTGATTCTACATGAAGCATGCTGGGAAAGGCAGGGCGTTTCTATGCCTGCAGGAACAAACCAAGATGGAGAGATTTCACTGCAATATGGCTCCAAGCCCTAGGCAGGACTGCGAGAGGGAGCAGAACCTGTCAAATATGCGAATATGCGCAGTTAAGAATGAGCCCATGGGAATTTTTCCCTCCAGTATCTTTACTCTGACAAAGAAAGGTTCAAGCTTCAAGCTTTGCATGGAGAATTTTACTCTCAGTGACTGAGACAGACATCCTGTATTACAGACAGGGTGCAGGGAAAGGTCATTTCTTGTCACTTCAGGGAGGGAAGAAGCTAAAAATGGTAAACTTAGGGAGCTGGTTTAAAGACTCCTGACATTTCGCAGATGTCTCCTGGCTCAAGATAGGATGCAACCAAGTTGCATGAGCAATTGGCCCACGCCATGGCTGCCATACAGCTTCTTTCTTTTTGATTTGCACCTAAAATATTTGGGGATTCTATACAGCTAGTTAATCAAAGAAAATGGGAAAAAAAAAATCAGGTGATCTGCACAATTTCCCAACATCACCCAAAAATGAGTGACTAAATCATTAGAGTCCCATGTCAGAGTTGTTCTGAAGGAGAGTAAAGAAAATTCTCCCCCCAACAGGCAAACATTGGGCGTTGCATCTGGTTGCTCATTTTACTGGAAGGCAAGATGAGTAGAGGTCTACACTGAATATGGGCAGCAGCTAACGGTTTAAGCGAACACTCACGCCTGAAAACTTGCTGACAAAGGATCTAGAAATGTATGTGATGAGGTACTATAGTGGGGAGATATTTTTGTCTCATATCAATGCTCCCCAGAGAGCAAGATCAGAGTAAAGGATTTTAACACTGAGGGGGACAAGTCAACCTTTAAGTGAATGGCATTCAGTCTTTCCCCCAGCTATCCTTCCCCCTGACCAAGTTGATGAAGTTGATATATGGGCTCCAAATATGGGCTCTTCCTTACCATCGCTGACCTAGCTAATATTGTTGCTGAGTGCCCACGCTTCGCCCAGCAGGTAACAACACTAAACAACCAGTATGACACCATTCCCCAGGGACAGGCATGGAGATGACAGGAACCAGCCAGCCACCTGGTGGCAGATTGATTACCTTGGGCCACTTCCATCATAGAAGTGGCAACATTTCACTCAGTGAAATAGATACCCATACTAGATACTGATGCTTCCCTATCTACAATGCTCCCGTCAAAAAACACCTCATGGTGACTTATATGACGACTTCCCAAACCTCACTGTATTTTACACAGAAGTGCTGTGCTCAACAAGCTAATTTCCTGGTGAACAGTGTAAGGAAATGTATTCATGGTCTTGGGATTTATTTATGTTATCTGCATTACTTTAGTCAAGTGGCCTGAAAGAATTAAGAAATGGCCTTTGACAATTTTTTTTTTTTTTTTTTTTTGTGGCAACACTTGTAGCTGCAATGCATAGTGTAAGTCACACTGTGACTTCTCCCACAGCTAGTAGTTTTGGGATCATGTTTCGGGATATGAAAGGCTCTTCTTACTGTTATCCTTGGTGATGCACTGACCTACGATTATTTCCTGATGCCATAATTTTAGGTCCTGGTGACTTACATTTCTTAGTTCTTAAGGGAAAAGTGATTCGACCTGAAAACATGTGAGCACGGACACGGGACAAAATGAAATGCTTGTCGAAGGCCAAGGGAATACAGAATTGGCTACAGAACAAGAACCATTATTATTATATTTTTATACAAATGCATTCATATACAGAGAGATATGTTTTTCTTTTTCTCCATCCCCTACTCTCTAACATAATAGAACAGGATAACAACATGGAATAAGGTTCAGTTAAAAGAGGAATGAATGTCACTCAAAGAGAAGAGATACTTTTTTTCTTTTGGGGACTTTTTTTGTTGGGTGTTATGACACAGGACCATTGTGCCTTATTAGGTGAAAACAAGATCTTGTGTCAATTTAGAATATAAGTCTGAATAATGATGTGTGTAAGGATGACAAATAGATGGGTAGACTGAATTCTAGCAAATTTTCTACATTGGAAAATTTCGTATTTTTCAGAGTCCCTAGCCCTCAGTGCCCCTGTGTTAGCACTGGCTACAAGACACATTTTGTGAGATTTGCAAAGCAGCAGCGACACTGCACCCAAATTGTTTTACACTCTGAAAACTAGGGAGAGTGCCAGGCAGCCTGCACAAACTACGTAGATAAGCTGCTCACTTTATCTACAAAAGGCAGCTCTCAAGCCCACAGTTCCTCCTTCAGCCATCACAACTTCTTCAGATTCTCTAAAGATTGAGCCAAAGGCATGTGTAATTAGATGATAAAAGGTGCAGACTTCCGTAAGCTATCCAGAGCATTAGGGCTGAAGGTGGTGCTAGATAAATGTGTATTACAGTTTGTTCTCACTGATTCAAGTTCATCTTCAGAGGTTTAAATTAACCTTTGCTTTTCTTTTCAACTACTGTTCTGGCTTCAGAATCCATATCTGATAGAGAGATAATAACTTTTTGTATAGACTCCACCAATCCTCACAATTGTGTAAGCTCTTAGCCCTATAAAAACTCTTATTGTGTTTACTGGTAGCATGGTTGGCTATCTTAGGAATGTTTGATACACTCATTCAAGTACATAATTTGAATATCCTTAAAATAAAAATAAATTTGACATATTGGTTTGTTTCCTTTAAAAAAAACCTATGTTAATTTATGTATACCACTTAAAAAAGTTTTTATCTAAAAAAATTTAGACTTTCTCTTGAAGGCTTGAAGTTACATACTTGAACTTTTATAAAGAAAATGTGTTTATACAAAATAAAATTTCGTGAAATTATGTGTTTATCTGGAATGTCTGATTGTATTAGTTTGGTTTCATAACTCAATACTCTTTGAAGATGGATTTTCATGGGAAATAGGAGGTCATTCTGATGGATTTTGACAGAGAGCTTACTAAAAGGGCAATATGCATTGTTGTGTGCAGGGGTAAGAAAATTAATAAGGAATGGGAAACACTAAGACCTACCCAAGGAGGAATCCATTACCATCCCCAAGCACTAAGTGTCAAAGGGTAGAATGTCACCATGGTTCATGGAAAGTAAATATATGGAAGAGGCCACCATTAAGTGCTCTTGATGCAGCCATTACCACACAGTCCACAGTAGGATAGGAATACAGAGGGCAAATACCCCAAACCTCCAGATCTCCCCTCCCTGCTTCCAGATGATGCTCCCCATGGCTAGAAAGTTTAGATGGTGCAATTAGTATGCTGGGTCAGAGAATGCAAAGGGTGGACAGACAATCTCAGAAGATTAAGGAAAGAGAGAAATTTAGGGCTTATGGTGAATAAGTGATCTACAATTTCTCCCTCTGCTACAGCAGTCAGATGCAAAATATAGGAGGGTAAATTATTTTTATGCTATCATATAATTAGAACATTAATTTTCAGGGTCAGTAACAAGGGTCTGTTGAGAGTATCTCCAGCCAAGGATCACATAATGACTGTCGTTGTTACTTATTCATTGCTGGGACAAAATACCCAACGTCCATACCTTCAGGGAGAAAAGATTTATTTAGCTCACAGTTTCAGGTCTTCTCACACAGTTCATTCACGGGCAGCTAGTGAGGGTAGAAAAACATGGCAGAGGCTGTAAAGTTGCTCATGGCACTGCAGACAGAAAGCCAAGTAAAACGGAAGCCAGGCAAAGACAGAAGCAAGTACGTGTCTCCAGACTTAGGCAAGGCCAGACCTTTCCCAGAAAGAGGTTGTAACAATGTTTCATCTTCTTTCCTTTACTTAGTTCAAACAGCCAGCTGAGCCCCCATAACCAGGATGACTACCCCTCCTTCACTTCCTGGCCCACAAGTTGAACTTGAAAGCTCTTCCCTGAATGCGCCCAGTCTCAACAAGTTGACACAAACCCTCCAGGTCAAGCCTGGAGCATCTGCCCCTTCCAGCCAAGTCCTACCTCATAACAGCATAGAGTTATTCCTCTACATTCTTCAGGGAGTGAAGGGACACCGCAGATACAAATCCTAACAATAACAAAATAATTCAACATTCACCTTCTTTGAAAAATAAGAACTGAAATACAGAAGAATTAAATTGGTTGTTAGAAAAAAAAGGATTGTTTCTTAATTGAGACTTTTCTTACTCTAACATGATCTTTCTGAAACTGAGAATGGGCAATCCTTTCAAATAATTTCAAAGTACTTAAACAATTGAATTAATCCTTATGGGATACTATCCAGCATGTTATCACATAGTATTTGGTCCATTTATGGTAAATGTTCAAGAAATTCTCTACAAAATAAAACAATATTAAATTGCTTCAGAAATTTATCTTGGGGCAACTGACACTTGTGACTAGCAGAAGCTTTCCTTTCCTTTTTTCTCCTTTCTGTATTTTCCCCAATAAAGTGTTCTCTTCACAACCTGCAAAGAAAGGCGGGGGGAGGGGGAATAGTGGGGAACAGTTTATCCTAATTTCCCAAGCTCAGGTTCTGCCTTAGAATCAGTACTTCTGAGCAGTTAATCCTTCAGGTAGTTTTAATTACAAACAGCTGTATTAAGTAGGACTCCAATGCCAGGATATTCCCTTGTAATACGCAGAAGTCTTGACTCCTCCTTTCTCATTAATTTCATAAATGATTCAGAAATCTTCATATAACAGGCAAGGCCATCTCCTAAGCTCACTCTGTATCCTCCAAGGGTGTGGCCTACCAACTACCAACTCCTGCCTGTTTTATTTTGATAAAATAATGGTCAGGGATGTCATCCCCAAGACTCAAAATCCATCTCTGCTTACTGTCTTGTTTGTTTGCACATTCACCACTTACAGACATCTTTTTTTTTTCTTAACAGTTGCCTTTCTCCTCTATCATACTTACCACTCAGGTCCTGAACCTTACCTAATCATCTTACATGAGCCTCAATAACTTTTAATTGGGTCATCTGCTTCAAGACTCTTCCTGAATATTCTACTCTGTTTTCTAGGAGTCAGAATTGTTTCTAGGACATACCATAAGGAAGCAAGCTCTAATGGTTTTCTCTCAGAGCCTGATCTACTCAACTACGATAGTCAAGTCCCATTGATTAAGCCATACCATAACTGGGCATCTGAACAGGCGTTCTCACAACCTGGTTTTACCACTCTGGTTAGGAACTTTTCTTAAAGATTAAGCTGAACTTAGCCTTTCTCAGTCACTTAAAATATCCTATACTGTGTTCTGGGCCAAGAACTTTATCTCAAAGGCATGTATCCTCCCACCATTTTTTCCAGGGTTTGGATTTTAGGCTTCAATAATATTTTTGTTCATACAATCTAGTCCTGATTGCTCTTCTGGTATAACTCAAGTAATATTTGTTATGGGTGAAAAAATACTTTCAGTGATTACTTTATACCAGGCATCATTCTAAATACTTTATAGCTTTATATGTATTAATTTAACAATTCTTTGAAAATTGGTCCTTATATTAGCATTTCACAGTTGAAGAAACTGAGGCAAGGAGGAGAAAAATTACTGGCCCCAAATCATTTAGCCCATAGAGATGAAATGTGAGTTTGAACTTACATGGAATTTGTCTCCAGAATTCATGAGCTTACTCTATATCCCTGCAGGAAGAGGGCACTGACTTTTTCTATCCTGTTGCATGCCAGAATACCTATTATACAGAACATAGCAATATTTAACTATTGTTTTCTCCAATTAGTTGGTGCTATGAATCTAAAGCAAAAATTTCCCCCAAGTATTAAATTAGCCTATTTCATGAGACATGAGATTTAAAAATGTTATACATTCATATAAAACTAGACACCTATGTTTCTTTCCATTAGAAATACTTTCTGAGCAGAAATAAATTCAAGTAGTATAAATGGTTAGCCTTCTGGAAAGGACTACCCCAAATTTTGGTCATTTGATAGATTTTATATTCAGCTTTTTTTTTTCCCCCCTGGGACTGCTTAACACGCTTAATTTTGTACTTGTCAAACATGATGAATATGATGAATCCTTCTGAGTTACAGATTTATCAAAAACATCTGTTAATTTACTAAAAATGCACCACAGCCTGAATTGTCCCCTACAGACACAGGATCTCGTTCATCTGTGAACAGACTTCTGTTCCTTTCTCAAGGGTGACATCCATGATATGTAGGCTGGAACAATTTGCAAATTTAAATAAGTCAGAATGTCTTAGATGGTTGGAAAGTTTCAGTTATAATTTTTATATGATAGAAAACAGCATTTCCTCCATTTCCTCCACCTAGTAATGTCAATTTCTGTTTCAGAAATTTTGACCATGGTATAAAGTTCTGTTTATTATCAATCCATACTCATTCTCCATGTCTGGAAATTTTAGTATCTCAAGTGGGACCTCTCAAGGAGAAGACTTGAGGAGGCTCAGATATTCGAATTTGATTTACTATTTAAAAATTACCCTGACCCCACGAAGTATAAACATACTTAAAAGTGACTAATTCTGTCACTGTGAGCTCAAGTCAAAGGCTTTTGTTTTTAACAGGTCAACTATCCTAGGTAGAGGTCTGTCTGTCTGTAAGTAGCTTGTGTTTCCATATGTGATTTATATATATATATAAATCACATATATATGATACACTGAACTTGAGTATTTTGTGCATATATATATATATATATATATATATAGAGAGAGAGAGAGAGAGAGAGAGAGAGAGAGAGAGAGCATCAGTTTTCCAAACCCTTCCTTCATATAGGTTTTTGGATTCATACAATTCTTACAACATTTTGACAGTAACTTGTCAAGTTTTAGGATTGTGGTATGTCAATGTCAACTCATTTTAATAAAATGAACTTTGATATCCTGAGAACTAAATATTTTGTTATTACTTGGTGTTATGAAATGCCCTATAAAGTGTACTGCTCATAACTTCCACTGATATTCCTCTACATACTCAGCAATGGAGATTTTCCTGAGATTAGAGCAAATTAAGTATGGCTTCTCTCATGCTATACTTCGGATCTGAAAGGTTCTCTAAAAGCCTCATGAATTTGAAAGGTGATTATATCATGAGGGGTTAACTGGACCACGTGGGTCAGCCATTGATTTCTTGTGCTACTAAAAGGTGGGGCCTGGTTGGAAGGGATGGACCAGTGGGAGCCTGGCTTGGAAGGGTGTATCTCTCCAGTTATCAATAGGTCTGCTCTTCATTCTCTTCCTCTTATTTTCTGGTCATGATGGGATATACAACTTTTCTCTAGCCATTCCTTGGCCTTACTCTTCTGCCATTGTCAGCCACCAATAAATAAACTGAGCTCTTCTGAAACTGTGAGCTAAAATATATCTCTCTTCCTTTAAGTTGTGGGCATTGATAATGTCTCAGGGATGAGAAAGTAACTATGACGCCCCACTAGTCATAATAAGCAACCATGTTCTATCTGTTACTTACTTATAAGAATGTTGAAGCTGAAAAAAATAATGCAATACTGAGTTTCTTAATTTTTAATAAGAGTTGCACATTGTCTCAAATTACTGTAATGTTCATTTCTTATTATGAATAGTTAACTAATTGAAATGTCCTTTTGTTGCTGAAGAAAATATCCTGCAGCAAAAAAAAAAAAAAAAAAAAAAAAGGTTAGCTCTGCTGTGCCATGACTGAGAGTTATTTAACCCTCCACCCTCTTTACTGAGGAGTGTCACATCTAGGGCACAATACATTTTCCTCTACAATGCAAAGTAAACTCTTAGCTGTGAACTCCTATGAAAACCAGAGTTAAACGCCTCCAACATAGAATGGCATGGGGTAAATATTTCCATTCCAAAAGTGACAAAGAGGAGGATACAAGGCAATTGGATCAAAAAAGTTCCAAATTCAGCAGGGCAGGGGTTAATCTTGTAGCTTTATGTCCAGCACTTTGGGTAAATTGCAACGAGATATTAATTCCAAAGAGCTTGCGTGGCCCACACCTACAACTGGCTGCAATCTCCATCTTTTCTCCTTTGGGCTGGATCCACTCACAGCTTGTAGCTTTCCTCAGTGGATGACCCATGCTTCTGGCTTCTCCAAGTTTCTGGGTTCTCAACTGCACCCTAGTCTTCTCCCTTCCAACTTCACACATTGCTCTCCCAAGGGCACACTGCCTGGCCTCCAAGAACTTCCTCTGAAATCTGGGTGGAAGCCTCCATGACCCCACAACTCTTGCACTCTGCAAGCCTTTAAACCAGGACCACATAGATGTCACCAAGTTCTGCCACTGGCTTGAGCAGTAGCCTGGCTCCCTTGGACAAATGTGTAAAAGTCTCTGAGTTCTTAAATGGTTGAACTCCAGGCAACTGGACTTTGACAAACTTTTTTTTCCTTTGGTCCTGGGGTATACTTTTCAGAGCAAAGTCTTGCCTCTCCATCCTTGAGTTGGTAAAAGATGGGGTCTTGTTGGGTTTTAGGATGCCCTCAAGTCATCTTTTCTATCGTCCTGAACGTAAGTATGTGGGTGCTTTTTAATGCTGATCTCTTTAATTTCTCTTTGCTCATTTTCATCTGGCACTGTAAACTTTATATATGATTTTTCTCTTTCATTTTTCCCCTGTCTTTCAACATAAGACTTGGCTAAAAGCCTCAAACAGCAGCCATGTAACAGCATAAACATTGGTCTGCTTTGAGATTTCCTCTACCTGATAAAGTAGCGTACACTCTTAATCTCAGTTTCAGTCAAAATCTCTAGACAAGTGCAAAACGCTGACAAACCTGCTGACAGAGCATAGCATGTATGGTTTTTAGACCACTTGCCAATACAATTCTCCTTAGCTAAAACTTTTTGAGCCAGGCCTTTCCAATCCACACTATTATCAGCATTTTGGTCTTTTGAGCTCCAACCAGAATTTCCCACCTAGCTCAGCTCAGAGCAATACATGACTTCTACAGCTGACATTCTCAAGCCCTTCCAAACTCCTCCTAAAACCAGTTTCAAGGACTTCTGAATCACATGGCCGGGTAAAATCACAGTAATGATCCCACTTCCGGTACTAATTTCTGTCTTAGTTATTTTTTTTGTTGCTGATACAGAATACTTAACATCCACAACTTAAAGGAAGAAAGACTTATTCTAGTTCAGTTTCAAAAGTTTTCAGTCCATTCATGGGCAGCAGCTGGGAAATGGCGGAATCACATTGGGGGTGGGGGGGTCAGCTGGGTTCAGGGCCAGAGCTGAAGCTGGAGACAGAGATCATCACAACATAGTGGGACAAAACTACGTCTCCAAGGAAGAGTGAATCCAGCATACACCTCTCCAAGACTCAAGCAACTGCCCTTCCAGCCAGGTCCCACCACCCAATAGCACAGTATCCACAGGTACATGAGGCTTTTGGGGAACATTGCAGATCCAAACCACAACAACAGAGTATAAACTGAATTCACTGAGTATTTGTGAATAAAATGCTATATGATTATGCAACAAGCAGTATTTGTTATTTTTTTCTAAATAAAAATTGGTTATATCAATGAGAAGTATGAATATAAGACAAAGGCAGTTATTGTTCCTCAGTAAATTTAAAGAATTACCTATATCTTGATACTTTTTGTGTGCCCTGGACCACATAACACGGGAATCTAAACGCTAGCAAATATGTTGTATGGAGAACATTTACAAAAGCAAATAAGAGTTTGCAATTCAAAGTAGTTTTCCCAACATAGTTATTTCCTACAATAATTTGCTTGATGTTTCATGTCTACTTAGTGAGAGCTCTACATAATTATGTGTTCTCAGTAGCTATTTCTGCTACCAAAGAGAAGTACAGTGATTCTGTACTGCTTGCTGTGCCTGGCTCCTGGCACACACAGACACAATCATGTGTCCACTATGTATTATACTAAGTTTTGTTTACCTGCTGGCCTCCATATGTAGTTTTTACCAACAGGAGTGGCCACATGAGGCAAACAGCTAAATGAAATGTTTGAGAATTTAATGATTAATCATGTACTTCAGTTGCAACAAACATCCTACTGATATTCAAGTACTTGGCTGCTTTCACAGAGATGGCACTCTATGAGCTATAGAGCTTAGTAGCACACAAAAGCAATTTAAGCTTCCTACTACTAGACTGCTCAGCTCAACAATTTCTTTTGATTCTATTTTTTGTCACATTGTGAAAGTCAAAAAGAATCAATAACAGCTACCTCATCTTTTCATTGCTCTTCATTTCAGCCTTTAGTTTATTTCATTTTACCACCATTTTAGAGATGACGTTACAACTCCAAGGCTGAGTAATTTTCCCATGACCTTATGTAGTACATGGTAGAAGCAGGATTCTCCCACTTCTTCAGGTTATCTCAAAAGCGTATCTACAAAAGCAGAGTGCCTCCAACAGCACTGTTTGTATGGAGAGACAGCTCTGAATGCTCCATGTGTTCATATGTAATTTTTTGTTGTGTTGAATATTGAACCCAGGACCATGTGAATTCCAAGCACATACTACCGCAGAACTACATCTTCAGCTTTATGGTGTGTTCTTGTTTAATTTTAACAACTTTGAGGCAGTTACCTATCATTTTTAGAGATGAGGAAAGTGAATCTCAAAGGTTAGGTTACTTCTCAAGCCCAGGTAGTTAACAAAGCACCTGGGATTGAAATTTAGATCCTGCCTCAGCCTCCCATGTGCTACAAATACAGGCATTCACCACCACTACACCTAGCTTTGCTTAAACAACTTAATTTGTTGTGTTTTGTTGTAGTAGCCCTAGAAAACTAGTATCAGTGAAAATTTTTTCAATTTCTTTTTTGCATATTGAGATACTGATATTTTTTTAACCTGTTACTACAGAGTTGATAAATTATCTAATATTAAGAATATGAACATTCTTTGGATAAACCCATCTTAGTTACAATGCTTTTTGTTCTTAATTTTCTGACTTATAATACTTTCAAACCTCTGTGATTGAGACTGAGATATAATTTCTCACCACTTGTGATTCCACTATTTTCCAGATGCCCACCCATGAATGGACTGAGACCTTCTGAAACTGAGCTACAATCAATATTTTCTAAGTTGTGGATATCGGGTATTGAGTCACAGTGCCCAAAAAGTAACTAAGACAGGAACTAGTACCAGAGAAGTGGGGTTGTTGATGGGACCTTACCTGACAATGTGGTTTGGAAGCTTTTGGAACAGGTTTGCAGGAGGAATCTGGAAAGGTTTGAGAATGCTGGCTGGAGAAACCTAGGAGTGTTCTGAGCTGAGCTTCATGGGAGTTGTTGGTTGGAGCTCAGAAGACCAGAATGGTGATAGAAGTGTGGATTGGAAAGGCCAGGCTCAAGAAGTTTCACATGGAGGACTGTATTGGCAAGTGTCCTAAAATCCACACGTGCTATGACCTGGCAAAAAATTTGTCCTCATTTTGCCCTTGTCCAGAGACTTGCCTAAAACTGAGATTAAGTGCAATGGACTACTTAATTTGTTAGAAGAAATCTCAAGGCAGATCAATGTTCAAATTGTTATGTGGCTGCTGTTTGTGGCTGTTAGCTGAGTCTACGGCAAAGACAGAAAAAAAAAAAATGGAAGAGAAAAACCATGTAAAAAGTTTGCAGTGCCAAACCAAAATGGCCTGTAATGGCGGGGCCAAAGAGCACAGGAAAGTTAAAGAGATTAGCATTAAAAATAGTCCAAGTACTTACACTCAGGACTATAAGAAAAAATCCTTGAGGGCGGGCATCTCAAAAGTCATCTAGACCTCACCCTTCATCAGCTCAAGGGTAGAGAGGAAAAAGACTTGGCTCTGAGAAGTGTGCCCTGGGGCCAAAGGAAAAAAAAGTCTGTCAGAATCCAGCCACCTGGAGTTCAACCTCCTAAAAACTTGGCAGAAGCAGTAATGGTAGTGCTTGTCCAAGGGGGCCAGGCTACTGCTGGCAGACCTTGGCAGCGTCCATGTGCTTCTGACAGGCATGCAGAGTGTAAAGAGGTGTGGGGTCATGGAGGCTTCCATTCAGATTTCAGAGGTAGTCCTTGGAGGCCAATCAGTGTGCCCCTGGGAAGACAATGTGTGAAGTTATAAAGGAGCTGAAGGCACAGCGGAGAACCCAGGAATGTGGAGAAGCCAGGAGCATGGGCCATCCATTGAGGAAAGCTGTCAGGTATGAGTGGACTCAGCCCAAAGCAGAGAAGATGGAGGTTGAGGCCAGCAGCCATGTTATTGGGGCAGGGCTATCCAAGCCCTTTGGAGTTCATATCTTGCCTCCATTTACTCCACATATTACATTTGGGACTACAGCATTCAACCTTAGCCCTGCTGGGTTTAGGAATTGTTTTGGTTCTATTCCCTTTTTATCCTCCTATTCCTCTCTTTTGGAATGGGAATGTTTACCCGGTGCTATTTTATGTTGGAAGCACTTAACTTTTCAGTCTTAACAGGAGCTCACAGCAGAGAGTTTGCCTTGCATCTCAGAGAAGACTTTGGACTTGGACTTTTTTTTTAACTGTGCTGGAACTGTTAAGACTTTGGCAACTATTGGAGAAGGACTAAACACCTTTTGCTTAAGGGAGCAGACATGAATCTTTCTGGGGCCAGGGACAAAATGTTGTGTTTTGGATCTGGAGTGTCTCCCAAAAGCTTCATGTACCTATGGATACTGTGTAGGGTTGGTAGGTGTGATCTGGCTGGAAGAACAGATGTTTGAGGCTTGACCTGGAAGGGGCATGTGCTGGTCCACCCTTCCTCCCAGACTGGTCTTCTGCCATGCTGCTGTGAGGATCTCTGTCTCTGGGGCACAGGCTCTGGCTCTGGCTCTGGCTGCAGCTCCTCTTTGTGATTCCAGCCACCCACCCATGAAAGGCCTGAGACCTTCTGAAACTGTAAATTCCAATAAATCTTTCCTACCTAAGTTGTGGATATTAGGTATTGAGTCACAGTGACAAAAAAAGTAACTAAGATACCAGTCTTCATCAGATTTGGGTATTGAGGTTATTATAGTCATTTGAGATGACCTGACAGTAAATCCTTTACTGTAAAATACTTATTTTAAAGATCACCTTTTACTGCAACAAATGCAAAGTCATTAATGCCTTACAAAGTCAAAAATGAATTAAGTACAAAAAATACATTAGTAAAATGAAAGTTCTGTTGTATTATTTGGTACATACTTGATACTGTCATTGTGCACATATTACAGAAGAGTTCATACATTATTGGAAGAGAAGAGAAATACAGGGTCACTGTAATAGGGTCTGATTATAAATTCACTGCTTCAGTTAGTTTTCTTTCTCAAGGATATCATCTACCTCAAATTTTTGAAAAGTTGTCAAATGAAAATCCTCTTAAATTCCCAAAGATAATAGAAGATGATTTCTACAATCTGTGTTCTGGGGATGTGGGGTGTGGCAAGTTCTCCTATGTTTGCACCAGTGTCATATGAGTGCTGTCATACTTGTATGAAGAGGAAGTATGACACCCTCCAGTTACAGGCAGGGACAAAGAAGTGTCAACAGAGGCCATGCTTTCTCCCTATTCTTGGACACATCTTGAAACTCCTTCATCAGCTTCTGAATTACACTTCAGTGGGCCAGTTGGATGCCTTGAGTTTGCATGTTTCTCTTATTCACTCCTTTTCTTTGGCAACATCAGATGTAAGCAAGTATTCGAAAAAGGATGAGTGTTACTGCTGAAGGAACAGCCAAAGTAATTAGAAAAAAAAAGAATTTTTAAGACAGGGTCTTGCTCTATAGTTCAGGCTGGTTCTGCGCTACATAGCCCAGGCTGACCTCAAACTCACAGCAATTCTCCTGTCTCAGCCTCCCAAGTGTTGGTTTTACAGGTGTATGCCATCAAACCTGGCATTCGTGGTTCTGGAGAATTGAATTCAGGGCCTCAAGTTTGCTAGGCAAGTGCTTTATCCACTGAGCTAGTTCTCCAGGCCAGAAAATTGTTTGATAGTCTCTGCTCTTCAAAGAATCAGATGGGTGTCTGTGCTTTCTACCATCAGGTAAAATCCTCTCTCCATGAGTCACTTCCTGGTAGGTGGATACTTGCTTTGCTTTATAAAACAGTAAAATTTTGCTCTAGGCAATATAAAACTGAGTATGAAACCTTTTGTCACACGTTATTATAGGCCCATTCTCAATTAGCTTTATGAAAATTGAGAAAACGGGATAGTGACACCAACCATGACATGAACACCTTCCTCATGTCATTAATAGGAAGTGGCACTTTGCCATCTGTCTAGAGCTGTTATGATATTTATAGCATTCTAGGACTCAGGCAGCCACGCAGTTATATTTTTCACCTCCCCAGAAAGTCTCCAAGAATCTCACTAGCCAACATTTCTTTCACATCATTATTTTTAATGAATTCTGCTTGGTATGACAACTGGAAGTCATCTGTTAACATATTATCAAATTATGTCTTTCAGTCTCAAAGTTGTACTCATTATAGGCAGTTACCTCCATGATAGTTGGTTTTCTCATTTACAGCCGCTGCGGACCCATATCCGACTCCTACACTATACAATGTGTTTAGACATATCAACACCATCCAGGTCAATCTGGGTACCTCATTATGGGATCACTACTAATCTCATCTGCCAGTAAGAATGTGCCAGTAAGCATAGGGCTCATCATTCATGTCCCCTGACTCTGTCTCACTCGGGCAGGGGTTCTCCCAGCTCCCCCCCGTGGGGCCTGGCTAGGCCTGCTGTCCTGACCCACCTTTCCCTCCTCTTCTCCATTCCTCCCAGTTCAACATCAGCATCCTGCACCTGGCCACTTCATCCTGTACTCCCTAGAGGGGCAGGCTATTGTAGCATGGCCATTCACCTTCCTACCACCCCTATAATATTTAATCACATAATGTATTTTTAAACCATACTTTGTTGATCAAGTATTTACAGCTATTTCTGTCAAACAAAAAATATTATTGCTTGTCTTCACCCACTTTATTCACATCTGGCACTGCAAATTCTGTCACTTCTCCACAGTCAAAACGACCATGACAGGTAAACGTTTTGATTTAGGACATTAAGGCAGGACAACACAACTAAAGACACTCCTGAAAACAGAATTTCCAGACTGCTTCAGAAAAGGCAAAAATGATGGCATGTGTTTGAAGAAAAAGAGAATATTTTGAGGCTTAAGGGCAATGTATACTCTAATACCTTTAAAAAACTTAACTACTCACTGTATTTTTGATGACACCTCATATATTCATCCATTGCTTTCCTAATATATAGCAGATTGTAAATAGCCTTGTAGAACGAATGAGCCCACATTAACCAGCCCAGAATATCCATGTGCTTGTCTTGCTCATTTATTTAATTTAAATAATTAATTTACTTACTTTGAGAAAAGGTCTCCACAGGCTGGTTCAGGCTGGTCCTGAACTCACTATGTAGCACAGACTAGCCTCAAACTCAGGGTAATCCCTCTGCCTCAGCTAAGTGCTGAGATTTCAGGAATTCACAATCAGGCAAAACTTAGGTCATCCTGGGGAAGTGAACTCAGAACCTTGGACTGGCTAGGGAAACCATTTAATCGCTGAGGGGTGCCTCCAGCCCCTTGCTCAGTTTAAATTATATTGGTCCAGACTGTCAAGCCTAGAGGAGAAAGGAAGTGTATCTAGATGGCATATAATGGCTACCTTTTTCATTAGGCTTTTATTTTCATTCCTTGTTCTGAGTTATCTCCTTGCAAGCTGCTATGAATTAAGTGCTAGTTTGGATTGATGCTTTTTTATATGTTGATATTGAAAGAGACCAAAATTATTTCTCATGATGGAAACTTACCCTACTTCCATGATTCTTTAGAAATCAACTGATTGTTGTTTTGAACTGTTATGGAAATATTTGCTTTTTATGTAGTTCATCAGATCAGAGTGGTAGGCTCAATAATGGTCCACAAAAATACACTGGTCCTAACCTCTGGAAGATGGAAATGTTACTGTATGTGGCAAAGGCAACTTTGTAGATATGACTACACTGAATTTCTTTAGAGGAAGATAATCTTGAATTCTCTGCCGGAGCACAAAATCCAGTCACAAATGTCTTTATAAAATGGAAGAGGGAGTTTACGGAAAAGCAGAAGGCAATGTGACCCACAGACAGACACTAGTAGTGTTGCCACAGCCACCAGGAGCTGGCTGGAAGAGACAACAGCTTCTTCCCTGTGGCTTCCAAAAGAAATCAGCACTTATCCTTCGACTTTAGCCCCATTGGATTCAGTTAGAACGTTTAGCTTGCAGAAATTTAAGAATAAATCTGTTATGTTATTCTATAACTGCTAATTTGTTATAGTAGTAGTAGGGAACTAATAAAATAAGTATTGCAGTACTCAAAGAGATTAAATGATACTGGAGTGGTATTGAGGATTTACACAGCTTCGTGATATTTATTTTATGAATACTAGTTGTTGTGAGGTCTAGTTATGTTTTCCTGCCATAACTATCACTTGATTTTTTGATAAAGTAATAAATAATTAGTCTAGTCTGCTCCTGAACTCATTATGTAGCTCAGGCTGGCCTTGAACACACAGCCATCCTTCTGCTTTAGCTTCCTGAGGGCTGGGTTTACAGGTGTGAGTCATTACATCTGGCTTACATGGTACCGAGGAATCAAACCCAGGGTTTTGAGCTTGCCACTAAGCCATTCCTCTAGCCCCTACTTATCAATTTAAAGGGCACTTTTCATTTTAAATGTCTTATGTTTCTTTAATATTTTAAAACCTGTCAAATTCTTTTTTGAAGAGGTGTGATCTTTTAGGACAATTCTTTGTTCCCCTAATCATAAGAATAGAATCCTAGACCTAAAAATCATCCTTAGTTAGCCAGTGATCAGTTCGACTCTCCCATAGCTGTGTAAACAGAAGCCCACAAGGAAAAGATGACCTATCAACAGTCATCTAGGTAAGTGGTGGCAAATAGTCATCAAGACTGCCGGGCCACTGAGCTTTATAAAGTAGATATAGGAGATGTTAACATCAAGTTACAGAAAAGAAAACATGTCAGTTAATATGAATATGTTTTAGATTTAAAACTTAAGCATCAGCTGTTACAGCTAAGGTTTCTTCTAGTTTAAGTTGAGAGTAGACCACCATGCTAAAAACAGAATTCTACTTCTGGCCTTGATTTCCGATTTCATTCTAACTCTTTCCTTTATTAATCAATTTCTTGTAGCAGTGCCATGTGGGGCACTGCTTTTGCAAGTTTTATCTTCTGAGATACAGTGGTAATTTCTCTGATTTAGGAAGCAAAGATAAGGATTGGGATAAACCAGAGGTGGGGTTGAGGTGACCACGTGGAAAACTAGAGAATAGAGTTCAAGAGAGAATTTTTAATTCACAAGAGTTATTGGATATAAAGTAAAGTACCCTGATAACCTATGGAGAATTCAGTGTCTGGACACTTTCACTTTTTCTGAAAAAAGAGAATTCATGATGTAAAAGTCATTCTAATGGAAGATTTCACCTCTCAATTATTAAGGAGTATACTCAAGGATGAGCAATGGTATCAAACCCTATTTGGAGTTCAGAATGAAGAGAAGGCCAGTATTTTTAGTGCTGGTACCTTTCATACTAGCAATTTCATTTTTAGAAGTTCTCAGTGAAACCAAGATTTGAGACCAGATCTCATACCCGACTCCTTATGTAACTAGACCTGCCCTTTGTGTTCCATTGTAATGAGGTGAAGAATGTTTTCTTTCATTTCCATGAATATTTGGTGATCATCAAGAGGGACAGTGCAGCTATTGCCTAAGAAACTGCAAAAACTAACGAACTAACCAGTGACAACAACACAAGAAGAAAAGAATTATTTTTGCTCTTGTGATTTGTGGAAATAAGAAACATCTCATGACTGGGTGATTAGAATCAGACATGCATCATCTGGCCACAAACCTTCACCTGTGAGAAGGACCCACAGTCTTCGATCAGTCTTTGAGTCCTGAACTCTGTTCACTAGTTTTGCATGTGGTCACCTCAACCCCGCCTCTGATTTATCCCAGTCCTTATCTTTGCTTCCAAAACCTAACAAAGTACCTCTGTATTTCAGAAGATAAATCTCCCAAAAGCAGTGTGCCCTCACATGGCATCGATACAAGAAATTGATTAATAAAGGAAAGAGTTAGAATGCAGTTGGAGATTAAGGCCAAAAGTGTATTTCTGTTTTTAGCAGGGTGGCCTACTCGCAACTCAAACTAGAAGGAACTTTAGCTGTAATAGCCTACGATTAAGTTTTAAATCTAAAACGTATCTATATCAACTGACATGTTTTCCTTCCCATAACTTGATGCTAACATTTCCTATATCTACTTTTTAAAGCTCAGTGGCCTGGCAGTCTTGATGACTATTTGCCATCACTTAACTAGATGACTTTTGATAGGTCAACTAGTAAAGAGGAGACCATTGCCTACATAAACACCCCTAAATGAGTTATGACCGTTGAAGGGATTGTGTCAACTTGAAGAGATTAAGAAACAACCAGGGTAGACCTTGTAGGTGTGTGTGACTTGTAGGCCATCAAATGAGGGAAGAACACCCAACGTGGATATAGGTGGCACAACTGGCAGCTTGAACTAAATAAAAAGGAAGGAAAAAGATTGTTACAGCTTTTCTTGAGAAAGCTCTGGCTTTCCTCATTGTAGAAATCAATTTGCTCCTGTCCACACATTGCTCATCTCCATCACAGATTTGTTCCAGTCCCTGGTCTCTGCCATTGCTCTTTAAACAACAATCTGCAGCAGACTCACATGGGCTGACCTGCAGTATAGGACAGGTGCTCCGGCTCACATCTAAGCAGTTACTGGACCCTGCAGCTCTTGCATGTGCAGGCTGCCATTTTGAAATATATTTCTTCTAGGACTTAGAAGCCTGTCAAATAAATCCTCTATTTAAGTAATTTTTTGTTAATTCTGCCTCTCCTAGAACCCTAACCAATACATGAGTTTCCTAGAAAAATGTCTCTCTAGGGACAAGAATCCTTGGCATATTCCATTCAGGTAGCTCACTGCAGTGAAGTTCTTTCTGTACCATGTCCTTGCCCTTCATCTGATTGGTTTCTGTTGTGTTATAAACAGAGCAGGCCTTTTGTGCACTAACATTAGGATAATGAATTGTGGACAGTTTTGTACGCAAACATTTGCTGCAATATTTATAATTCTAGTATCACATGCAGGAGTTGTTAACATAATATACTTCTTCAATAGAGCTTTATGTACCTATTAAATATTTATGGAGCATTTCAAAATATCATGAAATTTATAGTGCAAGTACATGATACAAAACTAGTAAAGAGGATATTCTTCTCTAAGTTGTTATTTAATCAAATGAACAATAAAAACAAAAGAGAAAGCCACTAATGTCTTGTGGGTAGAAGTTGAGAGACTAAGTTACAAAAATATACTTGTTTTTTTTTGTTTCCTGCAAGTGATACTTTAGCATAAAATCTTACTCCAAACCTGGCTAGCTGGCAATCTTCATGGAATTTTAGAGTATTAACTGTCAAAAGGTTTTTTTTTTTTTTTTTTAGTTTTAACAGGGATGGCCTCTTTTCTAACAACCTTTACAGTAATGCCAATGCCATGAGCTTACACCTTCTTTCATACGTATGGAAGACAGTCATTCTTCTTCCTGACAATAAGGATAGGACTATCTTAATGAAATCATGTCTTATTTAAGACTACAGCCTCCTGGGTTTTATAATCTCAACACTCTGAGAGGCTGAGGCAGGAGGATTACAAGCTTAAACTTCGTTTAGGCAATTTGGTAGTTTAGTGAGACCCTTTATCAAAATAAAAAATAAAAAGGGATGGGGATACACATCAGTGTGAAGGTCCTGAGTTTGATCCTCTGTGTTAAAAAAAAATACTGAATCTTGTTAGTTGGCAATAGGACAAACTGAATAAACCCATTCTAACCTCTCTCTCTCTGATACAGAGCCTCACTCTGTGGTCCAGGCTGATCCTGAACTCACTCTGTCACCCAGGCTGGACTCAAACTCACAGCAATCTTTCTGCCTCAGCCTCCCCAGTGCTGGAATTACAGGCATGTACCACCATGTCTAGCTTATGTGGTTCTGGAGGATCAAACTCAGGGCCTGGTGCTTGCTAGGCAAGTGCTCTAGTCACTGAGCTGTTCAGCCAGCCCATAAACTTATCTGTTAAAAGAAAAGCTGAAGTGAACTTCTGTTGACTAGTTATTTCTTCCTCTGCACAGAAACTAGAGGCTTCTTCTAGATCTGACAATAGTTTATCAATTACACAATGGACCAAAATCCTTCTCTTTGCTAACTACTGAGCCCTTTATCTCATGTGCAATATACTTATTCGCAGAGCAAAGGAAAACAACATAAAAAAGAAATGGTTTCCTTGTCTGATTTTAGCAAGCTATTCTGAAAGGTCTTAAAAGTTTGAAATCAGCTTCAACAGACTGTTGAAGACGGTGGTTTTATGGAGGTGTTTCATTTTCAAAATCATCTTCTGAACATACATGTGTCTGAATCAACAGAATATCAAGAAAAATCAAAATCAGACCATTAGGTTTAAAGCAATTAAGACTTGTTCACTTCCGAATTAGAAAACCTGACATGTTTTCAGAAATATAAGTTATTTACACATACAATTGTTTGTAAGTAGAACAAAATCAAGCCCTGTACAACTGTGTACACTCATAGTACTTTAGTCACCTTCAACCCTTCCTCATCTCTGTAGTGATTCTCCTTTTGCAGCTGAGGAAACAGGTTTAGTATATCCCGAATTATATGGCTTACCAACCTGAAGTAGTCTAAAAGATGACTGTTTACCTTTTCTGGTTATGCATGCATTTAGACTATAATAGACAAGAGCCCCAAATAACTCGTATGGGAATTTGTTACTCAAGGACATATCAAGTGTTGAGTTAGAGGGGAAATGAAAATCGAACCTCTAAAACAACAAAGCTACAGTCACTTCAGAAAGATCTGTTAAGTTTTACTTTTTGAAATGTTATTGTATACAAGTCCTAATTACCAATACCATCAATTCCTTGGGCCTCCATTCTCCCTAAGTTCTCAGTCCAGGTGGGAGTACTTCAATCACTGAGCCTGATAAAATAGCTGTGTCCCACAGGAAACAAAAACAGAAATGTGTTTTTGCAACTTGGTCTCTGGAATCCAATCATCCAGAACTAATAGATAAATGGCTATTTCCATCTACTCTCGCTGCTGTTCATTTTGATACACACCAATTTAGTGAGGAACAAAGTCTCACTGTAAACGTCACCGTAAACTTCATAAATGTTTAAAAGATATTATAAAGCTCTTGTGTATAGCTACTTTCTTGTTTCCGGGACAGAACACCTGGCATCCACCAACTTTAGGGAGTAAAGATTAATTTTAGCCCACAGTTTGGGAAAGTCACAGTGTGGCCACAAATGGTAGAATCACATGGTGGGCTGGCTAAGACAGGTCCTCACCACATGGCAGAACAGAGCCAAGTCAGATAGGAACGAACAGCAGAAAAAGCACACACACACATCCAGGTTATCCATCTTTTCCAGCCAGGCCCCACCTCCCAACACTACACAGTATCCATAGGTACATGAGGCTTTTGGGGGACACTCTAGACCCAAACCGTAACAGTTCTGCTGTTTAAGCGTACTATGTGAACATATCCTTTATGAGGTACTCTGATAAATACTGTAGTGAATGGCTGATTATAAAGTTGTTCACATCTCATTATCCTAAGAATGTATAGAAATGTAATTCGAGTCTAAGTACTTTTAGTATTCATTTTTCTAGTACCTTAGTCTTTGTCCCTGTACTCTCGATTTCGAAGAATGTGCTTATCCTGTCTCATCTTCGCCTTGACAGCATGACATTCATAGCCTGGATTAAAACAAAGGGAATGTTCAATGCTATCTACATTCTTATCTGACTCAGGATTTTTCCTTCTCAGCTTAACAAAGTATTGAAACCCCACTGCCCACTTTCCGAATTACCAGAAAATGTTGTCTTACGTGGGTACCAGCTGTTACGTGGTAACAGTGTTGGGTTACTTGGGTCCTTTCAGAGACCTTATTGCTCATCTTACTTGGGGTGGCTGAATCTGTGCCAGTGTAACTGGACTCAAAAACATGCAAAGAATTGATGAGTCAGCGCCTTAAATCTTCCCAAGCGAATTTCTCGCGAAGGAAAGCGGTTCATTTGCCTCCCGGCCGCCCTCGACCCCGCAGGGATCCCCACCCCCGACCCCTTCCACCCCAACGGCAGGCTAGTTTCACGCTAGCTACGAACTAGGGAATTGAGTCTTTCCGTCCACAAGTACTGTACAGGATGCCTATTCAGAGAGTACATTTCCATACATTTGCGGGCCAGAGACTTTAGGAAGGCGCTCGGGACAGAGGCAGTAAAAAAACACTCCTCCAACTGCGAGGGTAGAGGCGGAAAGCCCCAGACTCTCAAGCCTTGCGGCAGCGACTGCCTGCTCTCGCTTTCCCTGCAGGTGGGGGGAACCGAACGCAACCCGTGGCTGCGGCCCCACGCCGACTTTCCGCCCTCCCGGCCCGCTCTTCCGCCGGCGCTCCGCCCCTCCCCCGCGCACGCACGAACCTCGGCTCGCGCCTCTCCCGCGCTTCTCTGCTGCCGCCCGCAGGGGCTTGCCTTTTATAGCCGCTGCAGCCAATGAGCGCTCTCCTTTCCTTCTGCCCGCCCGCGCGGCCAATCGCCGCGCCCCTTGTGTCATCTTCGGCTCCTCGGCCGCACTCGGTCATTTTCGCTGTTACTGGCTTTTCCAGGAGCTGCTCGCTCGCAGCCAGCGACGCTGCTTTTTTTTTTCCGGGTTCGGAGCCGTTCCGGATGCTTTAGGCTGCCGGATGTCTGATCTTCGGATAACTGAGGCGTTTCTGTACATGGATTATCTGGTAGGTGCGGGGCCGGGGTGGCGTGTCGTCCCTCGGCTCGCGTGGTGGCCGATGGCCCCCCGCCTCCAGGAGCAGCCCTTTTTGCTTTTCTTTCTTTGCAGTGGGATGTTGGGGTTCTCTCGCGCGCGGCCAGCCCCGGAGCTGCGCCCGGCGCTTCGGAGAGCGCGGCCGCAGAGGCTGCGCGCGGGGACTGCCAGGGCGGGCGGCGGGCGCGGGGCGGGGGCGGCGGGGCTGCGGGAGGGGGTCGGGCCGGCTCGCCTGCCTCGCTCAGCGCCCCCCGCCGAGGACTTTCTTTCCCGGGAGGCTGGAGTTTTCGGCTCGCGCGCTTGAGCACAACTCCAGGTGCTATTAAAGAGCCATAACCAGAATGACTGGCTAAGTGCTCGGCAGCCCCGGTCATTTGGTGGCTATTAGATCTCTAAAGCTCTGACCTCGGCCGCGGCGGGATTTTAAAAGCGCATTACCGTGAAGTGGACGGGACCAAGCTACCGTGCGACCTGGCCGGGGCTGGGATTGGGCAGAGGCCGGCATGGCCCGGTTGCCGCTGGTGCCCTGTGCCCGGGTGAGAAGCCCAGGTTTAGGCCAAACTGAGAAGTTGCGGTGGGAGAAGTGTTAGCCTCCTGCAGCGTCCCGGCGTTGCAGACATCGGCTCGGATGTGCGTTTGTGGAATTATGCAAGCGCCGTGTTTTGGCCCAGAAATTGGATTCCTCTCGAGTTGCCTGTTGGTGGTCGAGCAGGTCCTTATTGACGGGAGTTGTATTCGATCCCACACGATTGCCGTGCTTACGGCGTTAGGCTGGACCGCTGTTGCCGTGCCCAGCCGAAGTGGACTGTTAGATACCTTGACGCTCCTGTCATGTTGCTGGACTCACGTACTCGGTTTTCGACTGCAGACTGGCCGGGCAGAATTTCGCCGGTGCCTTCTAGGAATTCCACTTGAGGCTGTCCGGAGAAAGACTGGATGCTTTCCTGATCCAGAGAACCGGGCAAGGGCCGGCTTTTAATAGCGTATGTGGGTAAAGCCCCAGAGCTTGATGAATTTGGGAATGGTGGTGACCGCCTTAGGGCATGACCCTGTGTAGGGACTTGAGTCGAAAACTCTGGGTTCACATTCTCCTTTGTTTGTTAATTTGCTTGTGGTAGCAACCGCCTCTGTCTTCAGACATGGGGATGTTACCCAATCACTACTGTAGTTGCTTCAGTGGGTTACCTGCTGATGAACATTCTTTAAGATACAAGGTGCGCTGTAGGTTAAGACAGTTGCCCAATGTGACCAGCTTATTTTCCAAGGTAAGTGATTAGTTTGTAGCTTGTGTTATGCCATGCTTGATTTTCTCTTGCAGTTAACCCTTATGAAAGCTGGAGTTTGTTGGGGGATAATTACAAAATGGGAAAGAGTGACATTACCTATCACGCTGAAAGCTAATTGTGGATACTTAAGTAAATGCTGCAGGAGGAATTCAGGGGGTTCTGACCGTTTTGTTTAGGGAGGGTGTTTTCAATTTGTGAAGTGCATCGCAAAGCTGTCTCTGAGGTGCCAAACCTATCACAATATTCATAGTATTGGAGACTGATGGCCCAAGTGGAGGCAGGTGAGTGTGGGCTCAAAGCAGAGTAATATCTTTGCCATTTTACCAGTTGCATTGTGTCAAAATCCGTGGGTCCCAACTTTTACCTGATTTTTCATTTTACCTGCCCATCCCCTAGTTTTAAATCACTTTCACCATGCTCTTAAAAATTCACAAGTGCAGTGAAATGGCCGCATGAAAGTATTGACCACTCTTTGCAGGTGAGAAAAAGAATTTAAAGAAAAGAGTTCAGTTTTTCAAGTGTGCCAGGTGTCCCCTTTGAAATCATTTCAGAATGTTCTTCCATGAAGTGGAGTAGGGGGGAAAATTTCCAAAACAGAAAAGTCCTTGTGAGGTAGTTTCTTGTGTTTACTTTCTGCTTCCCAACTTTCAGACACAGTGATGTGCCCTGTCACGCCTTGCTTCCTGTCTCAGAGTTTTTGCTTATGTATCATCTATGTGCGGTATTTATTAAAAACCCTGTTTCTTAAAAACGAAAATCAATTTCCTTGATTGTGTCTGGGATCTTACTTTAAAAGTAAATCAATTCCCAAGTTCTTTTAATTACCTTCCTTTCCAACATCTCTCCCCACCCTGAAAAAAATGTACCTTGCAATCCAAGTTGGACTCCAGCTTTTGCTGGGTGGACTAGATAGAGTAAGTGCCTCAGTCCACGTACTTGACAGGAGCAATGGTGTGTGTCTTTTCTCTTTCTTTTTAATCAGTACTGGGCTTTCTCCTTGTTGCTATTGGAAGGGAGAACTGCGTGTGTACGCATTGTCCATTGTTCTTAGGGCTGCATGTCATTGCCTAACCTTTCTCCTTTGGAGGAGAGTGGAAAGGGACAAAGAAAGGTGGAAGTGTTATTTTTAGCAGCTTTTAAAATAGGATTGAGATAGTAAAACAGATGAAACTGATCTTGGAGGTTGCTGTTGATTTCTTATAAAGATAAATGTTCTCAGAGGTGAAGGCTGAGGTAAAGGTAGGTAAAGGGTAGGTTGTGGGTGGTACATTAGAATTTAAGACAAGGTTTTTAATTGACTTCAATGCAGGGTGACAGTGCTAACGGTGTGGTGCCTCGCTTGGTTCCTGGCACACACGTAGGGCCCACTATTGATTTGTTAAATCTGGAAGTGTGAAATGATAGAGACAATTTTATCTTGCTCACCTGCTTCTAAATTGAAAGAAGATTCTATCTGTTTGGATTAGGTATTCTGTCTCGAGGAATGTGAAATGTATCCTTTACACATGAAGATTGTCAAGATATAATTTGTTTATCTGGGTTGGCAATTGAAACATAAATATCTGTTTTCCAGCTGATACGGATATCTTAAAAGACTACACACATATTTTCCCCTTCATGGTAGAGTTCACAGGCTACCTTCACACCCACCAGGCCTGTGAATAAAAAATTTTTAGATGATATATCAACATTCAATACCAGCATTTTCCTCACCTTGTTCCAACGGGTAGGACTAGTACTGTGATGTGCAGACTTTTCTTAATAAGGAAGGAGAGGGTAGACAAGAGTCAGTGAAAGAGGACGTTGGACAAGATCAACTTCTACATTCTTTTCAGTTTAAAGTGTTCTTTTTTGGCACACACATATTGATTGGTAATTATTTTACCTGCTTTCCCCTTGTGCCATCAAAACAACAAAAATAAAATTGATTGTAGTAATACTGTGTGTGTGTGTGTGTATACACACACCTCAGGAGGCTGAGGCAGGAGGATTACTGTGAGTTCAAGGCCAACCCTGGGGTACATAGTGAGTTAGTTCCATCCTGAGCTACATAGAACGAGACCCTGTCGCAAATAAAAAAAATTATGCTGATGGTAATTAGAATGGAGGGAATGTTTTGTAAACAGCACATTGTTTTTCCAAGCATAAAATGTTAAAAGTGTTGTGATTACGTTGCTGATATTCTTCCTTTTTATTTTGAGACGGGGTCTTCTCTCTAGTCCAGTGTGGTCCTGAACTTACTATGTAGCCCAGGTTGGCCTTGGACTCATTGCAGTCCTCCTGTCTCGGCCTCCAAAATGTTGGGATTATAGGCGTATGCTGTCACACCTGGCTTATATGGTACTGGGGAATCAGCTAGGGCCATGGGCTTTCTAGGCAAGTTCTGTAATGTCTGTGCTATTCCTCTGGCCCTGTTGCTAATATTCTTATATGTTCCACGGAGTGACTGTCACTTGTTAGTGGTAAGAATTGGGTTGAAATTTAAAGTCTCAATATATGGAAAGATGGGGTAGTACGGCAAGTAGCCGCAAGATTCTTCTGAAGATCATTTTATACCTTAAAAAAAAAAACAAATTCTGATGTCTCTAGTAGCGCATTGAACAAATATTTATGGAATCTCTGTGTTGTTCATGGCTCTCAAAGTCATGGAGGAGTCATGAAATTTTCCTCTTGGCTGAAGGACGGGCAGGCTTCTGGGGAGATTCTAGTGTAGCTCTTTGCTTTCTGGATCATTTATTTCTTACCTTTGTTTCCTTATATTCTTATAAACGAAAATGTATAGACTGGCAAATATAATGAATAAAAATGCTTGATTAGTCTTAAGTGCTAATATCAATGTTTATAGTATGTACTTCCATATTATGTTTGGGATTTAATAAAGTTAATTCAGTAAGATTTCTTCTTTGTACTGACCTGGCCGGTTTCTTGGTCACAGGCTACATCTGCCATTAAAATTTGTATATCGGGGGAAGATCTGGTGAGAGATGTGGATGCATCATTGCAAATCCACTGAGAGCATAAAAATCAGTTCACTAACCAAGATCAGAAGCTCGTGATTCATTACAAAGGGTGGAGTCCATATGTACTAGAGGTTGTAAATGAACACCTTTGGGAAAACAAAACAAAATGTATTTGTGATTTTATGTTTACCTGTGAATTGAATTTTGATATTGGTAAAGTATGCTGTTTTGGGGCTGGAGGAATAGTACACCAGTTAAGAGTGCTTACCCAGCAAGCACAAGGCCCTGAGTTTGATTCCTCTGTACCATGTAATCCAAATGTGGCTCATGCCTGTAATCTCAGCACTCAGGAGGCTGAGGCAGGAGGACTACTGTGAGTTCAAGGCCAGCCCCGGGGTATATTGTGAGTTGAGTACCAGCCTGAGCGACACAGGATGAGACCTGTCTAGAAAAAATGTATGTTGTTTTAACCCTAAATAACTATGGACATTGCAAATTGTATTTGTTATGATTGACTATGGAGTACTAATAAGGCCAAATACTTTTTAGTCTTAACATCAACTAGATTAGGTAGTCACTAATTTTTTATTAGTTGTAAGATAATGTGAACACTGAAAACAGATCTTCCATCTGTGAAGGTCACATGGCAAAAAAATTTTGAGAAAATCTGTACTGTTAAGTAGGTACCTTTACACACATGTCAGGGATGGCTTCCAGCTTTACGGTGTGAGCTCAAGGAGGGAATACACAGGCATTGAGATGTGTACCCTGCTGGAGATTATGTTCTGAAGGCTAAGCCACATGTGGTTGGTTTGTGGGCAAGGGTGTGAGAAGGGGAGAGTTAAGTCTGTGAGTTATTGTTTGGAGGGTACTATGATTTGGATGTGGTTTTTTTTTTTTTTTTGTTCCCCCAAAGGTCCACGTGTTGGAGGTTTGGTCTTTACTCCGTTGTAGTAGAGTTGATGGGGCCTATTGGAAGGTCCTAAGGTTATTTGGAGGTGTGCTTTCAAAAGAGATTGTGGGACCTCAGTCTCTCTAGTTTCCTTTTTTTATTTTTGAGGTGTGATCTTTTCCTCCCAATGCGTACCTGCCATCCATAGTGAGGCACTCATCAGAGTCCACCCAATGCCTGTGTCATGCCCTTGAATGTATGGACTTGTGAACTAAATACACCTTTATAAAATTAGTCTGCTTCTGGTATTTTATTACAGCTTTGAAAAGTGGCCTGATAAAGAAGGCAAAACTTTTGTTTTTATTGAGTTCGCTGAGCACTTACTGTGTGCAGACTGTTGTAAATGCTTTTTACATGTAACAGCATCAAACTGAGACCCATGTAGGGTATAATTTTCCCAAGCAGACACTGCTAGCAGATAGCTTAACTGGCATTGTGTCTTCAGGGTTTCCTCGTTGCTACTTCCTACCTGGACGTTACTTTCTTTTATGCTGGCGGAGACTCAGGCAGCTTGATGATAAAGTATTAGAATGCAGTTGAAATTTTTATAATGTGTTTCATATATTGTTGGCTCTCTGTATCCTAGGGTTCCTCATTCGTGGATTCAACCATTGATCGAAAATACTTGAGAAAACGAAATTATATCTTTACAGAACATGTATAGACTTTTGGAAGATTATTCCCTAAACAATACAGCTATTTACATAACACATTATATTAGGTATAAGTAATGGAGGGAAGAGTGGAAGTTTGATTTCAAAGGCAGAATGTGCATAGGGGATGTGCAGATACTATGCCATTTTACATAAGGAATTGGAGCATCTTTGAATTTTGGTATCCTTGAAAGATCCTGGAACCAGTTCCCTGGGGTACTAAGTGACAGCTGTACTAAACTTAAGTAAATGAGTATAGAAAAATGTTCCTTATCCACTGCCGTTTAAGCAAGGCCCCTAAGGAGACTGGTGGATACTTCTCCTCCTGGACTGGACTTTGCCTTGTAACTATTGTCACAGAATGCTGCTTGGAAAGGGTGTCATGCTTTAAGCTGAGCCTCGTTCCCTCTGGTACCCTAATTCTGGTCACTGAGTTGATACTCAGACTCATGCTCCATTTAATGATCATGAGTGGATTTCTAGGTGTCCTTGTTACTCACTAATGTCACTTTTCAGAGCACATTTTGCCTGCTACAGGCCCCAGTTTCTTTTGAAAAGTTGCAGTTACTTAGGTTTTTTTTTTTTTTTTTAATTTTATTCTGCCTGTGCTTCTTTATCAAGTGCTGCCTGGTAAATGGAGCTGCCCCTGTCAGATACTATGCTATGCACAGGCTTTGCTTGTAGAATTAAGTTGGGCAAAGATCCCAGGTGACCTAACTGTAAGACAGGCATGTTCAATCCATTGCTTGCACACTAGATCATACATTTTAACAGGTGATTTTTTTATCAGTATTTTTCATGAACCATTTTTAAGTGTGCTTGAACGTGGACTGTGTAGGTAAGAAATGAGTGCTGTCTAGGGGAGAGCGCAGTGCAGCATTAGCTCTACTTCCTGTGCCTGCCACAAGTAGTCCAGCCCAAACCCATGAGTATCGGACCTTACTTTTCATGCAGTCGTGCAACTTGGTGAGTAAAACAATTTGATTACTGATAATGTTATTTTAACCTACCTGTATGTATGTGTTCCTGTGAAGGCAGGTAGTTATTGTTATTAAAGCAAATATGCAAGCTCCCTTAATTATTAAAATAATTTAATATGTTAAATACTTTTATTACTTATTTGTAATCAAAGACAGTTTACTGCAGTGCGGCCCAAATAAGCCAAAAGGTAGGATGCCCATACTTTTTGGGACATTTGTTTCCGAGGTAGAGTAGAGAGATGGAAACGGTTTTTAGGGAAAGTTTGATATCTGTATTATAGATAACAAGAATGGGAGTTCCCTCAGTGTTTTATACATGAGTTAATGATGGCATATTAGTTAGATTTCCATTACTTTAATGATAGGTTTACTACCTCAGGCAGGGTATTTTATACATGAAAATTAATTTTGGCTCGTATTTCCAAAGGTTCAAGGTTAAGGGGCCCTACATCCACTGAGTGACAGATTTCCAGGATGTTGCAGGGAACCACATGGCAAGAGGCAAGGAGGATATGTGACTGTGTCTATGTGACTGCATGATCTCTCTCTCTCTCTCTCCTTGTAAAACTACATGAGTTTTTTTTTTTTTTTTTGGGGGGGGGTGAGGGATGACAAACTGTTCAAGCTGTAGCAAATGGCCTTTTGTTATGGAGCCTGGATCCCCCTTACTTATGATGTGGCATCCCTAAATGCTTTGGATATTTGGGTACATCGAAGAAGTCCGGTGGTAGTTAACCTTCATTTCTGAGTCTGCAGATTGGGTACGCCATGAGTGTGACTCTGCTTGCTTGAAGGCTCTTTGGTCACCATCTTGATATCCTTACTTTTTTTTTTTTTTAACAAAGTGCTGTGTATTTCTACTTTGCACTGGCCCCCATAATTTGCATCACTGGTGCTGACTTGTGGTAGTTAAATAAGGTCAAGGCCCGTGTCTGAGTTGGTAACCTACATCAGTGCTGGCTTCATGACCAGCTAATCAGCTTTTTATCAACTACAGTCTTTTCTGTTGCCTGGCAGAGAGGGTTCTGTGTACCAACTAGAGTTCAGAGTGTTTTATTTGCTTCACCTAACTTAATCCTTCCAACAGTCCTTTCAGCCAGGTATTACTGACTTGACACAAGATTTAGCAACTTCGACAAGAGGGAACTTAAGGCTCTGAAAGGTTGAGTATTCACCAGACTCATTGAATCAGAGGAAGGTCTGGGCTATATTTGGGTCCAGCTTGTCTGATTCCACATCCAAGCTTGTATGCTTTATTGGGTATGACTTACCTATTATAATTAATGCTTATAGAGAGTATGAGTGAGAGGGGTCACATGAATCATGGAGACAAGGTTGGAAATTGAGAGCTCCCTGGATTACTGCTGTCACCTTGTTACTGGAGAGAGGCCCTCTGGGAACTCAGCAGCAGCTCAGCTCCCACGGGAGAACTGTGTGGGTTTGTGCCTTGAGGTGAGAGTTTGCTCACTCATTTTGCTTTCACCCACTCTCTTCCTTACTTTTTGCATAAATCTTGGCATTTGGCTCTTTGGCTCCCAGCCCAACACACCTACTGTGTTTGGTGGCAACTAAGCATTTGAAAAGTTGGGCTTACAGGACAGTCTCACTTAGTTCCTTTGTACCTCAGCTTCCTGGAACCTTCTTTTCTCTAACTGCTGGGCTGCTTTTTTTGGTTGAAGAGTTGTAGTAATTGTGACTGTGTCTCTCTAAGAGGAATTCCTGTGGGTTCCTTTTCTGGCAAGATAGCTGCTGCTTTTCTTGTTCCTGGGGAAGACTCTGATATTTGGAGCACCTCTTCCAGAGCAATCTAGACACCATCAGGAGCTAAAATAAAAAATAGTTTTTTCAAAGTTTTAAATTATGAATTAATGCAAGCACTCAGAAAAAGAACAGAAAATAATGTAACAGACCTGTGTCCCTACTGCCCTAGTTGAAAAAGTGTGAACATTTCTTTCTTGTAAGTTCAAAACTGTTCTTTTTTTTTTTTTTAAGAACTTCAAGGTTTTAGCTAAAGCCTCTTGTTTGTTGTATACTTTACTCCTCTACCTTTCTTCTTGGGAACAGTCCTGATGTTATTATCATTTTCATATGTTTTGCATTTTTATAACACATGTATATGTGCATAGACTATATGCAGTAGTGTTTTGTGGATCTTAAACATTTTACAGAAATTTTAGTATCTACCCTTTTGAAAAAAACTGGCATTTTTCCTGATAATGTTTTTAAGATCGATGAACATTGCTACATGTAGGTCATACTTGATATAGCCATTTTGGGCTATCTTTGTAATGCATTTTACCTGGTTTCTATGAGAAGCTCTCAGAAGGGTGTAAGTGCTGGTTTTGAGGCCTGGATGTGATGGGTGTGTGTGTGTTTGTTTCTAATACTACACATGAATCACAAACTGTGAGGATTTTATTGTGTGTGTTTCACTTTTTATTAGGATTAATCTCTTTGATTTGTAGTTTATAGGTCATTTTCTAAACATGTTAACATGTATAGTGGATATGTATGTATTACTATTGTCCTTGGCTTTGTGAGGTCTGAGATCATTTTGATTAAATGCTTATTGAAATAAAAGTTTAGAAAGGAAATTAGGAAAACAAGCCAACGCAATGGAAAAAAAACATATTCAGTTATTCAGTAACCTATAGATGGTTAATATTTATTTTGTATGTTGTTCTGTAGTCTGTACATTGACTACTAGTCCATGTCATGATGAAGATATTCTTTTATAACCTCCTTTTTTTTTGAGGCAGGGTTTTGGTCAGTGGTCAAGGCTGGTCCTGAACTCCCTGTGTAACCCAGGCTGACCTTTAACTCACAGCAATCTTCTTGCCTCTGCCTCCTGAGTGCTAGGATTACAGATATGTAATACTGTGCTCAGCTCATGTGGTGCTGGGGAATTGAACCCAGGGCCTTGATCTTGCTAGGCAAGCACTTTAACTACTGTATTATTCCTTAAGCCCTATAACCTACTGTTTGTACTTAGGATCTTTTAGATTTTAATCATTTCTCTTCAGAAGCATGACTTCTGCATTACATTGGTAAACAGTAATTAACTGCCTTTTCCTAAATTTCATCTGGGCTCTCAATTTGGCTATTATAAATAATGTTGCAGTGAACATTGCATGTGAACATTTGAGATTTCTTTTTTTAGACCATGTATAGTAAGGAGCAGTATTTCTACAATACTTCAGTGGGTTTTATGTACAGAAGAGCGTTCCAGAGCCAAGTATGTTTGAGAAACTGTCAGAGTTAAACAGGTTTCTTTATCTTAACTGCTGTTGACATGCTGATGTACGTGGTGAATCTCTGAAAGGGAGATTATTAAATGTTTTTAATCTTTTGAGGATATTTTTGAATTATGATCATGTTCTAGTGGTTTGTTGGATCAAGTTACCTGATTTTAAAACTCTTGATATTGATTAAATATGTTAATATTTGTAATACCGCTTAAGAACTCTTCCTGAACTAAATAATCCAGTCTGTTTTAAGATAAAATATGTCCTAAGAAGTTGGTGATAATGATGCTAAATAATACCTACTGAGAATCCCAGATTCCATGGGAAGTGTTCGGTAGGCGTGTATAACTGTCAGTCTTTGCATCCTCTGTGGAGGATGTAGGAGCTGTTATTCCTGTTTTATGGTTGAGGAATCCAAGGGTCAGAAATAACTGAGTAATCAGTCACAACTGCCTTGGCTGGAAGGGTGATATGGCTGTATTCTTAATCTGCATATTTTTATTGTTGTGATATAACTGAATTTGAAGTCCTGTCCTATAGATTCTGCCTGTTATCTGTGTGATTTAAAATACTTCTCAAATCTCAGGTTCTGGCAACATGGAGAAATCAAGAATGTTACGTAATAATATATTTAGCCTGCAGATTTTTAAAAAATTGAGATTTTTATTTTCTCAATTTTTTGTAGATATTAGATATTAGAAAATTCTTTCTACTCTGAAACAATAGTGAATAGTAATGTCTCTTTCTTAAAAGATTAGTACATGTCAGAATAAAAAAGTAACGATCTTGTATTAGTCTGTAAATTATGTGTAAGTAGTTAGAATGCCCTTCTAAAATCCCAGATCCTGGGAACATACTCTAAGATAAATCACCGAGAACTACAATTTTCTCATTTGCAAAATTCAAATAGCAATCAGGACCTCTGTGATCATTAGCATTAATAAAAACATAATAAAGTATAAATTTTGAAATAAATCATGGGATTTCTGTCTTATTGGTACAAGTATAAGTGTCTTTATAACTTAGTATGATGGGCATCAACAGAAAGGGGTCAATTGTGAATCAACTTTTTGTCTCGTAGTATTCTTTTCCTTAACAATGGCAATTTGAGGACATTTTTTCCCTGAGTGATACAATTTCTGTGAAATAGTTTAAATATTATGTAGGACCACATTCTTTTATATTTTAAGAGCTGGGCATCAAAATTTTCTCGGGAACCTTGGGCAAGGACGTATATGTTCGTTTTGTTCTGCGGTTTATTCACGTTTAAAATCAAAGGATTTCTTCCTGCTCCAAGATGCATGTTAAGTTTAACTGTCACTTTAATGTTTTTTCTCATTCATATTTTTAAAGGTAGAAATTATGTCTGTTAAGTGCTCTGAAAGTCTTATTTGCAAAGAAATTTTAGCATACTTAAAGGTTTGAGTGAGATAATATATATTCTGTAATCTGTAACAGTTTTATAAAAAGCTCATCGTTTTTTCTAATTAAAATGTTGAACCAAATTATTCTTTTTAAATTGAGGTATAATTTTGCAGTAAACTGTACAAATCTTAAGGGTACAGTAGATGGATTTATATGTGCCTATACCTCCTAACCACACCCAGATGGAGATTTAGAACCTTTACATTACTCCAAAAGTCTCCTGGCATCCCATCCCAGATAGTACTACTATACATTAGTTTTATTTGATTTTTGAATTTGCATATAAGTGGAATCATAAATATATACATTTTTGTGATGTTTCATTCAGTTTGCCTTTGGAATTCATCAGTTTTGTTACATTAATTGTTTTTTTCACTTCTTTAATGGTCTGTTATACTCCATTTATTTGCTGATGGACGACTAGATTGTTTTCAATTTTTGGAATAAAGCTGCTGCAAACATTCTTGTATATATTGTGGTAGAAATAATAATTTCTGTTAAATATATATCAGAATGGTAATTTCAGGGTAATAGGATGTATGCATACTTACGTCCACAAAATACTACTAAACACTTTTTCAAAGTGGTTGTACCAATTGGACTTTCACCACTAATGAGAGAAACTCCAGTCTATAGATCTTTACCAATACTTTGTATTATCAGACATTTTATTTAGCCATTTTGATGGATGTTTACTACAAAGAAATTTGAAATTGCCCAGAGCTACTTCCAAATGTTCAGACATGAGAACAACGTAATACATACAAGAGGATTATGAAGCAGGTATTTTAAGTTTGGAAAAATTATTTGGCATGTTATGAAATATCTTTATTATCTTATTCAGTTTTATGATTCATTAGGTAATTCTGATATGCTGCAAAAGTGCCACGGCAGTCAGTTGACCTGATTCTGTTCCTGGCTTTGCTACTATACGTGGGTAATTGGCAAGCCAGTGAATGTCATTGACTTTAATCTCTTTACCTATAAAAAAGATGAGATTAATTAGATAATCTCAGATAACTCATTTACTTCATTTTACATCCTTCCTAGACTAGCTGTTGTTTCCATTCTTTCTTTTGAATTCTATAGATTAAATGATTATAAAGTTCTCTTTGCATAATTTGTCATTCTTTCATTTAACTACTTTTTAAAAATAAGCCATTTATATTCTGATGTTATCCTGACACTAAGAATATACAAGTAATTAAGATATTGACCTCTCTGTTAGTTACTTTTTTGTTCCTGTGACTCAATAACCTGACATCTGTAAATTTAGAGGAGGAAAGATTTATTTCAGATCACAGTTCCAGAAGGTCACAGTCCACTAAGGGGTGGCCGGCAGCAATGGAAGTACATGGCAGAGGCAGAGGTGGAGGCAGCTTCTCACGACATCATGAACAGGAAGCCAAGTCCAGGCAAGTTGAAACTAGTCCTCCAAGGAAGGCAGGAGGCAGCTTGTATCCTTCCAGGTCTCCTTCCAGTGATCAGCCCCTCCTGGATCCAGGTGTGGAACATGTGGTAAACCCCTTTTGCTTGCCTATAATCCACTTTACATGTCTGTAATCCAATTTATGTGCCTGTAATCCAACCCCTTCAGATGAGGCCCCCATCTCCCAGCAGCACACAGTTCCATAGACAATCTATAACATTCGAATACATGAGACTTTTGGGGGGGGGCATTTCAGATCCAAACCACAATAACCTCTTGTCAAGTTTTTTACATCACTGTACAACAAAAAATGAGCAGTTGCATTTTGGAATAACATGGTCTATCAGGAGAGAAATAAAGGTTAGGAAGGTGGCACAGGAAAGGGAATGTTAATTTGGACTTGAGAGCTAAGGAGCACTTCCCAGAGGAATCACTTTTAATCTTCTACGTGGAGGTTGAGTAGAATTGTTATGATTTGGGCCTAGAATGTCCTCCAAAAGCTTCTTGTGTTTGATGTTGTAGATTATCTGTGTATTTTGTGTGTTTTGAGTGCTGTTGCGACTTGAGACCTGGTAGGGTGTGGCAGATTACCAGGAGTGTGGCCTGGAAAGATACATTCTTGCTCTGGCTTCTCGCTAAGCCTGATTCTTCATCCCGTGATGCTGTGAGCAGCTGTTCTCTGCCAGACCCTTCCCGCTGTTGCCAGGTGCTCATAAGTGGATTGAAACCTGTAACTGAGCTGAAATAAACTTTTCCTTTTTCAGTTGTAGGTGTTGGGTATTATGTCCAGCAGTGAAAAAGTAACTGAGACATTGTTCCAGTGACTGGTGAGACCAGAGCCGGACAGGAACAGTTGTGTAGAGAATTGGGATGATTGACTGACCTCAGACACCATGTAGCTGGGGACTAGATGTGAAACTGCTAAGCCCAGTGTAGGCCATATCACAGAAACCTTGAATTTCCCTGGAGTGATATGGTCAGATTTGGCTGTAGCACAGAGAAGGTTTTGAAAAGGAGGGCATTCTGAAGCAGAGTGTTAGGAAGATGTCCTGATCCTGGAATGAGATGGTGATATTCACATCCAGGTGGGAGCAAGAGGGATATGGATGAGTAGATGAATTTAAGCATGGTTATGGAAGGTCAGAATAGAGATCTCAGGGATAATTGTGATGTTTTGAATTTGAACACTTTTTTCTGATTATGTGTTGGTGAGTAACAGATTGCCTCAGAACAGTGGCCCGACACAACCATTTTATATATGAATCTGGATGTTGACTAAGTTCAAGCAGGCATTTCTTGCTAAGGATTCATGAAGTTATAGTCAGATGGTGGCTGGGTTGATCTTAAGGCTTCTGCATACAAATTTATGGGATCTGGGCCAGAAACATTGCAACAGCTGGGCACTGGACGAATGTGGTGGACACCTGGGATGTTTTCTTTGTATGATCTAGGTGATGGTCTGAGTAACTGGCCTCCTTATATCAAGGCTGAAGGGTGTGGAACGAATATACCTGGAGGAACTGGTAGAAGCTGCCTGGCTTCCTGTACATTCTTAGCAGTGATGCAGCTTTCTTTCCACTGTGTTCTGTTTATTATGACTCTCACAAAGGCAAGCTTAGGTTCAAAAGCAAAGGGCAGGCATCTTTTGGTGGGAACAGGTCAAAGAGCTTATGGCCATTTTTTAAAACCAAGCATTGAGGTGGCTTGTGGGATCATGCGCAATAATAAGGTAACACTCTCTAAAAGAATAGTGGCTTCTGAGGGAAAATGAAAGAGTTTGATTTGGGGTAGTGAAGTTTGAGTGGCTTGTGCAAAACTCCAAGCTGAGATTTTTAAGTTGGTTCATGGAAATTTAGACATGCAATTTGTGGATGTAGTGAGCAGGAGGATTGCTCCGAGTTTGATGCCAGCCTGGGCTATGTACTGAGTACTGAACCAGCCTGGACTACAGAGTGACCCTTTCTCAAAAACCAAAAAAACCCAAATGCCTCCATTTATTGTTGCTTGCTGTATTCTGTATCATATTATATTATTGATATCATTACATGGAAAGCATAGTGCTAAATATTTTTTGCACATTTTCCATTTATTATTACTTTAGAGATTGAAAAACTGAAGCTTAGGGGAGTTGAAGAAATACCCAAGGTATGATAGAGCCAGACTTTGTACCTAGGACTGGCTAATATCTGGTCTTATGATCCTTACCACTTTTAGGTTGACTAACGTGTGGCCTGCCATTTTTTGTCCTTTTTTTAATGAGTAAAGAAAAACTTTCTTGGGCCATGTATATGGTATAGTTAATATTGCTGTACACAACTACTAAAGTTTCCTTTTAAAATTTTTAATGAGAACATTAAAATCAAGGACAAAAGCCCAGCAGGTTGCAGGTTAGATAAGCTTGATTGGATGATAGCGTCAGCCAAAACTGTGAATTAAGGTTGGGTTGTACAGAATGGAAAAGTTAAGAACGGTAAGGAATCTTAGTGCCTCAGCCACTGCTGACTGTGGTAGGTTCTCAGGTTTTATGGGATCATCAAAGTAAAAGGAACCTATGGTGTCTTTGGGAAGAAGGACAGAGGCATCTGGAGGAAACTTGGTAGAGTATAGTTACTCTGGCAGGCTAAGGGGAGAGACTGTTTCCAGAGAAGGAAGAAGCCTATTTTGCTAAACATTACCTACATATCCCTGCAGATAGTTCTGAAAAATAACCACTGGATTCATGTCAACGATGACTTTGGCCAGAGTGTTGTGGAGGTGCAGGTTTGAAGAGTGGGGAGTGAGAAAATGATGTTGCTGAGATTCTGACAAGACATTTCACCATGAAGTCAAGAAAAACCTCTGTGACTGTGGAGAGGTCTAGCGGCACAAGAAGATTTGGAGAGTTCCTTTTGAAATGGGGGGTAGAGAGGGTAAATATTGATGAAATGAAATGTAAAGTTATATTGCTGAGTACAACTTAAATAGGTTGGGGTAGGTGTTGGTGCTGAAAAAGACTGAAAAGGCTTCAGTGAAGAATGAGGATGATGAATGACCAGGGAAACAAAAGAGTTGATTGCTGTGTAGTGTTGCAGTCATAGATTATGACTTAATAGTCACCCAAAGGTACATGATTATGTGTTTTTTTTTCTTCTTCCTACTCTATTAACTGTCTAGATGTAGTCAAGAAGGTGGACAGTAGGTAAAGGAATTTCGGACACTAGCAAGAAAAGGGCTGATGTGGTAAATCATTAGATCTGAATTGGTGGAAAGGAAGGAAGGGCAAATACAAAGTAGAAGATGTGAGGGGTGGGAGTATTAATGAGACTGAATAATGTGTTATTTGGAGTATCTGCCAGAAATCTGGAGGCAGAGAAGTTAGATGTGGCCAGACAGTAGTGTGTGTGAATATGAGATTGCAAGTGTCACCAGTTTTCCAAGGGGAAACTCCAGTATGTGACCGGCAGCAGGTAGAAGGTGGAAAGAGTCAGAAGACAGAGGAGACACATTCTGGTAAACGGGTAGGATAGATGGTGGGGAAAACAAGACCATGGCAGGGTGTGAGTTGGAGTGAAAGATTGACTCAGGTGTTAGAAACACAGTGCATAAGGCAAGGTCTGCTAATGAACATCATTAACAAGTAGTAGAGGATATTGTACAGTGTGTGTTCTCCCAAGTCTTAAAAGTAGAAGGCTGGGCTTGTAGTACAGTGGCCGGATACTAATCCTCACAATGCCCTGGGTTTGATGCCTCGTACCAAAAACTAAAACATAAGGCTCAAAACAAACAAAGACTAGAAGAGTATAATTTGAATGTGGAGTAAGTGTGGCCAAAAGTGATCTTGAATTAGAACCAGAGTAGCACTTACACTTGAGAAAGCTTTTGTTTATATAGAGGCTTGTTTTTCCTGTTTAAGTGCTGCAGGCTTCCATTGAGTTTCCTGGAGCTACCCCTTAGGCAACGTTGGCAGGTTACTTCCAAGGATTTTTCTCATCTGTAGAGTAAGGCTGGGAAGAGGAATTACCTCTAGGATTTGCTGTGAGGATTAATTGATATCTCTTAGAATAGCCCCTGCTGCTCCCTTCTTTTCCACCTCTTCTTGCTTTTCATAGTAGGAGAAAGAACTTACTAGCATTTCTTTTGGCAGGCATTTTCTAAGGGCATTACATGTTTCATCCTTACAACAATGCCATGTATGAGTTAGGTACTAGTATGTCTGTTTTTCTGATGTAAAACCTGAGACCTAAATGGGTCAAAAAACTTGCTTAAAGAAATTCAGCTAGTAAGTATCAGAGCTGGGATTTGTACCTGAGAAATTTGGCTTCAGAGCCTTCCTTTTAAGCCAGTAGTGTATGGTTAATCTACTACCTGCACTGTGGCAGAGAGCACCATGGAGAGTTGGAGGGGAAGTTGGCTTATTGGAGAAAAAACACAGAGCAGAATACAGTAAGGAGAACCTTAATATGAAAGATATTTTCCCAAAAGAATTTCACCTAACATTTTCCTGTTTGGGATACTAGGGGAAGGTCAGGCTCAAGTTAATTGTGCTTGAAGGATCCTGGTTCAGATAAACAAGTTGTAGGTCATTTCCTTGATTGACTATTTTTTCTTTGGAGAGGGGTTGTAGTTCTCGGGGTGTTGTAGTCTTTGTGGGGAATGGGCACACTAGATTGACTCATGGGACTCATTGCTGCTAGGTCTACCACACAGGTGGTTCTCCTCGGAGGACTCCCTGGGTTTGAGTTATGCTCCCAGTATAGAGAACTGGAGGCTTGAAGTAGTGATTCCAGAAGCTGATAACGGTGGCTTAGGCAGAGGTCTTTCAGCTAGCTTGAAAGCTGGTCACACGTGGTATGTTGGAGCCAGGAGCTGAAATCTAACCCCTGCTCAGCTTGCCAACATCCCTTTTGTGAACCTACACAGAGGTGCTTAAGGGACTCACCATGGCTGCCTCAGGCCTGTGTGTTTCTGTCATAGGACGAGGCATGTTTTTTCACAGTGCAGGCCTGGGTTGAAGGCCTCTACCTTGGTATTCTTGGAGTTTGGCACAGGTTACACAAGATAGGTGCTGAGCACATGGTTGAATGAAGAGGTTGCACAGTGTAATGGGTGAAGATTCTGACCTTGGAGCCGTATTCCTCACGCTTTCATTCTCTGTTGCTGTGTAGTCTTCATGCCTCAGTTTCCTTTTATGCAGAGCAGGCACAATAATAGTATTAAACTCAGAGAGTTGATTGTATCTGTATGACATGATGCTTTTTTGGGGAAGACTTCATATGTGACATGATCCAATAAGATTATATTGCCTAGTGACACTGTAGTTGTTTAGTTTGTGTGAATATACTACATGATGTTCACACAATGACAGAATCACTCACTGATGCATTTCTCAGTAGATATCTCCATAGGTTAAGTCTGTCTGTGTATGTGTGTTACATGTGTAATTTCAAAGAGAGCCTAGCACTGTAAGAGTGTTTTACTAAATATAAAGGCTGTTACTGAACAGGGACTTTGCATGTAAAACAAATACGTTGCTGTTATCACCAAAAAGGTTTTGTTCCAGTTCATTTGTTCATACCAGCCTTTCAAAAATCTTCCTGCTGCCACTTAATAAGTACAGTGCAGTGCAGAGTAACTGGGTTAAAGATACTACAGCTGCTTTTTGGTGGTTCAGATGACAGCTATTTGTGATTTACAGGGGTGAAAGTTCCTGGCATGATATTTGGTGTCCCGTATCTACCCTCAGGCAGTTCAGATTACAGCTGTTGCTTCAGTTTGGACAAATGAGACAGCTTACTTGAACCCAAGTAACGAGTTTCTGCGGAGCTGCTTGAGAATTCTGATTCTTTGGATGTCCCAGCTCCTGACTTTGGGAATCAAAACAGTTTGAATGTGAAGTTTCTGCTGTGAAGAACTTCTCCCTGTAGTATGTGGTTTATTGGCTTCTCTTGTCTCCCTGCTTTCTTTATGTTTCCTGAGAGGCAGTGTGTTGTAGAGGAAGGAGCACTGGGCTGATTTATTGGGCAGTGCTGCTGTTCTTATCATTTTGAATGTTTCCTGAACATGACTGGTTCTTTTCTGCAGTATGTGTGCTCAATGTACAAAACCTTTTGTGATGATTGAATTTTTTTCTTCATTTCATTTTTATATAGAAATAGTGTACTTCTGTGTTGTTCGTCAGTCATATTTCTTCAGTGTAATACAGTTTCCTTTGTGTTTTGTTGAGTTTTCAGGATGCACATTGTAGAGAATGTATCATTTAGACAGGGTCATTTGATCACTCTGAGTTTCCTGACTATTTTAGGGCCTTAGCCCACCTGCCCTTGGGCTAGTTAGGGTTCCTCTTTGTCATTTGTGTGGATGCTTGCTGCCATTTTTCTGTACCCTGAGTGTACAGGAATACATTTCTTGCTAGTGATGATTTAGTTTTCTCTCAAATGTATATTTTATGTAGAGACACTGCCTAGCCATATTGATCATCTCTGGAAATACTCTCAGGGAATATTTGCTTCCAATCTTAGTGCTTACTGCTTTATCCTTTTAATTATGTGAACTTAATATGTATTGAATAGTTTCATAAAGTAGACTTAATAAAAATTCTTTTGGGTCTAGGTGGAGAATAGATTTCCAGTTGCTGATTCTAAAATTCTGTGCATTAGTTTTTTTGTAACTTGAGAGGACACCAATAAAGTTGAAACAAGTTGAAATTTGAAATAATAAAGGATGTGCAAAATGTTATGTGTAGGTTCTTAATTCTTTATATAAAGGTTGTCCTGAATAACAAACATTTAAATATACGATTACTGAAGTGATGGGGGTAAAGAATGAAGACTTATAATAAGCTCATTTCATCTATCTTACAGCATTTTTTTTTTTTCTGTTCCCTAGATCCAGAGTGCTTAAGAGTTCCTCTCTGAGGCAAAAATCTTTCCCAGGTGCTTTATACATGTCTTATTGCAGCACATGGTATTAAAACACAACATTGTGGGAAGGGAGGGAAGAAATGGGAGGGCAGGAAAGTGGGAGGGGTGTGATGGTGATGATGGGGTGATACGTATATGCACTAAAGCCTCGGGGTTGATGTAACCATTGTGTATGGCAAATATGCAATAACAAAAAAATATCTCTTGGGGGGAAAAGTAAAAGAATCAACAGTAATAACAAATGACTCTTCTAAGAGTGAGGGTGAGAAGGATAACCAACATTAACAAGGAGTTTTATAAAAACCTAAATAATATTTTAATCAAAGTTTGTTTTTATTGACTTATTTGTGGTACAGGGGGCCTTTACACTGCGCTACATCCCAGCCCATTTTCTTCTTTGTTTTGAGATAATTTTGCACTAAGTTGCTAGCTAATTTGCCTAGATTGAACTTGCAGTCGTCCTGCCCCAGCCTTCAATAGTGCTGCTCGGGCTGCAAGCATGAGCCACCACACCTCATAATGTTCGTTTTTCAGAAATTAAACATATTTAACTTTAAATCCTTGATATTATAGATCCTCAATTTTTAATTTTAGCACTGTGTTAGAATACGTAGCATGTAAAGATCAGGTAGGTTTAATATTAAAATATTTCCTGAAGTGTAGATGTTCTTAGTTTAGTTGTAATAGTTTTATTTAGTCCATAAATTAGTTTTTGGAGAAGAAAAGTGTTGCCCTTCCTTCCTACCAACCTCTTCTTCTTTCTTTCTATCTGGCTTTTCTTTCCCAACAAATACTTCCTGAAAGCATGCTAAATGTTTGGCAGGCAAGGATCTTAGATAAATCTTGTAGATACGAAGACTATAGCCGGTGACATTGAATGTATCATATTTCTTTGCTTGTGGGAAAACTTAAGATGACGAGCTAGGATGGAGTAGGCAAACTTTCTGAAAAGGATCTAGGCTTTAATAATATCCATATATTCTGTGTCATCTACTCAGCTGTGCCATGAGTTTCAAAAGTATCCATAGATAATAAACAGTATGGGTGTGGTGTATTCCTGTAAAACTTTATTGGCAAAAGCTGGTAGTGGAGATTGTAGTTTACAAACTACACAAGAGAGAGACATTGTTTCTGGTTGGGGTTGGGATTTTTGGGCACTTGGAGGTTACCTAAAAGAAGGAGGGAGATGTGGATGTGGTGATACACACCTTATACCCAGCACTCTGGGACAGTAAGGCAAGAGGGTTCCATGTTGGAGCCCAGCCCAGGCAACTTAGTGACTTAGAGTGACCCATCTCAAAGTAAAAATTCAAAGTGACTAGGAATGTAGTTAATTGCGAGGCCCTGAATTCTTTCTCAGTACTGCAAAAAAGGGAGGGGGGAGCCTTAGTTATTTGAAGGGCATGAACAATCTCTGAATCTCTAAAATGCATATCTACAATGAGGGAGTCAAAATCATAGTTAGACAGATACATTGGTCCAGGGCGAGGAAGAAGTTCCTTAAGGTTTGCTTTGCTTTAAATAGGAAATGAAGCAGAAGCTGACTTCCTGCCTGGAAGTTACATTATTATAGAAGGCTTCATGCACTGCGTGACAGGTTTTAATATATCAGGCAATCTCTCAGCACTTTGCCAGAGGTTATTTAATAAAAACATTATAATGTAGGGGAAGATTCCAAATATCTGTCTGTTTCATTTAAATGGTAGAGATCTCTTTTCCAACCAACCTTATGTAGAATTGTGGAAGAAACATGATATTTTATTATGTGACAAGAAATTTGTGATATATATGATATTATATATGTGAGTGCAAGGAACTGTTTTTAATGAATACACAAACCAAATTGAGGCATGTGGCTCAGAACTACTGGCTGCTCTTCCAGTGCATTTGGTTTTATGTGTTGGTTTTTTTTTTTTTTTTTTTTTTTTTGATGTGGCATTAAGGAAACACAGGATCCAGTAGAATGAGAATTACAAATTTTATGATTGTAATGCAACTCACTGTGCAATTTTGAGTTGATCTTCAGGCAGAAGGCAGAACATAGATTTTATTTAGAGAGTTTAACCCCTCTTTCCCCAAATAGTTACTTCAGTAGCGCAAGGAAGCCTATAGGTGACTTGCTTTGTGGTCAGAGATTTTGTATATTCTTCATTTGAATAGGTGTATATTCATTTTGCTTTCTAAGACAGTTAAAATTTACTTTTCTTAAGAAAAACATGTCTCATGTATCCAAGTGCCCTCTGCAAGCCCACCTGGGGTACAGTTGAAGAGCACAGGTATAGATACAACCAGACCTGGCTGGAGACAGTGGTTGTGCTACTTACTAGTTTAGGTTTGTACCCTCAGTGTCTTTATTTGCAAGTCAAATCTAGAAATGTGCTGTTGTCATTGTGAGGACCGGTGGGATGAGAGTAAAAAAACACCTGGCACCGTGCATTATGGGCCCTTAATGTCACTGTTTTCTCCACGGCCAACCTTTTAAATTGAGTAGTGTGTGTTTCCATTGGAGTTCAGTAGGTTTGGTTATTAGTCATGGTTTACCACCTTAATGGGATGCTTGAACAGGATTTCTGTTTTCAGAAATGCAAAGTACTTCTCTGGAATTGGTAGGCTTAGTAGGAGCTTTAGCTCACCCTACTTGTAGGTTCCGATTTGTCTTCTGGCTGAGACTGGCAGGAGTTGGGAGAGCCCCACCCTCTTGATAGCAGGTAGAGAAAGGAGTTGAGACTTCTTACCCATGTAATCAGCAACGTGAGCACAGAGTGTTCAGCTTTTGTTGCATTTTCATATCACCCTCTGCATACATGTCTGTTTCTTCCAGTACTTATGAATGCAATTAAATATATGTAATAAGAAGGGTCAGTGTTCACAGTTTTGGACAGTGAGGATGTGAACAGCAGGAACAGGGAGAATGAGATCCTGCCACTTGACAGCCAGGCCTGAGGGGCTGGGGTGAAGGAGGAAATTTATAAGATGTAGGAAGAAGTGGTTCCCTTGACAAAGGGGAAGTAGGCTGAGTCTTGGGGGACAAAAGTAGGCGGATACTGTAACCCGACTTGTATGTAGGGTAGCCTCTGACATACAGAAAATCTTAAGTAATGACCTGGCCATATTGTTTGGAGTTCTTTATTGTCATTAGATCTCAGGTAGGAGCATGGCTGTTCATATGTGCATCATGGAGTTTAGGATCAGATCCTAAAAAATGAGCCAAAAATTGGCTCTGAAGCTGATTCCAGAGGGCAGCCTGATTAAGATGCAGCAGGGCTGGTGGCTGTGGCAGAGGGTTGAGTTTCAGTTGTATTTGTTCTTAGGTGGCTGAACAGTCTGAAGTAGGAGCTGATAGGACCGGACTGTGTTAAAAACTTGCCTGGGCTGCTGAGTGGAGAACTGACTAGACATAGACAAGAGGAGAGCCTGAGGGTTCTGGTAAGGGCACTGTTCTTAAGTGTCAGCAGCAAAGGTAGGTAGCTTACCTTAGGAAGTGTGAAGAGTGCCTTCTATGCTGAGCACCAGTGCTTTCCTATGTGATTGTATTAGCCAGTTTAGAAATCTACACCATAGTAATGACCTGATTAAAATAGTATTATGGTTTCAGTATTATTCTTGTTTTACTTCTGAGGGCCAGTGATTGAAGTTCAAAATGAATCACCTTTCTAGGGTGATTTCCAAATGGTTGGAATGATGATCTCTCTTACCCCAAAGCTCTCTTTTCATCTTTCTCTGCGTTTAGAAAAACCAGAAGGGAAGTCCACACTGTCTAGTTTAGAAACAGCAAGTTTTGCATTCAGCTGCATGCTTGTTAGAACATGTTCCTGTTATCAGTTCTTCTAATGATATAATACTTCTTTATTTATTTATTTATTTTTTTGAGACAGGATCTCTCTCTGTAGCCCAGGCTGATCCAGAACTCACTATGGGGCCAGGCTGCCTTTGGACTCCTGGCAGTCCTCTTGCCTTAGTTTCCTGAGTGCTGGGATTACAGGTGTGCGCCACACCTGCCTTTATGTGGTGCTGGGGAATTGAACTCAGGGCCTTGTGCTTGCAGGCAAGTGTTTTAATTGCTGTGCCATTCTGCTAGCCCTTAATAATTTTTGTAAGCTAAAAAGGAAGCACTGACTTAATAAAAGAAATTTGGCCATTTATGCATTTTGTGCATTTTAAATACTGATTTGACAGTATAAGTATGGTGTTCAAGGAAGAGGCTTAAAATGATAAGTATGTTCAAGATAATATCCTAAATGGCGATTTCTAAGGTTTTAATAAAAAGGCAGCACTGAAATTTGTGTTAATTGTATCTGAAGGGTGTGTGCTTTGGGCAGAAAGTGGAGAATGAACTCATATTTTAGAGAATTGAATATAATTTTCCTTGTGATTCTAAATAATTTTACTCTTACGTGTCAATTGGATAATGCACAGTAACTGAATGAATGCTTATTGTTATAACATAGTATAAGATATATGGTGCTGAATATTAAGTGTTAGATGATAATTGAATGATTAAAATCTTAGGTAATGTGCTCTAAACATAGCACATTACCTATCTGGATAGTGTTGTGAGATCTGACTGGAAATGAATGTGTGCTATTTTGGGTTTTGTCCTCAGATACTTGGTCTGTTGAGGTAGAGCACTGGGGCTAAGCCCTCTGACTGTGAGCGCCACCTAGCAGCAACGGTGGCACATTGTTCAAGATGGCGGATCTTTACATTTTCGCGCCATACCCGATCAGGTGACCAGACAGAGGCAGGAAGGAGGGAGGGGGGATTAGGATGTGACGTTGTGATAAACTTGGCCCTGAGTAATGACGTTGTGATGAACGTGGCCCTGAGTCAATGCCTTAGACCTTCCCGGGAAGACTGTGAATCCCATCAATGGGAAACAGCGGGGGAGGGCCTTGCGAGCTAGGAATATAAATCCCTCCAAACCATGCTTTTGGTGTGTCTTCCTTCACTTGCATGTGGGAAGGACACCCTTTTGCAAAAGAAAATTAAAGCCTCATACTCTGTCGTCCATGCCTCCCAAGTCCATCCTTTGTTTGGACAGGAAGATTTCTATGAACTGTTTCTAACATGGCTTAGCAGCATCCCCTCTTTTGGGAGTCTTAGTGTTACCATCCTGGTATTTGCAGTAAAAAGTCACAGGACTAGTCCTGACTATGTAGATAGGAAGCCAGGTGTGAGCCAAGGGTGGTCATGGGATGGACGGTAGATAGAGTCATATTCTGGGGTAGTCCCTTAGTGTAGAGGCTTAGAGAAGTCTGTGTGCATTGGAGATACACCACTCACTCAGTTTAATCATTCACACAGATCTGGAGCTTGGAATTTTGGGAAATGTTAAAAGTTTTTCTGGCATTCTTTGTTTTAATTGTTCATAATATTGTTAAAATGATTGCATCTGATCTCAGAAGTGGCAATATCTCAAATCTTATCTTCCCTCACAGACATTTTATTTTTTATTTTATTTTTTTGAGACAGAGTTAAGCTGTGTAGTTCATGCTGGTCCTGAGCTCTCTCTGTAACCTAAGCTGGTTTCAAATTCATAGCAATCCTCTTTCCTCAGCCTCCCCTGTACTGAGACTGTAGGTGTGCATCTCCATGCTCAGTTTACCTTTAATTTTTGATCATAGGACTTGTCTCCATCAAATTTATTTGTGGTGTGTGCCACTGTCACTAGAGTGTAGGGTCCTTGAGAGCAGGAACTTTGTTCACTGTTAAATTCCTAGCATTTTGAGATGTTACCTGGCGTGCAGTAGATACTGATATGAGTAGTTGTTTTATTAATGAAGAGAACTAATGCCATGTGTGCTGGTGTCTGTCACCTTACTCATGTAAAGTCTCTGAGCCTTTGAAAGAGGCTGCTGTGCCACCCTAGGCCAGTGAAACACCCCAGGGGACATTTGTGGCTGCCTGTGAGTTACAAGCTAAGGCTGAGCTATTCTAGTTATGAACTAGAACATTCTTTGGCTTAAAGTTAGAAAGGATTTTATCACCTTAAAAATATGGCTGCTGGCCTGCCAGAATTCCTTATACTCTTAAAAAAACTTACTCTATAAATTAGATTTTGACAGGTTTGTGTGTCCCCTCCTCCCCCCACACACAGGTGCTGGTGCCTTTGTTCAGTTTCTGTTGCTCATGTACCCTGTCCTGAGAACTAGGAGAAAAGGGTTTTATGTCCAGAAAAGTTAGACTGTCCCAGTTTCTTGTGCAAAGTGCTATTTGTGGTAGGTCAGTGCTACTGCATCAACATGGATTTTTTAATTGGCTTTTGTTTGGTAGTCAAAGTATTTGTTGAATTTTAAAGTATGTGTACACTTGCTTTACTCTGTTTTAGCTCATTTGCATTTGTTTTTAATGACTAAGAGTTTTTAAGTCTAAAGGATTTGGTGTCGGGGTCCATGAGATTCCTTATAGTTGGTTTATGGCTGAGTGGAAACAAGTGTTTCTTGCAGACTGGGAACTTCTTTGTTACTAAGATGAGGAAGTCATTTGGTTTAGAATGGAATGCTTTTGTGATGTGAATTGTTGTCCTTCAACCTAGATGTGTACTGTGCTCTGACATAATTATGTTGATTGTCTCTGCCTTAGAAGTAATAAGCCCAGTATATATATAAGAAGTGTTTTGAATAAAACGTCCTTTTGCCACTGCAGAGGTCCATGTGTGTGTGTGTGTGTGTGTGTGTGTGTGTGTGTGTGTGTGTTTGTGTGTGTGTGTCTGTCTGTCTGTCTTGAATCTGCACTGCCCCACTCGTACCCAGTTGACTGGCTGAGCGGGCTCGGTCAATTTGGGTTTAAATTATGGTTTTGGTACATACTAAGTGGTATGTTTCCTCATATCTGATGGGGGATACTACTTACTACTACTGTGAGTTAGAGCACGTTAACACTGTTCAGTTGCTTTAAGGGACTGTACCTCTTAGTGAGATGTCATAGTCTCCTTTAATTCTTTCAGCTGGTGTATCAGGATTGGAATTGGTTGGAAAATAATGGCTTTTGTTTGGGTGGGTTTTTTTCCCTTGGGCATAGGAGTCTAGATGTCCTCAGAGTGGGGAAGTGTTAGATAGGAGAATAGTTTAGGACAGACAGGCAGAACTAAGACAGGGCCTTCCAGGGGCCATGGGAGGAGAAGTCAAGTCAAGGTCTCAGTCAAGACCCTGGCCCCTCCTGGAACAATAAAAGAGAAGTAGCTTAAGACAGGCAGCTTATCATCCCCTCCCAGTTTCTTCTAGAAGCCCTGAGGTTATCAGGGGGCTTACATCGTCCTAAAACCCTACTACAGGAGACTGCTTGAAACCACCTGAGCAAAAGCTTTATAATGGGCTCAAGTTCTTCATTCCCTGGAGATCTTCTCTCAAGGTCTCCTCTCGACCTCTTCTCCGGAGGTTTACTTTCTCAATAAACCTCTACTTGCTTTAAAGAAAAAAAAAGTCTAAATGTGGTTAAATATTTCTGTGCACTATGTGGAGATTTTAAACTTATGGTCCAAAATTGATGTCAGAGCTCCTACCATCATTTCTATGTTCCAGGCAGTAAGAAGAATGAAGAAAGAAAGGGCAGAAGACTTTTTGAATGTGTGTCATTGACTGGAACTTGGAAACTGAGGGTGGGAATATTAGTTTGTTTTTTTTTTTAAATCCCGAAATAGACTTCTTTATAGCCATTTTTCTCATCTTGTCCCTCTAAATCTTACTATTCTTGGGGTTACCAGCAGGTTGGTGGTTCTTTTGTGCTTTGTATATATATTTTTTTGTGTAGGTTTATTTTTCTTTATATTTTGGCTACTCATATTAAGGTTCTGTGATTCTTCATGGGCACATAGTTATTTAATGGATTTGTTTATCGTATTTTCTCAGCTTCGCTTTGTACTGCTGATGACTTTATCTCAGTATTTTTCAACTTAAATCTAGAGTGAGAGAGAAATCTAGAGAGAGAGAGAGTGAGAGAGAGACTGTGATTAGGCTAGTCTTGTTCTTCCTGCTGGGTCACACTGCCTTGCTTGGCCAATTTAAGACAGACTGTTGCTGGCTTAATCAACTGTGACATCTTGCTGTGGGCCTTTTCATCTGACAGGGTTGCATAGCACAACAGAATGTGTGCCCACATGCTTAGTCCCTGACGAATGGAAATGCCTTTGGCAGCAAGCAAGACATGTTTTAAAATGAGGACACTCTGTAGATTAACAGGGTGGAAATTGGGTAGTGTATTGACAGGGAACAGTTACCAGAAATTGATGTGAGATTGAAAAGTGGTTATTTGGAAAGACTAGAAGCGTGTTTAGGGTATACTCCGGCAGCCTTGCAGTGCTTCCAGAATCTGGGATACTTCTTCTTTTCCTTGTGCTGTTACTCTTGTCTGGAATGATCTTTTTTTTCCTTACCCTCTTTTTCCTGGCTCATTCTTAATCTTTCAAGACTCAGCTCAGGAAGTACCTCTTTAGACCTCTCTTGTTTCATTCTCAAAAACCCTGCTTATACCTCTTACCATGTCAAATCTTCCTTTGCACCTGTGATAATTATGGCACACTCCTATGTGTCCTGAGGAGGAAAATGTTGCTATACCACGGTTTATTTGGGTTAGAGGAGTTTTTTTTTTTTTTTTTTTTGAGACATGGTCTCGTTCTGTAGTCCTGGCTGGTCTTGGACTCACCACAATCCTCCTGCCTCAGCCTCCTGAGTGCTGGGATTACAGGCGTGCGCCACCACACCCAGCTTATGTGGTGCTGGGAAATCGAACTCAGGTACTTAGCACTTGCTAAGCAAGCGCTTTAACTGCTGAGCCTTTCCTCCAGCCCGTGGGTTGGAGTTTTTTAACCTCATTGACCAGCAAGTAAAGGAATAAATCCTCCAAAGTAAGTGACACTCTTTATTTAATTAGGTCAAACTACAAGGGGATTTCCTCTTTTCTCTCCCACTCTCCCATCCCAGCTACTGGGGCTTGAACCAAGGGCTTTTGCACTGAGTTATATCCTCAGACCTTTTTTATTTTATTTTGAGGCAAGTCTTGCTGAGTTGCTAGGTGGCTAGGCAGGACTCCAACTTACCATCCTCCTGGCCTTAGTTTCCCCAGTGTGCTGAGATTCCAGGCCTGTGACACCATGCCCAGCCCCTTTGTATGTTTTAATCAGTATTTACTGAAGGAAAACTATTCCTTTCTCAGTATTTGAGCCCAGCCTGCTTTCTTTTGGCTGATACTCATGGTATATAGTGACGTCTTGCCAAAGACTAGCTAAAATTTTGCTGAGAGGAAATCTACAAATTCTGATAGAATAATTTGTACTTTCGTTTGGTTATTTTTGCTAGGTGACTTCCTTATGAACTGAGGCTACTCCTGATAGATTGCTTTTCAAATATTTATGTGTGGATTTCGCAAAGAGCTCATGTGTTAAGATTTTTTTTTAAATAGGCCAGGACAATGTTGTTTTTCTTTTCTTTTTTTTAAATTCCTAGTTACACCTGTAGGCTGCTTAGGATGTATGAACTCTCTTGGAATGCTGGTGGCCTTGTTACAGCAAAAAGACACTTCAAAACATACCAAGAGGACAGTGTAGACCTTGGATGCAAGTTATTTCTTTTCACATTGATTCTTACTCTCCTTTCTCCTCCTCCTACAAAATAAATGCTAAGGAATAAAATTTTCACATTTTGTAAACAAAACCTCAGTTTATTTTGTATTGAGATTTTTTTTTTACTTATTTTCTATTTGAGGAAAGTAGCTTCTGAATGTACCAAGGAAGTTGTTAAATTATTCACTGTTAATGTTTGCAGTGGCAGCCTTAACAGAAGGAGGTACCAGTTCTGAGGTATGTGGCATTCCCAAGCACTTATTTGCAGTTCGCAGGAGTGAGTGAAATGTAATGAGACGTGTGACCTTTCCTCAGAGAGGATGCTATCCATGCAGCATGCAGGAACTCCCATGCACCTTAGGGCTTCACTTGTCACAGTTCCCCAACTCTTGGATCTCTTCCTCCAGCCCCTTCATCCAAGGATGCTGCTGAGAGAAAATGCCTACTTTAAATTTGTTATATTTAAGAGGAGGGGGTCCAGTTGGGACCTCATTTGAATGTGTGAATGTGTTTTCTTCTCCACTCCTTTTTCTTGTTTTATCAGTTTCTTCGTTACTTTGCTGTGACTCAGTACCCGATGTCCATAATTTAGGGAGGAAAGATTTATTGTAGCTTATGATTTCAGAACGTTACATTCCATTTATGGGTGAGCATTGGGAAACTGACAGAAGCACATGGCAGGGCTGGAGTAGGGGCAGGGCCAGAGCCAGAGTTCCTGTGCAGAAATCCTCACAGCATGGTGATGCAGAGAGAGAGACTGGGAAGGGCAGAACCAGCACAAGCCCCTCCATGTCAAGCTCCAAGCACCGCCCCCTCCTTCCAGCCAGGCCCCACCTCCAACCCTACACAGCAGCCATAGGAAAAGGAGGCTTTTGGGGACACTCAACATCCAAACCTCCATAACCAGTTTTCTCATATTACTCCTAGCTTGGCTTTATTAACTTTTACTGTCGTTGCAGACAAAGTTACAGAGGAGAAAAGAAGGGGATGTGAGCACCATCGTGCTTTACTCAGGATTGCATAGTGCATCAGAATTGAAATAGTATATATATTGATGAGTTAAAAAATAGTTCTTAGAAAATGCATTTTTTTCTGATGGAGCTGAAATTATACCTTAAAATTAGTTTATATAATAACTTTCTGCTGTCATGTTGACATTTTTCTATTTTCATGCTTACCTTTGAAATTTCTTAGGGAAAACAGTAAACTGTAAGTAATATTAATTAAAAATTGAG
>PVKB01000331.1:174854-207190 GCA_004027205.1 Ctenodactylus gundi
CCCCCCCCCGCCCTTTCGCTTTGTCTTTCGTTTAAAGTTCCATGAGATAGTTGTGATCTGGGTCTCTCATATCAGAGAGACCATCCGATGTTTCACCTTCTACTTCTGACTCACTTCACTAAGCATGATGTTCGCAAGTTTCTTCCATTTGCCTGTGAAAACCTCCACGCTGTTGGACCTTACAAATGCGTAGTATTCCATTGTGTATAAGTACCACAGTTTGTGTATCCACTGGTGTGTTGATGGGTATTTTGGTGACTTCCATATTCTAGCTGTTGTTAGTTGTGCTGCTATGAACATGGGTATACGTATATCTTTGTTGTGTATTGTTTTGGCCTCTTTTGGGTATATTCCCAGGAGGTGTGTCGCCGGATCAGAGGGGATATTTATTTCTAGTCTTTTGAGAGCTCTCCATACTGCTTTACAGAGTGGTCGACCGAATTTACACTCCCACCAGCAGTGCAGGAGGGTTCCTTTCTCCTCACAGCCTCACCAGCATTGATTGCTATTTGATTTGTTAATATAAGCCACTCTCTCTGGAGTGAGATGGTTATCTTAGCATTGTTTTGATTTGCATCTCTTATGGTTAGAGATGGTGAGCATCTTTTCATGTATCCATTGGCCCTTTGTACTTCTTTGTGAGTGAACTGCCTCTTCATTTCATTTGCCCATTTTTCAGTAGGATCCTTTATTTCGATGGGCTTAATTTTCTTCAGCTCTCTGTGTATTCTAGCTATGAGTTTCTTATCCGAGCTGTTGGTGGTGAATATTTTTTCCCAGTCTGTTGGTTCGCTGTTTACAATGTTGACAGTTTCCTTTGCTGTGTAGAAACTTTTTAATTTGACAAGATCCCATTTGTTGATAATGGGGATAATTTCTTTTGCTCTTGGTGTCTTGTCTAGAAAGTCTTTGCCTACCCCAATGTCTTTTAGATATTTGCCTATTTTGTCTTCTAAAAGGTTTAGTGTTTCATTTTTCATGTCCAGGTCTTTAATCCACTTTGATTTGATTTTGGTGCATGGTGATAGGTGTGTAACTAGGTTCATTCTTCTGCAAGTGGATGTCCAGTTTTCCCAGCACCGTTTGTTAAACAGGCTGTTCCCCTTTTAGTAAATTTTAACCGGTCTGTGACTTGCTTTTGACACGTCTCTTTCGCACTTTTATCCTTTAAATTAGTAAAGAAGATGTGATTGCTTTGGAAATAATGTCATTTAGTTCTTCGTTGGGCAAGTCGAGATGAAGTTTCATGAATGCTGACTTAGAACTTCCAGGATCAGAGTTTACCTAGGATAGAATTTTGGTCTGGTCTTTAATTGAGAATAATTGAGGTCCTTGCCCTTCATCCAAGCTTTGCCTATGTCCCATGGCTTTATAACTGAAATAAGTTTTTGCAGATAGAGCATCTGTACAGGAAAAGAATATGAAGTATTATCATCTTAAAATTTATAATTCTTTTACTGTGATTAGAGGAGGTTTATGCTTTAAATATCTATGTGTCACTAATTTAGAGGTAGGAGTACATCCTGAGATCATGATTGTGAGAGTGAATTTGGAGTTTGAGGGAAAGGTGGATGTGCTTCTTGTTCTGAGGTGACATATTCAAAGATAAGGCAGTGTTTCTGAGGGTTAGAGGTTAGAGAAAAGAATGAGGTAATAAAGCTAGTCAGAAAAAGATGCAAAGAATAAGTTGAAGGTTTTCAAGGTAATAGTTTTGGCAGTTCTAGTAATTGTACTTTGGGAGATGTGAAAAGGAAGGAATAAAAAGTGGGGTTTTAGTAATTGAAGAATAAATATTTCTTCTAAAAGAAAAGTTCTTTAAAAGAATAACTCCATAATGACAATTGCTAGAGCCCTTTCTTGTGACTTTGGGGATGGTTTTTAGTTGCTCTTGGGCTTGATTAGAGCAGTGGTCCCCAACCTTTTTGATGTGAGGAATTAGTTTCGTTGAAGACCATTCTCCCAAGGACCAGGTACTTGCTCTGCAGTGGTCTGCAGGCCAGGGATTGGGGACCCGAGGGATAGGTCAAAAGAGGGAAGAGCAGCTAATAAAGTTAGTTTCTGTTTCATGTAAAGGCTGGAAGATGAGGGCGTGTCAGCTTCACTGTCACTGGTTCTCAGGCTCATGGTCCACTTCATGTGTCACTGTTCTCTGAGCAGCCTCACAATCCAGGATTGTTACTACGGCTGCATTGTCCCACTTACAGAATGTATAAATGGAAAAGGAGAAAAAAGGGGCCCTTCGTGGTTACTCCTTCTCTTATGTCTCATTTTGGGGAATTTATTTACATGACACCTACCTCCAAGGGAGGCTGAGAGGTAGTCGTTTATAGATCCAGATGGCTTAAAATATTTTTCACCTGGAGAAAATAACTTTTCCAGCTTAAGGAGAGAGTTCTTAAATAATTCATTATTATGTTACAAATAAAACTTGGAGTAGTTTCCAAAGATACATGTTAAAAAAAAATTAATGTTGAGCAAGGTCATGAGCACCTTTCAGTTTCCAGCTCTGAAAACACCATTGGCATTGCCCTGGGAGTGTTTGCACTAGTATATTTCATTCAAAATAAAGAAACTCAGTAGTGTTAGAGTAATAATGATGATGCCTTAATAGTAAGAATGGTTTTCTAACATTAAATCATCTGATACTTGTTTTGAACTATAGTGTCAGTGAACATTCAGGATTTTTGCAAGTTTAAAATGAGCTTAAAAGCCCAGTGAATCTTGTTTTGATTTTGATTATCCATTGCTTTCACTTTTTATTTTTAACATCCATGCATATATAGTCTGTGGTTTTCCAGTTTTTTCCTTACCAGTCTCCTTTAATCCTGCTGAATTTAGTGTCCGATGGATATTGTCTGAAGAGGCAGGAGCCTATGATAAAATCGCTGTGCATGACTTGTTGGCTGTCAGAAAGAAAGCGTCTTTGGAAGCCTTTTGGCTACTGTGAAAACACACGGTTTCTGCGTCTGTGCTTTGGTACAATGGCAAAAACCATGATTGCTGAAATTTGTGGTATTATAAACCTTACAGAGCAGGTTTTACTTGACAAACCATAATAGCAATGTTAGACTGTATAAATTTAGGGTTATTTTGACTACATACCAATTTAAAATGCTAAAAATATTCCTCCACTTGAAAAAAGGAAAAAAAACCCCAATACTCATGTTTAGTGTGAACATTTTGGTGAGCGGACATGGATTTTAGGAATCTGATCCTGATTTGGGAATGAGAAGTTGTCAGTTTTCAATTGAGTGCTACCATTGATACATTGAGAAGGACCACAGTCTTCTCTTTAAATTAACCAATTCGAGCCTTTTTGCATACAACTGTAAGCCTTTCCTTGGTGTAGAAGTTTATTGTTTAGCATTACATATACTTGGGACCTAATAAAAACTAGAAAAACAAGTATTATAAAACTACATCTCATAGTCAAAGGCTTTATTGTTAAAAATCGGATATTAGACTAAGATTTAAAATGAAATAAAAGTATTATAAATCACATTTCTTAAATAATGATCCTACAGCAGAGGACGAGATATCCTCTTTATAGTCCTGTGATAACTCAGTATGCCTCATACTTTATTGTCCCAGTCTTACTTGAACTAGCCTTAAAAAAGCAGATAGAAGGAAAAAATTCAACCATCTGCTTAAAAAGCAGATGTTACAGTATAGCAGACTTTCTTTTAAAAGAGAAATGAGGGCAAAGGAATGAAGCCAAGTTGTTGGTTAAAAACGTTTAGTTGTAATCTCTTATTTTAATCTTATAGAGAATGAATGTATCCAGATCTCATTTGCTGTTTGTAGAATTGGCATTTACATGGTAAGCATTGTGTATTTTTGTGGTACCAAATGTCATACAAACGAAAGTGAAGAACTAAGTGTCGGAGAGTACATGAAGTAATGGGGTTGTCCTTCACTGCCTTGGGAGGACAGATTTATACAACCGCTTTGGAAAATCATATAAAGTCGAACATGAGAATATTCTATGAGAAACTCCATTGCTATATATATATACCTTAGAGAAATTATTGTGTAATTACTGGATCCACGTAGGGGGTGTTTCTAGTAGAAGTGTGCTTAAAAGTGGAAATTAGAAACAATGCAAATATTCATAAATAATACACTGGGATAAGTGAATTGTGGCATTTCATTGTAGTGGATCACCGTTCAGCAGCAAAAATATATAAGGTTAAAAAACATACAAATTATAGCTTATGACAACACACCATGGAAGTATTTCACACCCTGAATGTTGAATGAGCAACAGTTCTTAAAGGGTTTCTTTGCTGTGCCTTGTATATATGGCAATGTTTGAAGACAGTTTTGCTTCTTACAGTGTGGGGATGAGGCCAGGGATATTGCTAAACATGTAATAATGAACTAGGTAAGCCAGTGGTGGGGAAACCTTTTTTCTGATAAGGGTCTTTGGATATTAATGACATCATTTGCAGGCCATATAAGTTGTCAATTTAGAAATTAGCCTGCTAGCCTGGTAGAGTGGCACATGCTTGTAATCCCAGCATTCAGGAGGCTGAGGCAAAAGGATTGCCATGAGTTCAAGGCCAAACTGGGTTACATACATCAGCCTGGACTACAAAGGGAGCCCCCATCTCAAAAAAAAAATACCCTTTGTTACTATGAAAAGAAAGCATCTAGATTTATTAAATTTCTAGTTCTGCCTTCAGTTGCCTTGGTCAGGCTGGACTGAAAGATTTTGTGGTCCATATAGGTCCTATGGGTGGGATGTTTTCCGCTTCTTAAGCACTTTGGAGTTATCTGGATTAAAATTTCAATAATATGAGACTTAGCAACTTTATTGCAAAGGACTGCATGGAAGAAAAATGGCTTTACAATTTGTAGTCATGTGCTAGTTCACAAAATGATAGGCATACAGGCTTTCCTATTTTTTCAACTACGTATTTGCATTATAGACTATATGTATGATGTATTTCACAATACGATGAAAAAGGAAAATAAATTATATTATTTGGAGGTGTCCTCTCCCCTCACCCCCCACACCAATGGGGTGCCTATTGATTCAAATACCTGGATACCATTTCTTTATTCAGGAATATGGTGCTGTATCTCTGTAGATGATTATTAAAGGTCTTGTCTGATGTTAAGATTCAATGACCAGATGCCTTGGAATTTCTCCTTTAAGTTCTAAGGAGAGGATTCTGGGTCTGTGAACAGAAAATATTATGCTATTTAATCTTGAAGACAAATATCCAAATTATTTTAGGAAGTACCTAAAAAGATTTGCATTATGCCTGGTATGGTGGTGTATGCCTTTAATCTCATCACCCTGGAAGCCTGAGGCACAAGGGTCTCAAATTCAAGTCTCACCAGAGTAACTTAGTGAGATCCTGTCTCAAAACAAAAAGGCCAAGAATGTAACTCAGTGCTGTGGGTTCAGTCTTTGGCACTGCTTAAAAAAAAGCGGGGGGGGGGGGGGATAATTGTTTCATCATCTACCTTGCTCAGAAGAACATGTATATATGTGTAAAACATGAGTGTGTTAGAAATGAACGATGTAAGAGTTCTTAGTAAAACATATGAGCATAGACTAAGCTCCTTGAGGACAGGATTCCTATCTTGTATTTGTACTTCCCAGTACCTTGCACAGCATCTGGCATGTACAAATACTCAGTATCTAAACATACAATTATATTAAAGTAAGTTGAACACGATTTTCTTTCTGTTGGTAGCTTGAATTTATGGAATTACTTTTTGAATTTCTTCTATTACCTTTTGTTTTAGGTGCTTATTTCAGATGATTATTTTTCCTATCAAATGAATAGCTTACTTGCAAGCTAAACACAGTTTTTGTTACTTTATGTGAAGTTACTTTGTGAGTAAGTTCTTTTGAGTCCTGTGAGAAGCAGTTACCATGTTGGGGCTTCCCAGCAAGGAATGAGTTAAGGGGATAGGACAGTGGAAGTCAGAGGGAGCCCTCTGACCACACCCTGGGTCTGACTTCTGTGGAGGGAGGGTAGGAAGGAGATAGGGTTAAGGAGGAAGAACTCTGGGCTGTGTTGTGGTTCTGAGCAAGTCTTGGCTATGGTGTCACAGCTTCCCCTGAGCAAAGCTGTCTGTTATGTGGCTTCCCATTGGGCAGGAAGAGCCCCATCTCTAGTATCCCTGTGAGCTCATGTGCTGGCTGCGGCAGCCCAGCAGGCACATAGCCTCAGCATGAACACTGGCGTGAGCCCAAAGCCATGGTAGCTGAGAACTGTCAATCAGCCAAGCCTCTCTAGAGGGGAAGTCCCAGTAGCACCTCTCCAGGGCTGCTACAGTGAGTTAATAGAGCAGAGAAAAGGTCTGAAGATACTAAGTGGAAAATTCCAGAAATAAGTTTAAAATGGTGCAGTTCTGAGTGGTGAAATGAAGTCTCGCGTGTTCTGCTCCCTCCTGTAGGATGTGAATCACCCCTTTGTCCATCATATCTGCTCTGTTACCCTGTCATTGGTTACTTAGTTGCCATCTGTGTTATATAAACTGTCACAGCGTCACCGTGCTTATTGTTCAAATAACTCTTATTTTTAATAATTACAGGTATTTTAAGGAATTGCCCTAAAAGCACAAAACTACTTATTTAGATAATTTTATTAGAGCACGACTTTATACAATTATGTTATCTATTTTCAGTCTTTGCTTCTAATTTATGAAATAAAATTTTATCATTGGTATATATGTATTGGAAAAAATGTCTTTGTCAATCTGTCTATCTGTCTATTGAGTCTGCAAAGTTTCAGGCATACACTGAGGGTCAGAAATGTAGCCTCAGTGCTCACTCTTGTATTTCTATATAGAACTTGAGTATACTGGGCCTGTTGATATCAGGAATTGTATGAATGTCTAATATTTATCAAGGGTCTATGACCTTGTAGATATTCAGCTTCTGCTTATTTAATAACTGAAGTCTGTGTACTCATTTTATGACACATAAAATTTGATCCTGAAATAGGAATACAGGGGTCTCAGTTGAGTCCCCCATAAAATTAGTATGTCAGAGCCCTAACTCTTGATGTGTTGGCATTTGAGGATGGGGCTTCTTGAGATAATTAGGTTTAGGTAAGATCATGAGGATGTCTTCTTGATGATATTAGTCCTCTTACAGCAATAGGTAACAGAGAAATTGCTTCCTATCTCTGCTGCATGAGGACACAGTAAAAGGTGGCCATCTGTACGCCAGAAAACAGGGCCATCAACAGAACCTGACCATGCTGACAACTTGATCTCAGATTTCTAGTCTCTTGAATTGAGGAAATTAATTTCAATTGATTTAGCCACTCATCCTAGGTATGTCAGACTAAGCAGACACATAGGGAGTAAAAAGCTTTTACAAATTGTAGATAAAAAAGCATAAACCAGAATAGAACTTTGTAGATTCTACTGAAAATAAATGGTGAATTCTAAGTAAAAGTAGAGAAGGACATCTAAATAGGTTATTGGTTAGTTCATGAGTTGAGAAAAGTGTTATGTTACTGCCTTTTTAAAAAGTGCTTTTACTATTGCAGTATTACTAATTAGCACCTGTTAAATAGCATTTAAAAATGAAGAAACAAAAAGGCATGGATTTTATGTACCGGGAATCCATAATCCGAAGTGATCAAGACCAAAGTAGAACAAGTATAGGACAAATCTAACTCTCCTAAAGTCCAAGAACTAAAAGTAAGTATTTTGTATAGGGGTGAATGCATATTGAAATTAAACAATAAAAAGCTGAAGACCATTGTTTGGAGAAAGAGGGTATGTCACATGTACTGTCCACTTTCCCCTCCAAGGTTTGCAGTATAGAGAAAGATAATTAAGCTTGTATGTAAAAGGTCTTAACTCAAGAATATGAGGAAAATACATCCTATCTCTGTTTTCTAGGTAGGACACTTCAAGGTACTGATAGAAAAAACAGCATTTCCATTGTAGTTATAATGGCTATCAAAACCTAGGACAAAAAGAAACATAGTGATTTAGGAGAAAAACAAAATGTTTAGAACCCAACAACTGCTCCAAGGAAGTAACTTTCCACTTCCTGAGTGTATTGTAGCACTGGAGAGAATGTGTATTCTCTCTGAGGTAGGAATGTATTACAAAGAAGGTATTGAGTTTCTGGAATAAAAGCAGTCCTGTTTTGTGGGTTTAGACTATTTTAGCTATTGAACAACATTTATTTGATTCTGGTCAAGAGGAATAAGGAGGAGTAAATTTAGAATTTATGATACAATTGTGGTTCTTTGATTTTATGAAATCCTGGCAATGTGAGCAGGCCAGGCTTAAGGAGGTGATCTTAAAATGAACCTTTTGTCATTAGGTATGAATGAACTGTGGGTTGGAGTAGTACATAAGGACACTGTTTGGGACATTCCCTTTGGAGCAGTAGAGCAAAAGACCTATATTTGCCTGAGCCTTCTCAGAGTTGGGAGCTGCAGCCATCATGGAGCCGGAAGCATAGTAGGCCATGTGCTCCGTGGTGCAGACTTGAAACAGAGTGAGCGTGGATGATAACTTTAGCTTTCATCTTTCTGTTGGATTGTGAACCTCTCTGGCTGACATTCAAAGTAGGCAGGTGCAGATGGATGAAGCTGGGTTCAGTTAATTGCACACTTCTCTAGGAGTGGTACTTCTCTAGGACATGGAAGTCCCAGGGTCAGTTGGTCATCCGGACTCATGTGCTACATGAACTACAGTTAACAAACAAATGAGATTTAAATTAAATACACTAGGAAATGTTATGCATGGTTACAAGTTTTGCTTGGTAAAAAGCTTAGAAATTCTTTAAACTCTTCTTTTATCTTTGCAGAATTTATTGCAAAAATTATTTTAGTGGTAGACAAAGCTTTCTTCCTTCAAAATAAGAGTAAAAATGGTGTCTAGTTTCATGTTGAGATGTAGATTCACTCTGTAGTTGGTAGAGATCACCTTTCTATTTATAAGATTTGCTTCTCTCTACCATACCCTCATATTCAGTTTCTTTTATTTTTTTCTTTAGGGAGGGAGGTTGGCAGTGAGCAGGTCGTATTGCCTGTGAATTCCAAAAGTATCACTGTTAATAATGTGCACTCATAATGATGTTATTAATCTTGTATATTGTGAAAACTGCTTATTTCAGTTTAGTTTTTTAGGTCTCTACAACTCCTGCACTGAACATAATTTGGAATATTATACAGTGCTAAACTTTTGGGTATCAAATGAGTTTTCTACTTCTGCTGTAACAAATTACATCAGACTTTGTGGCTTCAGACAGGACAGAATTATTCTCATAGTTTTGGAGGTAAGGAGTCTAAACTAAGGTGGTGGTAGAGCTGTGGTCTTTCTGGAGATTCTAAGGGAGACCTCATTCCTTGTCTTGATGAAGGACTGACTATAGGCTGCGTTTCTGTTCATGGTCCTTTCCAGTGTTGGCATCCATCCAGCATTTGTTTCTCTTGTCACATCTCTTCTATGGTTTTGATACTCCTGTCGCTTTTAAAGGACTCTGGTGATTAAATTAGGCCTACATGCAAAACACAAGATAACTTCCCCAATGTCCACATCCTTAATCATCTGCAAGGTCCCATTTGCCTTGTAAGGTACTGTAACTCACTGCTTTTAGAATGAGGGTGTAGACTTGTGGGGAATTGAGGGAGGAGAGCATTATTTTGCCTCCTCTAAAAATGAAGAAGGAAATGAGAGGATTCAATACAATGTGTCCTGAGGGAGAAAGAAGCCATTAAAGCCAAGGCCTGATGGTGGGTTTAAAATGTTACCAACATTTACAATGCCAGGGCTAAACATTTTTGAGATAGAGTGGAAGTCGTGCATGTGAGCTGTGCAAATACCAGCTCTAGCAACAGATGAAAGATCAGAGTGAGTAGATACGACCATTGTGGAGAGGCATGGTCTTAAGTTTGCTTGTTGATTTTTGTACTCCTTAAAAATTCCATTGTAAACATTTATTATAAACTCTGCGGCAAGCTGAGTTGTCTATAGTCCTGATAAAGAAATGAAAAGCTCTAAGATGAAGTGAGGATTGTCTTAAATTCAGAATAATCATAGACATTAGAGGAACGGAAGTGAATTATGAGTTTTACTGTTTTAGTAAAGATGAAAATAATAGTTACTTACACAGGATACTTTTTTTTCTTACATAAAATCAAAGGTATCAGTTTGAAGCCTGACCCTATTTTACAAGCCCATTAGGAGCTCAGCTTGTTCTTCTAGCTTGCTCTTCCCTTGTCTGGTCCTCCAGCCCATGCGCAGGTGGCAGGTGGCTCACAACCTCTGCCTTTTTATTTATTCAATGGGAAAGAGGAGATGGAATCTGGGAAGTGGCTTCTGTGCGCATGCCCTGGAGGTTGCCAAAATCCTCTCTCTTATCCCAGTTGCCAGAACTTAATTCATGTGAGGATACATCATCACAGAAGAGGCTTGGCCATGTGGACTCTAGCAAAGAACCAAGAGTCTGGGGTTTTATTTGTAACTTTTTTATTGCATTGATTTCCAAATATTTTAAAAAATATTTCAAAAATCTATAAAAAAAGCAGTCAGCTGATATCATGGCTATTTTATGCATTTAGTGATAACATTTGGAGCTGCTTTGTATTTAAATAAAATTTTTATTTTAAGCCTTTGTTATATGGTAATAAGTTTACTATTGAATTTTACCAAAAATACTCAAAACATACTAAGTGGCATCATTAGATTTAAGTACAGATAAGCTAGAATCTTCTTTTCTAAACTTCTTTTCTGACATACTGACAGTATTTTTTATATTTTTTGAGTGATGATTCTTAAGGAACACATATCTGTACTTCTGGGACACAGCACAGAAACCCATGGTTGCCATATTCAAACACTTCTTTTTTGAACACTGGTCACTATCAATTTTTCTTTTTGTCTTCACTCATTTCTGAACTTGTAGGAAAAAGTATGTATGAGACACTTTGTTACTACTGCCATTCCGAACTGTACATATATATGTCAATAGTGGAATGTGTTATTCCTTTAGAATGTTATGAAATGCACTTGAAATAAAAGCCTACCTAATAAGCAACAGAGAAAAATAATGATAAGCTTCAGTCTTTTATAAGAAATGCAATATAATTACATTAGCTGCATAGCCAATGAAATTCCTGCGAGAATAGACAAGTTACAAACATAAACAAATATTTCTGTAAACATGTTTCCTGTTTGTGCAAGTTGATAGCAGCACTTACAGAATTCAGGTGCTGGACTCAAGTACCTGGGGGATATATTATAACTCCACAATAGAGGGAAAAGTTTTTTGAGCTCATGGGGTAAACTTGTGTGCCAGAGTCAGCAAATGGAAATATTCATTCAGATATATGTGAATGCTGTAGCAAAAGAGTTAAAGGAAGGTAGACAGTGGACTCGTGGGCCAATTTGGCATGCCTTTCATAAGCAGACTATGGTAGTTTGATGTGATGTGCAGCCATCAGACAGTGCTGTACACCTCAAGGACAATGTGCAGAATAGTCAGGGAACTATTGTCTGTCATACGTTGAATGAGTAGAGTGTGGGAGCAAGATGGCCTTCATGTTGTGTGGTAAATCCAGCTCTGGTTGGGTCCAGAAGTGAGATTGTGGTCCAAGATTTAATCTGATGTTTATTTATGAATACCAGCATTTTATGTATTTTTGCTGCAGGCACATGCACATATGAGGTTTGAATTGTCTCTGACAATTTTTGAGGAGTGAAGAGGAGAGATCATATTATAAAACCTGGAAAATGAGAGTTTATAAGTGCTTTTTAACCTTTGATAATGTGCTCGAGTAGTGTAAGAATACCTAATTAACGTCTCTGATTTCCTAGGAGGGGAACACAGAGTTGTAGATTTAATGAACCTGTTGAGAATCATCCACATGTCTGCATATACAGTAAGTAGCAGTACAGTGCAACAGTGACATTGTGAAATGCATGAGGCTGCCAGGAGTGCAGTTTTTTAAATTGTATTTTGACATTGCAGTCCAGGCCAAAACAAGATAAAATCTGTTTGCTTTCATTGTGTTATTTTAAGATCTCAAGATTTCAGCATTTCTTTTCTCTTCAAGATCAAGGCTTTTCTGCTGTAGACTTGTGACTCCAGCACAACTTCCTTTGAGTGACGCTACCCACCTGAGTCAGACCCAAATGGAACTTGTTGTGTTTCTCTCCATGACTTGCTTACCCTGCTGCTTCCTTCGCCGGTGACTACCACAACCCACCCAGTAGCCCAGTAAGGAACTGGACTTAGGCCTCTGTTCTCCCTGCCTCTTTGTCCTGTCAGTCTTCAGGTTCTACTTCTCCTGCCCTAGAGACTTTCCTGTTCTTCCTAAGGGCATGGTGCGACCATTCCTTGCTTAGAAAGATCTAACAGACAGTTTTGCATGCTAGAGCCTTTCACCTCCCAAAGTGTGTATCTTCAGATTACCTGGTGGTTTTTTCAAACATGACCTCAATGTAGGCACAAGGAGGGCAGGAACCATGCTAATCTGTTCGTCTACTTTCCTCGCAGCATCTGGTGGTTTTCCACAGACATCATTGCTGCCACTGACATTTAGAAGACACTGTCAAGCACTGTGCTAAAGCCTTTACATATATGTTTGTTTACTTCTATAATATCTCGAAGAGGGAAGTACTAATGATTTTTGATTCATAATATGGTTACATCCTGATAAACCTATGTAAGTAGAAAATGCATTGATATACCTAACTTGCCAAACATCACAGCTATGTAACACATATAGGTAACTTGGAGATGTGGCTTGTGTCAGTGCTTGGTGCAAGTATAAGGGAGCCATGACTTGCTGATACTCTGGTATCACCAGAGGTGATTGTGTAAGTGTATCGCTAGGCTGGGAAAAGATCAAAAGTGTGCTTTCTATGTAGGTCATTTTTGCTTCATCATAAGGTCCCAGAATGCTAGTTGAATTATCATGAGTTGGGGTCTGTTAGCTTTTTTTCATTATCCTGAAATACCTGAGAAAGTAAACTTCTAAAGAGAAACTTTTTTTTTTTTTTTTGACTTAAAAGTTTTTGTTTTGTTTTTTTTTGTGACTTGGTGATACTGGGGATTGAACCCAGGATCTTACATATGTTGGGAAAGTGCTGTACTGCTGTACTCAGTCAAAAGGTTTACTTTGGTTCACTGTTTTTGAGGTTCCAGTCCATGATTGGTTGGCCACATTGTTTTGAGCTTATGGTGAGATGGCCCATCATTGTAGGGACTGGGTGATGGAGCAAAACTGTTTGTACCATGAGATGAGAAGCAGAGGAGAAAGAGGCACTGCTTCCTCAACCTCCTTCAAGAACCTGTCCCCACTGACCTAAACAACTCCTACTAGGCCCCACCTCTTAAAAGTTTCACCATCTTCCAAAAGAGCCACCCTGTTGATGATAGCACACGGGCCTTTGGGGGATATTCCAAATCTAAACTACAAAATCAGCTATTTGTGTAGTTATCCTCATTTTACAGAGAGGAAGTTGGGGCACAGCAGTGCCTTTTCATGTGTAGAGATAGCATTTAGAATCAGAATTTGACTTGATAGTAAGTCTGGGTTCTGAACTCTTAGCTACTGTGCTCTACTACTTTCAAAATACTAAATGTTCAACATGAATTTGTTAGATTTAATCCAGTTTAGTCTCAGCATTTCTTTTTCTTTTTTACCTTTTATTCCTTGGCAGTTTTGAAGATAAAGTCAATTATTTTGCAGAATGTCTCTTACTTTATATTTGTCTAATTATTTGTTCATGATTAGATTGAGGTTTAAAAATTTTAACAAGTGGACAGGAATATTATGTAGGTGACATCTGTCCTTCTCAGTTAAACTCATCGAGGGCATATGGTGCCAGTTTATCCAATCACTGATTGATATTTTTAAAAAGTTTGTGATTGACTTAAATTTCAGAAACTACTTTCTGGTTTTACCCAAAATTCAGGCTGTACCTTTTTGAGAACCTGTAGTACTCCTTATGTATTCAATGCACAGTGTGCTTTTACATTTTATCTTTGTAATATATTTAGAGGTCACATAAGGGACTGAGTTTTCTTTGTCTGTTTTCTATTGCTCTAGCAGACCAAAGACTGAAAAGAAATTAACTTCTTATAGCAGTGGAGGCTGGGAATTCCAAGGTTGATGGTTCTCATCATCATTATAACATGGTAGAAGGCATCATTTGATGTGGACATACATGTATGCAGGGGAGCAGGAGAACATACTAGAAAGAGCGCTCACTTTCATATGAAGTACTCCTGTGATAAGGAACCCACTTCTGTGGTGATGGCATTAATTTAGTCATAAATGTGGAGTCCTCATGACCTAATCATCTCTTAAAGACCCCACCTTCTGTTAATACTGACAGTTAAGTTTCATACCAGTACACCTAGTGTGGCTGCTGAACTTTAGAGTATTTCTAAAATCGTAGTTTGATCTGTTCTGGATGGAACCTTCAGTAGTATTTTTCTCTCACTGTATTATAGTGTTAGGACTTTCCTGAGTTGTTTTTTTTCCTCAGGCAGTTGCATTTTTGAAGGCATAGTGACATTTATTTTCCATGCGGCCCGGCCAGCTTTCCTCTGTTTCACAGGCAGCCCTCTCCTTTCTGCTAGCCGCTTTCCCTTCCAGGAGTGTGAAATAGTGGGTAACTGCAGCTGTATAATACTATCAGTGAGGAAGGAATTCTATTTTATGTTAACTAACTAACTATACATATATATATTTTCTTCTCGTCTCTTCATTGTAGGTATCCTTTTTTGAATAATTGAAAAAAAGAAATGAAAAAGTAACTAGCTATATTGGTTACATTAGGATTATTCTTTATAAAAGGACTTTGTTACTTTTTTTGGTAAAATTAAAACCATGTTGCTCTTTTCTAACATTAAGAAACATTTAGGGTCATTTAATTTAGGGACTTAAAATACTTCTAATTTTCTAACTTAAATGATAAAGAAGCTCTTACTTTTCACCATATTTGATGGAAATTTCCACTGTAAGAATTACACACTTTTATGTTACTTCTTTTTACAAATGATTGATTTTGTTTTTTTGAAAAATGTTTGTTCCTCAAAACCAGTACTTTTCCCTTGATAAAACACTAGCTTGATTTTGTGAATGATTGAAAATTACCTTGGCCTGTAGTGGCTAGCTAGGATGTTTATTCATATCCATGATTTGGAAACAAAATGATGTTTTAGGTTCCAAACAGCAGCCAAACAGGTTAATATTATATATAAAGGGAAGGATTTAATTGAACCTGGTGATGATTTGATCTTTGCTTGTGGAACTCAACTTTCTTTTACACAGTGGCTTAATATTGCTGTATGAGATTATGCTTATTTCATATAGTGGAGGATCCGTTTGTATTGTCTGTATTCTTTTGGGTTAAGACTGATGTGTGTGCGGTCATTGACTAGGTTCTTTTAGGAGTGGGGAGGTCACAGTGCCTTTGCTCAGGCTTTGGGAGGCATTGGCAGCCCCGGCTATAGCCTCAAGCAGATGCCTGAAAAGTTGTGTGCTCCTGTAAGGCAAGGAGGTTCTTGTTTTGTTCACTGATGTATTTGCAGTGCCTGGATAAACATCTGGTATGTTGGAGGTGCTCAGTAAATATTTGTGGAACAAATGGATGAACTAACACAGCTACAGTCAGTATGTCAGAACTGGCATGTATGTGCCCCTGGGAATACAAAAATACTACAAGAGGTGGGCAGGAAGTGATAGCATTTTAAGGAGATCATGTCCATTTGGTTAGATTTTTCTTAGCCATTAAGCTTTTTATAATTATTCTAATTCCAGTTAGGAGAGACAGGCAGTATTGACTGTCGTTCTAAACCTTGGTACATTGGTTTTGGATGTAAAAATGTACAGGGCTCAAAACAAAACATTCACAATATAGTAGTGGTATTGTGAAAGTGTATGCCTGTCCTCCGATCAGATAACAAACCATTTTCAATTTTTTGCTTTCAGTAAAATTGAAGCAAATATGTTAAAATTGTCAGTGATCTTTGAAAATACCAGTAAGTCATGAAAATTAAGTGACATTGCTGTAGCAAAACTTCTGTTGCCATGTGCCTATTTCTGACAACAAATTTCTCTGGGCTTATATTTACATGTGAAAAATAAATACAAAAGAATTTATGCTGAATTATATAACATTCCAGTGATAAGTAATAATTCTCTGTTGTGTTAAAATATATATTTATCTCCAGCCCACCCATCACATTAAGAAATATGTTATTGAAAATTGTTGCTTTTTGGTTAAATATCATATGGTTTCTCTAACATGAGAAAAACCATAAACAAAGTAAAAGAGAGATGGTAGAAAGTAAAAAGATAGACTTTGTGGAGAGGAGAAGGGTATGGGGGGGAGATTGAAAAGGTAGGTAGGGGAAAGGGATGTGATGAGTAAGTAAAATTTAAAATACAGAAAGGTGTTGCTTCTTATATTACAGTGAGTTTATTAACGCATGTTACATATTTATTTTGATCAATTGTGGACCACTGATTTTAGAATCTCAATCAGAAAAAAACATTTTAGAAAATATTTAAAATTTGTAGCCACAGAAAACTTAAGATATCATGGGAATCATGATAGAATGATCAGTAAAAGACAAATATAGAATGTTATACTAATATTAAAGTTCTCCTGGGTATATGGAAAGATGAATCCAATAAAAGAATAAAAAGGGGTGTAAGTTAAAGAGTAACTTAATTTTCTTTAGAAGTATTTTCCATATCTCAGTGACATTTAGAGAACTTTTTACATGATAGTAACAGTTTTGTTTATGAATGTATATTTATGACAAGTTAGATATTAGATCATTTTCAACTTAAAAATAGGGAGTATAACTTTTTAAAATTTTTGTGGGCAGCATAACAAAATTTTGATAGTAACTGCTGCTACAAAACATAGTTCTTATGGTTCCATTCAGAGGGGTGATGCTAGGATCTGTGCTGGGGCCTAGGACTCTACCTCTTGGTAAGTATCCAGATAGTGCTCCTGCCTGGACATCCTTGAGAAACACTGCTGCAGGGAGTAAGTGAGATATGAACTACAGAGCAACTGGAAACCTTTTTTTCTCATAATCTAGAGGTAGGAAGCCGGTCATGGTGGAGCATGCCTGTAATCCCAGCATTCTGGGAGGCTGAAGCAAGAAAATCTCAAGTTGGAGCCCAGCCTGGGCAATTTAGCAACTTGGCAAGAAACTTTCTTAAAGTCAAAAATAAAATGGGCTGGAGAATGTGGCTCAATGCAAAGGGCCTGTTTCAATCCTTAGTACAAAAGAAAGAAAAAGACAGTGGTTGGGCAGGTCCAGCCTGAGAGCCTTTATAGCCCTCAGGAATAATTTGATCCATCTGAGCAAGGCTGCTGTCACATTAGAGGTAAGCTAATTATACAGTAATGTTGTACTAAATATAGCCTGCTAATATATTTTGGATAGGGTCTTGCTCCTGTCAGTTTTGTGCTACCTTTACTCAAAATCAGGAATAGGTGGAGGATAAGCTCGGTGAAAAAAGCCTTGGACATGCTCCCCAGTACCACACCAAAAAAAAAAAAAAAAAAAAAAAAAAAAAAAAAAAAAAAAAAAAAAAAAAAAAAAAAAAAAAAAAAAAAAAAAAAAAAAAAAAAAAAAAAAAAAAAAAAAAAAAAAAAAAAAAAAAAAAAAAGAAAAAAAAAAAGAAAAAAGAAAAAAAGAAAAAAAAAGAAAAGAAAAAAAGAAAGAAAAGAAAAAAGATGAAAAAGCACTCTGCTTTGAGACTAGACTACAGGACAAGAACAAAGCTGGGAGACTGACAGTAAGGAAGCTCCTGTGATTGCTTTTGTCTTTCTGATTGCATCGTTTGGATAGCAGGGAATGTGGCTTGAACTGCTAATAGCAGTGGAGGTAATTATATGTGGTCAGGATATGGGTATGTTTTGGAACCCGAGTCAGCTTTATTTTCTGATGGATTGGATGTGGGGAAGAATGAATACAGGAATGAAGAATTCATATGCGATAATTTGGGGTAGAGCCTTGGGTCTTCTTCTATCTACTGAAATGGAAGGGATGTACGGAGGAGCTTTCAGAGAAAAGGCCCACACCCTCAGGAGGCTTTTGCAGTAATCAGTGCAGAAGATGATTAGGTTCCTTAATCAAATGTTAGAAGGAATGTAAAGGTAGAGTTGGAGTAAAGAAAGTAGAAGTTCAATGATCAGGTACGTGGTGAGCTATTGAAGTAGTTGGTAAATTAGAAAGAAATAAAGGAGAGGGGCTGGAGGAGTGGCTCAGTGGTTAAAGTGTTTGCCCAATCACCACTAAGTACTGGAGTTCGATTCCCCCAGCACCACATAAGCTGGCATGGTGGCACACGCCTGTAATCTCAGCACTCAGGAGGCTGAAGCAGGAGGATTGCTGTGAGTCCAAGGCCAGCCCAGGTTACATAGTGAGTTCAGGACCATCCTCGGCTACAGAGCGAGATCTTATCTCAAAAATAAATAAATCGTAAATAAAAGTAAAGGAAAAGTTAGGGTTTCACACAACTTAAAAGTTAGTGGTTAGGACAAATGAATGCTTTCAGACAGACAGGAACACAAAGGAGTAATTTGGGAAGCAAAGAAGGTGACACCCTGGCTTAACGTGTATGAGTTGGAGGTGCCATTTTGGAAGTACAGTCTTGCAGCTTTCAATGCTGAAATTTGTAAAGATTCAAGCAGATAATCTTGGTTCGCTGTTGTATCCCTGTGGCTCAGAATGTGCCCGATCCAAAGTGTGCTTGTGGTGATTATTTGTTGGATGAATGGGTAGATACAATTTTGGAAGTTATCCAAGTTACCCAGGATCCCTTCTGTACCCCTTGGCCTCACTTGGCTCATTAGATGGCCTGTTCCAGCTTCATGTTTTCTTTCAGCATTGACCCTTAGGATAATAGACAGTGGGCTAGGCTGAAGCATGCATGTAGACATCTTCATTTTTATTTTATGCTCATGATTAAAAGGCAACGTTTTTCCCCTGAGTTCTTATCTTTTAATATTAAGTATTTCCTTTTGCTTTTCTGACTCCCCTGTTCAGGTAGAAACTCTTGAAATAAAATTTGCTTCACTTTTGTTACCAGAGTCAGGATATTTGAACTGGATTCTGCTTGAGCTTTACCAGGTAAAAATTCAAAATGCAAGCTACTTAATGCATTTACATTATTATAAAACTAATAATATTCAGATTCTTTTCTGTATGTCTGGTTTTTATAAGTGCATAGTTCACTTTAGCCTGTGATTAATGTGAAAAAATAAAGTACAGTGCTATGCTATGGAGGCTGTAATCTCTACCTTAACATTTCCCGCCAATTGCAAGCAGCAAAGTGGAAAATTTGCTCTGTCCTTATCAGGCTTTCCCACTCTCTTCAGATGAATTCAACCTGGACGAAAAGATAAGCCACAAGCTTTATTACTGCCCAACAACTTCATTTGTGCCCATTATGTTCCTAAATACTGCCTTTTGTTGCCAGTGCCTGGCAGAGGGAATTTAAGTGCCTGTTCATTTCGCTGAATTTCAACATCCAAATTCCTTTTTCTCGCCCAATACTGAGGATCTAACCCGGGGCCTTTGTGCTGAACTACATCCCCAGTCCAAGTTTAAGTCTTGATTTTGAGGCAGTCTAAGTTGTACAGGTTGGGCTCAAACTTGCAGTACTTCTGCCTCAACTTTCCAGAACGCTGGGATTACAGACCTGTACCACCAGGCACAGGTTAAACTTTTCACATATAAAAAAGCAAAACTCTTAACTTTTAAAGATTTGGAAATCAATGTTTACTTCAGTGAGATCACATGAAAAATGCAAAAAGAAAGTGCTTTTCTTGCCAAAAAGGAAAATTGGTATATTTTGACCTTTTTTAGATGAGATAGGATAAAATAGTTTGCTGTAATGAGAAAAAGGACAAAGCTAGCAACCTTTAGACATAGGATCTGAAATAAGAATATAATTACTATCAGTGAATGAAAACAGGTAACTAGAGTTTTATTTCTTTTTAAGAGAAGAGATAGTTGTTCAGAAATAGGTCCTTTGAGAGTCTCAAAATCAGTTCCATAGAACAAGGTTTAGATTTAGGCTCCGCTGTTTAATGAAGTGACCCTGGGCAAAATATTTTACAGTCTGGGCCTTAATATCTGAAGGATGATGAATGAAATTCTTGCTGACCCCTCCCAAGGCTCATCCTGCTGCTTATGAGTCTGCCCTTGACTGTGAAGGCAATATTGAAAACCAGAAGCTTAGATGGCAGCTTGGATCTTAGGGGAAAATAATTGAAAAGATACAGGACTATCCATTTGAGTTTAGGATGTGTGAGGGAGAGCAAAATGGGTCTTAATTTGCACTTGAGTATTTGTTTCAAAAGTTCCCATCTTTCCATTGATTATTGATTTTGCAGGAAAGACTTTGTATTAGAAATATGCATTATCCCAAGTAAATTTAGCATATTAAGCGGTTAAATTATTAACTTAGCATATTATGCTATAGAATGCATGGAATACATGAATTTTAAACCTCAGTTTCGGAAGCCAGCTTACCAGAATTCTATTGGGATTTTTGCTTGTTCATTCATAAAGAGCAAATAACCTGTTCTACTTCTAGAAAAGGTGGTGAAGGTGGTGATTCTAAGGGTATGAGTGTGAGCTCTGGCTCTTGACCGGCATGTATTTCTCATAGACCAATTGAATTGTAAACTATAAACACAAGGCCCTTCAAAACTAATGAGGGCTACTGGTGGGTGTAGTTGGCAAAGAAGAAACTGTCATTTATAGTAGGACAAGGTAGCCTAGGAAGATCTCCATCTGCCACAGGTGGATGTGGCTGACAATGCTGTGACATTAATGACCAGGCCTCTCTCCTGCTGGGTCCACAGGGAATCTTTGTTGGTTTAGTCTGACCTAGGAAACATTGTATCCCTCTGGAAGTACCTCACATCTTCCAGATGGAAGCAGGGCCTTGTTTGTTGTCTGCTAATTTTTTTTTCCCCCCAGGAAGTTAGAACAACATCAGAAATGAGGGGAACTAAGTAGTTATTTTTCTTTTGCTCATGTTATTTAGGCTCTCCAGAGAGGTATGGATGGCATTTATCATTGTATACATTGTAATCCAGGTTCTGAGTTTGGTGATTTGAGTGTTGGTGGTATTGGTAATTCATGATTAAATGTGCACATACTATAGGAGTGGTGATTGACTGTTTGTTGATTGATTGAATGTTTGTTTACCTGCCATGATCTTCATCTATTAAACCAGGTGTTAGTGGCACCAAAAATCTCTAGCACTGTGATTCTTTGTTGGGAAGGATATCCTTGAGTCCTCATTGGAGCCTCAGTTTGAGAACTTGAGTCTCATCCTTTTGAGAACACCCTGTCCTGATACATTTTGTAGAGAACTTTCTCAAATGGCATTAGAAATCAGTGGACTTTTTTTTTCTTCTGTAAGTACTAAATCAGCTTAATCAGAGCAGTGCATGTTCTCAGCACTAATAATGCTTCGCGCGTTGTGGTTTTGATATAGGCTAGTTTGAGTGGGAATTGTAGGACTTGCTGGAGTCTCTAATTCATTCCCGGAGTGCCAAAAGTGAGAGACCAAACTCTAAGCAGTTAGACCTAACTGACGCAGACAACTTGGAGTTCTGGGATTCAATATAATGAATCTGTAATTTCAAAGAAATAAATGATTGCTTAGGCCAGTCTTGTTGGAATTGTTAGCTTGTTATAATGAAGCACTTAGGTAAGGATAGTACTATAAGAATTGGGATTGGAAGAATCACTTTCATCCTGCCTATGCTGCTACTCCTTTTTCTGTTTATACAGAGAAATTGTGTGTGTGTGTGTGTGTGTGTGTGTGTGTGTGTGTGTATTTGTGTCTGTGTGTCTGTGTTTAAATTCAAACTCAGGCAGCTCTGGGCAGGGGCGGAAATAGGAAATAGGACGGGAGGAGGGAAGATCCCATTCCTAAGTGGTGCTTGCCTTCTTTACACTAAAGTGGCTGAAGGACCACGTTAATTCTTCCCGTCAAGACTCCAGGCCTTGCGTAGAGGTTCTTATGTCATTCATGAAAATTAACAGATTTAGGTTCTTTTGTAAGAATGATTTCAATTTGCTGAATGAATTCTAGTACTTCCTACACTCCTGTGTGTCTCCTTAATGAATTTATAAAACCAGTAGACAGAGTAGAAACTATAAGGGTGTTATTGATAGTAATTCTGTTAAATTGCCTGTAATGGATGGATTTTCTTTTTCTAGTCATAAAGCAATATTTTATTTTATTTTTTGGTTCTGAGGATCAAGCTCAGCGCCTTCACACTGAGCTACATCTTCAGACCATATTTATTTTGGTTTAGAGACAAGGCCCTGCTAAGTTGTCAAGTTGCCCAGCCTGGGCTTGACCTTGTGATCCTCCTCTCTCAGCTTCCCAGAGTGCTGGGATTACAGACCTGCACCACCAGGCCTGATTCAGTGTTTTAATTGTTATGATGTTATGTAACATTATAATAGGTTCTTGTACTACTAATTGTCCTGTTTGTCAGAGAGCAGATTTCTTGCTGTTTGTGTTTTTCTCTGAGATAGGGAAGATCTTTTTGCTTGTCATTTATCTCCCCTGTAGTGTAAGAATTTGTTACATATAATAGAACTCTGAATGTCTGAATACTGATGACTTCTTAACCATGAAATGCTGTCAAGAGCCTTTATAATTTTCTTTTTTTACTCAACCTTAACCTGCATTCTTGTAGTCACTTTAGAGAATTTCAGTTAATTTTGGTATTGGGAAGGAGGAGCTGTGTGGAATACCAAAGTTCACAGAAATATTGAGTTGCTTCAAAATTACAGTCTTATAAAGGATGATTTAGGAATGATCTTTACTTTTAAGTTTACTTAATTCTGTGCTTCTAGCGTGAATACTCAGGAATGAATAATAGAAATGCAGCCAACCCCAGTGTTAAGTTTATGCATATGTGCCTCTGTGTGCACGCTTGTGTTCATGGATGTACATGTGTGTAGGGGCGAGGGTAGATAAGTGAGTTTTGCCCATTCAGATGGGTGAGTAATCATAGGTGATGCCAGGCTGTTTTGTTCATTACTTAGAAGTTTGATGAGTGCTGGGTTGCATAAAGATACCAAGTGCTCTCTGTTCACCCTCTCTGCATGATTATAGAACCCCTTGTAAGCTGCTAAACCCTGAGCTAAGAGCCTGAAAGTGCATCTTGGTAGGAGTAAGGATGTCTCGAAAGGAAAATGAGAGTTAATAAAGCTGTACGGATGGATACAGTCTTCCCATCCTCCTTGAACTCTATGTGATGTGTATTATTAAATGTGTTTTTGCTGTCCAGAACCTGAGACAGCCACCTCTGAAATTATGTCCTTGCTGTACCACTACCCTCCCCACCTCAGCTTTTGTTGCAGGGGCTTTTGTTGGGTGCTTTATACTTATGGTCCTGATGTTTGTTGGCAGCTTTAGTTTGATCATTGAGAACCCAAATGTTTCAAAAATTCCACTTCTGTCTCTATACACTTTACTGTCTAGGTTTTTTTTTTTTTTTAAAGCAAGCTGAAGTTTATTGAGTAAAAAAAAAAAAATTTATAAAAAAAAAAAGAGAAAAGAAAGGCTATTGGCCAAGAAGTCAAGAGGGCACCCAAGCGTGTCTCTTCATCAGTGAAAAGAAAGAAAAAAAGGAGAGCTCCTGGCCAAGAAGCTAAGAGGAGGCACTAGAGGGTATCCCTTACCTCCACTTCTGATAGTTTTCCATGGTGGCAGAGGTCATTGGACTGTATTTGAAACTTCGACTCTAGTAATGTTATGATATGTTTTTCATCTACTCATCCTGGCTCATGACTCCCATAGTCTTTGTTACTCCTAAGTGACTAAGAAACTGTCAAGTTGAATTAGACCTCTGAAAACAAAATCATCTCCCTCTGCCTGCCTTTCTTTTGCTCCTTTTTCTCTCCAAGGCAGATTACAGAAACTAGGATTTATTTTGTCAAGGAAGGCCATAAAGATGAAAATTGTGTCCTGATCTTGGCTTGCTTTTCCGTCTTAGAGTTCGCCATGAAGAGATTTTTAGACCCACATTGTCTGAGAGTAAGACCTCCACTTTAGAAGGAGGCCTGCCCCATAGCAAGGAGGAAGGAATGCTATACAGAGAGATTAAGAAGAATATGAGTGAATAAGCCTTCCTGGGTTTCCCACACAGCCTGTTGGCACTGAATTTTCCCCTTTTTGTCTAATCACATTCCTATGTGGTTGTCCAGACTTCTGTCTTATTGATACAGTGAAATCCCCAAAGAACCCCAATGGACAGGTCTAGATAGCTTCTGGAGAGATGAACACGTGAGCTTACTCATAGAGGTGCACCCGAGAAGGTGTGGAAGCTCAGTGCCCCTTCCAGAGTGCTTTGCCCTATGTGTCTGTTCATAGGTGTCTTTTATAATGTATTGTGGAACAGTCTGGCAACTATTAGTGTTTCCTTGAGTTCTGTGAGGTGCTCTAGCAATTAACTGAACCAAAGAAAGGGGTTATGGGAATGCTGGTATGTAAGTCAGTTGATTGGAAGCACAGATGAGACTTCCTGAGTTTGTGACTGTCATCTGATGTTAGGTATGTGGGGGTGCTGAGCCCTTCACCAGTGCAATCTAAATTATTAACTTGGAGGTAGTTTCAGAACTGAATGAAATTAGAGGATGCCTAGCTAATATCTGCTGTAGAACTGCTTATTTGTTGATGGAAGAAATGCCATACATTTTGAAACCACAAAAGTTACCTGTGTTTTCATTGTATAATGGGAGACACTGAGTTTGTTTCTTCCCTGTATCAGTAAAGCTCCAAACAGTTATGCACTCTAGGGAGTTTGTATGTGCTACATCAATTGTGGGATTCAAATTTAAGGTCAGCTTGTACTTCCTTTTTCTTTTCTTTTCTTTTTTTTAAGACAGGGTCTCACTCCATAGCCCAGGCTGGTCCTGAACTTACTTTGTAGCCCAGGCTGGCCTTGGTCTCACAGCAATCCTCCTGCCTCAGCCTCTTGGGTGCTGGGATTACAGGTGAGTGCAGTCTCCTTTTAAGAGAAGATGAGGTCTCTTAGAGTGTAGTCTATGGATTAATAATTGCCCTTTTGTTAATATTTCAATTTTTAAATCATAAGCTGTCTGACTCCCTTAAAACAACGAGGCTAGGTATAAATAACATGAATACAATAAAAATTTAGTGTCCCTCAATGAGTGTCAGTCTATTTTATGAAGGTGGGTTGAATTCTAAAGTGTTTCACACACCCTCAGCCTGTGGCTCTACAACAGAAAGGCTGACTCAGCTGGAATCTAATACAAAACATTTGCTATACCTCCACTTAAGTGTTTTTTGCAAATACATGTTATTATTATGGCAGCAAATATGGTAAGTCATACTTTTGTATTTACATGTGGTTCTGAAAAGAAGCCAACAGGAGAGAAGAAACTACCAATTGTGGTTTGAAAACAAGTACCTGTTGCTTTTCTGCTGATGGCACTTTCTTTGTGTGGGCTTATAAAGGGCACAGGTGGTTTTTACCAATAGTAAAATCAGTATCCTGTTCTCTGACAAGCAAGCATATATATACATTCTCGGGTTATTTGTTAAAGAATTTTTTTTTTGCACGGTTATTTATTTATTTATTTTATTTATTTGAGACAGCGTCTTTACTCTGAAGTCCAGGCAGGTCCTGAGCTCATTATGTAGCCTAGGTGGGCTGTTCTCGAATGCACAGCTGTCTTCCTGACTCAGCCCCCTGAGTGATCCCGGCTTACACCATCATGACTGGCTTACTTGGTGCTGGGGAATTGAGCCCAGGGCCTTACGCTCACACTTTAATTGCTGAGCTGTACTGCCAGCCCTGGGTTTTTAATTTGAGAGCATTATATAATAAAAATGAACCAAACAAGTTATGTGCATGTTCATGTTGAACTTGGTTGTGCATTCCACATGGTCGCTGACCCTTACGCTGACTCATAACCTCCAGACCTAGAGCATGCAAGCGTGGTTTATTTTCCAACTCCTAGCATGGAAGAATTTGGCGGGTTTGTCTGTGTAGCTCAGGTCAGAAGTCAGCTGTTGGCCTGCCTGTGGCTGAGTTCTTCATGTGTTGGTTATCACCTGTAACCTTTTAGCTATAAGTGCTGCCTCTAGACTGACCGCTGTGCCTGGAGTTGGGGTTTTATGTCTGTTAGCAACTTGTCCTGGGATGGCCCTAGAGGAGATGTAGACAGGACAGGGACTTTGTCATCTCTAATGTGAACATCTATCATTACTACCTTAAAATAAGTTTTTAGATAAGAAATATTAGAGTCAAAATGTGGCTGATCTCCTGTTCCTATGCCTCAGTTACTTTTTCGTTGCTGTGACTCAATACCTGACATGCACAAGTTTAGGAAAGGAAAGGTTTATTTTAGCTCACAGTTTCAGGTGGTCACAGTCCATTCATGGGCGGCCGGCAGCAATTGAAGTACATGGCAGAGGCAGAGAGGTGGAGGCAGCTTCTCAGGACATCACACACAGGCAGACAAGTGAGACTAATCAAGACTAGTCCAAGTCCCAGTCTTAGTCTCTCCTGCATCTGGATATCGAAGGTGTGCCCACTACCCACCCTTAGTCTTAAGTCATAAGCCTTTAGTCTTAAATCACATGCCTTTAGTCTTAACTCACATGCCCCTAATCCCAACAGCTGCAATCCACCCCTCCAGGCCAGATCCCAATCCACCAACATTACGTGGCTCCATAGACAATCTATAACATTAAAATACATGAGACTTTTGGGGGACACTCCAGATCCTAACCACAACACCCTACTATATATACCAATATCTTTCCTGAAGCACACTAGTTTGTCATGCTAGCTGCCATGTTTGAGACTGACTGCCTCATCTCTACAGATACTATAAAGTAAAACAGAACAAAAAAACAAAATCTTTGCTACTTAAGATGAAATCCTGAATTGTTGATTTTATATCTTTAATTGGATTCAGGATAAATGATTGTAAATTTGCATTTTTTAACTAATGAACTGAAATTTTTTTCATAAGGGTATCTAGATACTTCAAGCTTTTTGTATCCCCTTTGGGTTTGGGCACATCTACTTTAAAATTCCCTTTCCAACCATTAACAGAGTAAATGCAAGAATAAGAAAAAAAACCCTACCAATTTGGAGTAGAGTTTGGAACATTACCTGCAGCAGTTTTACTGTGTTCATCTGAGTAATTCCTCTCTCCTGGGAACGGAAGTGCCCAAAACTTAAGGATTGGAGTAGTGAAAAGATCACAAGGTCAGGCCTGTAAATACCTAAGATGGCTAGTTTTCCTTTGCTCCATCTCTTAATTTGCCCAGGATGGTTAGCTTTCCTCTATTTTGTAGTTATCTTTACTCCTTTCATAAATCCATCATGAGATTCTTTCTGATTTGGAACCATTGTACTAAAAGAAGCTGTTCTTTACAGCTGTCAAGTTCTTTTTTATTGGTGTAAGTGTGTGATGCATAATTATCATTTTGGGGAATTGATACATATACATATCGCATCGTAATCATTTTGACTTCTCCTCTCCACCCTCCCCTTTCCACCAATTCCAGGTCCCCTTCCCTTCTCAATTAAAGTCTGCCACTCTGTTTCCTATCATCTATCTCTTTTACTTTGCCCTTATATTTATTTTTATTTTGGATTGCTCAGGTAAGAGAAACCATGCGATACTTAACCTTCTCTGCCTGTTTTATTTCACTTGGCATTTCCTATCAAGTTCTTTGTGACTTCAGTCACAAAATAAAATACCGCAGCAGTTGCTTGAGGTAGTCTTCAAATTACTTTAGTGATGACAGAGATAGAAAAATCAGAATGCCCAGTGTTACAGCATTCCGTTATGCTCAGAATGTTAAAACCTTCAAATAATTATATAAACTAGAAATGAGTTGCATTCCTTATATAACAGAGGCTTGTGCAAACAAGCTATATAGTTAAGTATCCAAGGTTAAGATATGTGAGCACATCATGAAATTGAAAATTACCCTGTTAGCTGTTTTTCATTATCTTACTTGGGGCAGTGGAACACCTCTGTTTAAGAGACCAAGCAATAACATTCCATGGAAACAGTTTGTTGATCTTTATTTTAATCTAAGGTGACCTTTTTCTTTTTTCTCTTTTTTTATGTGCCTAGATTCAAACACAGGGATTTGTACATGCTAGGCAAGTGCTGTAAATAAGCTATGTCCCCAGCCTTACCTTTTGATTTTTAGAAGAAAATTGGTACAGAGTAGTCTAATATTTTGGGTCATATTCTATAACCCCCAGCCTTCATCTCTCATGTTTCCCATTTCTTAAGAAGCTTGTTACAGAGATGGCCAAAATGGGGAAGTTCTTTTAGCTTAGACAAATAATTCATTAGTTTATTAATTTTGTAAAAGCACTTATGTATCCTATTTTTAATCAGGCCAGTCTTGTCTCAATTACATAATTAACTTTAAATCAACCTATTTCTTATTGTCTCTTGTGACTTGTCAAAGAACCCACTTGTGTTTCATTGAATCAGAGTATCTTTCATTTGCTGATACTCTGTTTCTTCTCATTTCTTTAGTCTTCTAACCTCCTTTACTTGTCTCCCTAGAGGCTGGTGTTAATTTGATTGCAGGTGGTTACATGCTGATCACTTGGGCATTGCTCTTGGTACCCTGTAAAGAAACGTGACTCAGTGTCATAATTCACTGTCATTTTGACCAATCTTAATTAATGCTTATCCTGTCACACAAAGCCTGTTGGCAACTAAGCTGATGGGAGGTGACTTTTCCTTTGCTATGTGGATCTCATTTTATAAAGACATCTGCAGCCTCTAATTCTACCACTCTGAGAGGTTAAGTAGAGAGGATTGTAAATTCAGGCCCACCCTGGGCAACGTAGAAACTCAACAAGGCCCTGTCTCAGATCAGCAATGCAAAGGGGCTGGGAATGACTTCAGTCAATTGTACTCTTAATGGGGGTACTCCATGCTTGCTTTCTTGTGCTTTGCATGTTCTTACACAAGAAAGCACATATGTATCGAGGAACTTAAAATCTAGGGTGTTCCACTGCCCCAAGTCAGGGAAAAGACCTTGGCTTCAGTCCCCAGTACAGAAGAAGAAGAAAGAAAGAAAAAAGGAAATTTCCTCAACAAGTTCATAGAATGAAAACATAGGTGATCTTTAAAGCAGCAAGTATATTCTTGTAAGACCAAAATGGGTGTTTAGACCTTTTCAGATGCTCTCTTGCAGTTGATGAAGTGATATGAAACCCTTTTACCGAATTGTGCATATATTCAAGAGCTTCTTAGCACAGCGCCACCTGCGTAGTTCGATTCTGATGACTCTCTGATGACCCAGATAGCCTCACCAGTTACTCCCTAGGTCTGTAGTGCCCAGCATTAGCTTGCGTTTTGCTGATAGTGTGAAGCATCATTGTATAGTTCCAGAAGTGGGAAAGTGTGCTTGCTTTGGCAGCACATATAGTAAAACTAAAAGTGGGAAATTCGGGGAGTTCTAAATTATTGTTATTTATTAAGTCATTGTACAGCTTAGTTCTTCACATTAGTAAAATTATATGTTGTTACTATACACTTAAATAAGGTAAGTAATTATAGAAATTATCCTCTGCTTCAGTGGTTTTCAACCTTGTCTAGCCACTGCAATCACGTGGATAGTAAAGGCTGATGGACCAAGAGGTGCTGAGATACTTCATTTCAGAATGTCCCCTTTGTGATTCCACTGTGCAGATGAAGTTGAGAGCCACTGCTGCCAAGTCCATTGTGTTCTTGATGGGGAATACTCCATGCTTGCTTTCTAGTGCTTCACATGTTCTTAAACAGGAAAACTGTATGTGTTGAGGAACTTAAAATCTACATGTTGGAAATCAGTAGGTACTTAGGAATAGCTCTGGTAACACCCCTTTAGGGCCCATAGCTATAGCATAAACTTGTTTTTAAAAAAAGAAAACAGAAAAGAAAAAAGGAGAATTTTATGAAGAGCCAATAATAGTTCAGATAAGATACCTAGGATTTCCAGCAGTACAATTGATTACAAGTTTCAGTTTTGTTTTACCCCCCACCTCTGGGGACTGCAGTGGAACTACTCTCATCCTGGTGTCTAATAGTGTTTGTATTCTTCCTCTTAGAGATGATCTCTTGAGCTTCTTTAATAAGAAACTAGAGGTAGGAATCATTCCACTTTTCTTCTCCTCAGATGTTTCTATATATTGTTGCCTGTTCTCTTCTTCCAAGACTGATAGGTCAAGTATATGCACTTCCTGTTCTTTCTTGAACCTTTTTCTTCATCTTCACTTTTTCTTATATTTTTTGAGTTCTTTCTTTTCCCCCTCAGAGACTCAGAGTATTTCCTACTCTTGCCTATCTGACTGTTCCCTCTCTTTTACTGGCAGACTTTCTAGAAATCTACCCCCAGTTATATCCCTGTTTCTCCCTTGAGGCATCTATCGATAGATCATGGCTTTGCCAGTCCATGTCAATGAATTTTTTTTTTTTTTTGCATGTACTTCTTTTCAGCCCCCATCCTATTGGCCAGCTTTTGCCACTGCTGATCATTTTCCATTTGGTTTCCAGAATACAATTCTCTTATTTTTATTTCTTATTCTTGGACTGCTCTGTCTCTGTTGCCTCCACTTCTTTTTCATCACTCATTTTTAAAATATAACCAGTCTTCCAATGTCCTGTGTTTGGCATGGCATTTTTTTCTCATTCTCACTTGAAGTATATGTTTATCTCCATGATTTGCTACCTTTGAATAATCATTAGGTTGTGGTGTACTCAGCCAGTAGGGAGAACTTAGGGTTCAGAGCTAAGCAAGGCAAACAACTTCCTTTGTTTGAGTAATTCAACAAATATTCATAGAGCACCTAGTATGTACAAGACATTGCTTCTAATAAGTCATGTAGAATTCCTGCCTTCGTGGAGGTTATACTCTGTAACGGGAGACCCACAAGTAACAAGCAAATTAAGAATGTTTGGTAGTGATAAAAGCTGTGCTGATTAATAAGGCAGAGATAAAAGGGAGTGTATGGTTTGAGAGTCAGAGAAATTGGTTTAATAAGGAGGGGCAATAGAGCCTTTCTGGGACTAGGAAACAGCATTAAAGAAGTCCCTGAAGCAAAGCAAGCTTGATTAGGGAGAGAACAGCTGGGAGAGTAAGTTGAATCTTGAAGAGTGAGCCAGAGAGACAGTGGAAAAGTTGAGTAGTACCTGGGTGAGATGGTGAGGACTAATGGTTTTTTTGCTGGTCATTTAGCTTTGATTCTGAGTGTGACGGGAAGTAACCTGTTCATTTCTTGAACCTACTGTGTGATAACATTTTTGTTTTGTTTTGAGACAGGGTCTCATTCTGTAGCCCAGGCTGGCCTTGGACTCATGACAGTCCTCCTCCCTCAGCCTCCTGAGTGCCTGGGATTACAGGCGTGAACCACTATGACCAGCTTCATGTGGTGCTGGGGAATTGAACTCAGGGCCTTACACATGCTAGGCAAGTGCTTTAACCACTGTGCCATTCCTCCAGCCCTAACATCATTTTTTTTTCCCCCCTCTGTTAACTTAGAATATATGATCCTCATTTAGTACTAGAAGAATTTTGGGTATGTTCCATAAACTACAATCATGGGGCAAATTATAGTCAGAGGAGGGATGCAGTTGATAAACAGTGAGAAATTAAAATTTTCAAGACTGTAACCGAGGTTCATATCTGGCTCAGGAGAAGTAGTGAGGGAGATTGGTCTGGTTTTTCCAATGAGAGAAGAAAGCTGATAATGCGGGGATTAGGGTGTCAGAGAAAGTATCAGAGGGGTGAATGGAGGACGAGCACCCTCTGTTACAGCAAAGGCCTTGTGTGCAGTCTCCAGAAATTAAACTATCCTTTGGAGAGTTACTAAGAACTATTAATTACTTGGAGAGAGAATGATCTTACATATCTAAAGGTATCTGCAGGATTATCCAAATAGTGTATAGACTAAGGTATGTAGAAGGGAGGATATTGGGAAACCATTCTTCTAGTCGATAAAAATATATACTCATTTGTTTTGTTGAATTGTTTTTCCGGGGAGAGTTTTTAGACTTTTATTATGTTTATAAATTGATGGGAAATAAATTACTCATCATGTTGTAGGTGTACTTTTCTATTATAATGATTGCATTTTCCTTTCTAGCTCTGTAAACTATGAATATTCAGATAATTTAATCTTAGCACCTTTTTGAATAAACTTTGATTAAGTGAGGAGCCAAATTAATCCCTGACATACATCTGACTCACTTTTTGTGTTTGAAGTACCGGGGACTGAACCCAACATCTTAGGACTGAGCTGTATCTGCACCCCTTTTAAAA
>PVKB01000331.1:207290-334784 GCA_004027205.1 Ctenodactylus gundi
TTTTTTTTTTTTTTTTTTTTTTTTTTTTTTTTTTTTTTTTTTTTTTTTTTTTTTTTTTTTTTTTTTTTTTTTTTTTTTTTTTTTTTTTTTTTTTTTTTTTTTTTTTTTTTTTTTTTTTTTTTTTTTTTTTTTTTTTTTTTTTTTTTTTTTTTTTTTTTTTTTTTTTTTTTTTTTTTTTTTTTTTTTTTTTTTTTTTGTGTTGAGGTAGTCTCCCTAAGTTTTCCAGACATTAATTTTCCACATTGCCTAGATTATGCCCGGTTTTGTTTGTTTTTAGAAACAGGGTCTTACTTAATAATCTAGGCTGGTTCTGAACTCACTGATACTATCATAATTAAAGATTAGGGCTTCATCAGAACCTTGGGAAGGCAGTTTAGTCCCTAGGGGAAACTACTAGAGACTCTGTTTTTGGTGCTATGTCCATGGAGGTGAAATTTTTCCCTTAGCATCAGGTCTCGCTTTTCTTACTGCTGTCCTGTTTGCCAGATGCATCCCAGTCTTTCAGGGCCCCACGTTGAAAGCCAGTAAAGCCGTAGGGCACTGTCGTCAGTCCATTCTTCCTGTGATGCGCTGTTGTCTTCATCTTTTCTCTTTGACACACACCAACTCTGCCCATGTATTGAAGCTATTCTACCATTGTTAAATTCTTTTAGTATTCATTTTATTTTAATTTATGTTTTGGGTGCGATTTGAGATTTTCATCATTGACCAGCCTGGCAAATAATTAGTCTATGAATTTTTAGTATGTAGATACTGGTTAAAATGTTTTATATGTATATATAAAAATATGTTGCTAGTATGATGTTTTAGTAACAAACAGTCCATTTTTCAGAATGTGAAGAGAAATTCATGACATAAATAAATAAGAAAGGAATATTAATTTGCTGTTACAGCATGCCTTTGTTTCTAAACATGTGGTTTTTTTTTTTTCCCCTTTCCTCTTTGTGTTTGTGAATTTCAAAAAGGACTCTGCAGAGGAAATGGGATGGTGACGTTTTGTTGTTTGTTTTGAAGTTGTTGAATTTAACAGACTTTGTTCATGGAGTGTGAATTGCAGGATGTACTTCTGGGGTCCTCCCTGCCAGCAGACCCCCCACATTAAGGTTATTCTGGGAAGCCTTATCCGAAGTTGACTATAAAATACAAGGCTGAACTTTATCAAACAGGAAACAGATATAAATAACTTCAATCCTAATTCAGTTCTACCTACTTTCTCACACATATTTTATAATGAATTTTAAAAAGCAATTTCCTTTCCAGAAAAAAGCAGTTTAATTCCTTGATTTACAGGTCACTTTTATTAAAGTCTTATTACTTTGTCTGTATTCAGCAACTTCCTTTAATAGAAAAATATGCATCCAGTAGCATTTAGGATACAAAATAAATTTTAAAAAATGAAAACAGATTATTCATATCTAAGTTATTTATCTTGTAGGTTTTTTCATTTGCATCTATGTAGTCTTTGCTGGTAAGGAGTTATAAATCTAAAAAATGTGACATGTCTCAACTTTTTAATCATTATGGCCTCCAGTCTTTTCAGACATTTCCTTTATCTTCTCTGTGAAATTTTATTACCACAGAGCTGCTCTGCATGTGTTTATGTACTGTATTTAAATCTCTATGTTTTCTGTATGTTAAGAGCAAGACCTTTCTGCCTCCTGAGTGGGAATGATGAGTGCCCAAAGTTGATGAGAATATGTGAATAAAAGAAAATTACTTGAACTTAACAACTGTAGCAGGGATAGAGAGACAGGAGGCCAGATTGAAATCACCCCTAAGAGGGAAAGTGATCAGTGTGTTCTTGTGTGTTGAGTCAGGGTGGTGGGAGAGAAAGGCTAGGTGGACTCTCTGATTCTGGCTTGCTGCTAGGGATCATGGTGCTTTGAGATGAGATCTAAATAGAGAGGAGGGATGGGTTTGGGGAGGTTAGTTTGGGCATGTTGGGTGTGAAGCATTCGTGGGATGCCCATGCGGGTGTCTGCAGCAGATAGTTCATTATGAGAGTCTGAGACTTATGGGAGAGGTCAGGAATTTAGAGCAAGAGATTTGGGTGCTATCTTACGATGGTGGTAAAATGTTAGAAGTGAACTGGATACATAAGCTTGTTGGAGGGATTATGTAGATTAGAAGAACAGCTTCTGGTTAATGAAAAGAAAGAAGACCCAGAGTAAGGGGAAGATAAAGGATTTATAGAGATTTGTGTTATATTTGTTGGGGGAAATGTTTTGACAGAAAAAAATAATTATTAATAAGTAGAAGTTATTTGTTAATTTTTAAGCAGTGGGTCGATTTTTACAAACTTGTTAAATTTGAATGAGTGTGACATAAGGCTTGGCTTAACACATGATCTGTCAAAGAATCTTAAACTTTCTAGGGTGCACGTGATGCTTCTGGGACATTTGTTATGGCTTAAGGAAATTGAGGCTTAGAAATCCATCAACTGTTGCTCCCCTGTGTAGCTGTAAAAAACGAAGACCTGACAAAGGAGTGCAGTGTTGATAATTCCTTTGACCTATTTTAAATGTCACATGAATTGGATACAGTATTGACAGGAAGGCTGTCATCAGAGAATTATGATGGGCTTTAGAAATTCAAACCCTTATTTTATAGGCACTGGTGCTTGGGGTCCCAGGGTGATTTTTGGAGTTTGCCTGAAGTGACAGCATTAATTAGCAGCAACACCAGCCGAGTCCAGTTGCCATGTTTATGTGTGTCCCTTTGTGAAGACATATGTCTATCTCTTTGCAAAGGTTATTAAATTTAGAATTTTATGAATTCAGACTCTTTGCTCATCTGATTTGAAAGAAGTTTTTATTTCTTTAATTTTCATTTGGTTTGATTGCTGCACCATTTGATAAGGGGGTGAAACAGTACTCTTTTTTTTTTTTTTGTCACATACTATTCCAGAAACTTAACCTAATTCCTGCCAAGATCCATTGGCTGTTAGTTATGCATCCCAAATTACTAATTTATTTTGAATACCGTACAACATTCTGAAGATTTCTTTTAGTGTTTGTTTGAGACACCGGATGAAAGGACTGGATGCAATCTTAAGTTTACAAAGAATGAATGAGGGACTGAAATAAATGAAAGGAAACCTCTAACACAATTATACCCAGACAAAAGAGTTTTCCTCTAGTTTGGAATTAAGTCTGATTCCATGAAGAAAAATCTACTTGGGATTGTTAGAAGCTCATTTTATTTACTCATGTTAGAAACAGTGTAAACATTTAAAATTAATATTGAGCTTAATAACATTTATTAAAACCGTATTTTAAATTTCAGGAGCTTTACTGAGAACACCGAAGATTCTGTTTTATAGCTTATGCTGACAATTAACCTTCTGATGATGTTTTTATGGCTGCCTTTTTTGAAGTGTGGAATTAGGGAAATTGTTAATGGAGGAAATGATGCAGAAGGGCGGTGCTGGACGGAGGCAGATAGTTTTGCCCGAGCTCAGCTGCCAGAGCCCGCTAGATGGCCTTTTGATCAAATGGCTTTCTGATTTAAAAGCCCATTACTCTGTATTTGAAACAGGAAGATATGGTATTGCTGCTGTTCTAGATTATTTCTTAACTTGACCTTTATTGTGTTTGATTTTGTGATCTCAACTCTTTTTTATTTTAGACTTTTGGGTGTAGATGGAGAGAATTCCTACACATGCTTTGAAGAGTGGTATTAAAGTACATTATTTTATTCAGTAATTCTGTTCCATACTTCCTTTCAGATAAAGACCCTTTCTTTCTGTGTGGTTGAGGTTGTTGAATTTGGGTATGTTGTTCTGTAATATTTGATGCTAAGAACTTCATAAAAATTTGTGAAACTAATAACAGACCGTGAAGTACATTGGTACATTAGTACATTTGTTATTTTTTATGTAGACTCGCTTTTCTCCTGAAATGGACAGTGAAGGGAACACTTACGAAAGATAGGTACGATCTAGAGTCTTCCTTTTTATGGATAGCATTTCAGGAAACTGTGTGTGTGCCTGTCGATTCTTTCTTTTTTGGGGGTTGGGGCAGTTTTAATAAAATGACAGAATTCTATTCATGAAGGGAATTGTCATACAATTTTCTCTATTTTTGTCATTTTGTAGGAACTGAGGCCCAAAGAGGGAAAATCACCTAAGATTAAAGATAAGAATTTAGGCCTAGCTGCTGGGATACCTACTGTTTGATCATTGCTCAAATTTCTACTCCTACCAGGCAGTCCTTACTTTGAATCTCATCAGAGTATAGACCAGATTTCTCTCTGTCAGATCTGGGACCACGAGTCAGTGATCATTCATGAAATTGTGTGAGATCTTGATCTTAGAAGTTGACAATAAATTTTAAGAGATTGGAGGCAAAGGGTAAACACATTAAAGGCTCTTAGGACAAATATTTTAATGTTAACCTATTTAATAAAACATTCTAGGTTTCTAGCACTTTTTTCCCCCGTTCTGGGGATTGCAGTCCCATGCTCCAGTCTTTTGCACTGAGCTTCACATTCTAGTCCTCTTTTGTAAAATAAATAAATAAATTTTGAGACAAATTCTTGCTAATTCACCAAGTTGTCCTGGCTGGGCTGGAAATTGTGATCTTCTTGCCTCAGCCTCCTGGATTACTGGAACACGCTACTTTGCCTGGCTCAGGTTGGTTGGTCTGCCCGCCTGCCTCCTGGGAATTGAGTCGTTCTCCAGCTGATTTTATATATTTGGTTTTGAGATGGGGTCTCTCTCAGTAAGTTGCTCAGTTGTCCGGGCGGGGCCTGGCTGTGGGACCCACGTGCCTAGGCCCCCTACCTAAGATCCATGACACTCAGGTTTCTAGCTTCTGTTGCAGCATAGAACTGGGAGGACTGATCGTGAATGACTGCTGCTGCCTTGTTTAAATTGGAATTCTGCCTCAGCTTCATCACAGCGGTCACCGATGGCCATTGCGTTGTGCTTTCCATTGTTCTGTCTGGTCTCTGTAAATATGAGAGTTCTTACCATTTTAAGAAAACTTAAAACATTGTTACTGGCTACGACATGTCGTTCTCTTTGTATTAAAACTTACTACAAGCCTTTTCCACATCCCCTATTTTTAAGGATTTCAGTTGGTGTCTACTAGCAAGGCTGTATTTACAGTGTGGTTTCTGTATGGGGAGAATACAAAGGGGTGGATAATTTCAGCTAGCCAGCTTGAATGTTGTATTTCTATGAATCACAGGGTTTTGAGTATTCCTAGATTACATACTTATTTTCAATAGGCTATAATCTAGATTTAGCAGTGTATTTTCAGGAATTCTTGGCACTTTTTTTTTTTTGAAAAGATTAAGACAGTTTCTAGGCACTAAAATAATTTTACAGAAATGATTTATTGTATTGTCTCTAGTGGTCTGTGGCTTAACTTTTTAATCTTTCTGATCTGTTTGTTCTTAAGCAGCTGATAATATTCTGTTACACTTTGAAAGTGAATACTCAGATAATGTAATGATTCAGATTTTTCTTTGCTGCCATGTTTATAGGAGGAGATCTTTTCGTACTAAAACTGGAAGACCATTGGTAAGTTATAAGGTTGTGTGCATTTAGAGACCTGGATGCAGAACTTGATTTGTGTTATCACTATTTTGGAATAGTAAGAGCAAAGAGACTTTTTTCTTTTTTTCCCCACTATTTTTATTAATATACAAATGTAATACATAGTATTTACAGTGAATTTGGGTGTTTCGTACATCTATGTATCACATCGACTTCACAATCCCTTCCCGTCTTCTACCCTCCCACCCCCTCCTTGTCCCTTCCCCCGGCTCCGGCTATCACTTCATGTGGTTCCAAAGAATGTCTGTGTTCTGGGTTTTCCAAGTCCGAGAAACCACACAGTGTTTAACATATTAATCTTCCGCACCTAAGTCATTTCACTCAAGTCACCACTCTACCCCAGCTTCCTATTCCTCTAATGGGTTCACAGTAGTCAAATCTTGATATCTCCTCTCTGAATCCAACCAGTCCCTTCATTGGGATATTCACCGAAAGTTTTTTTTTTCCATATTTTTCTACATCTTTGTTGTTATTGTTAAACCTGGCCTTACCCACCAGTTCACACTAGAAATTAATTATAAGCATGTAGTTCAAAAGGACAGTTAATTTGGGAAGGAAGAAAAAATAATAAATAAATTTCAGTTGCCTTAGCTGAATACTGGAAGGTGCATATTTGTACATTCACAAGGTTATCTTTACATCAGTCAGTTTCCTTAGGATAAACTTTCATTAGTGACCTAATAAGTGAATTGCTACAACAAAACAAAATTAAAACTATATCACGTTGCTACATTCAGTGAACTTAAATCTATACCACATAAATATACTTAAAGCGACAGACATGAAGACAAATCTAGTTATTTCAGAATGTCCTAACATTCCTATCTTATTTACTCATTTCACTGATTACTAACCTACTTTTTTCTCAGCTCCTTCTCCTCAAGCTGTTGTTACTTTTTCTCTGGGGTCATTGGTGTTGCTGGTCTCCGTTTCACTGTCCAAGTTTCCTTTAAGTATTTTCTGCAATACTGGCTCAGGGGCTGCAGAGTCCTTTAAGCTGTCTCTGTCATGGAAAGTTTTAAGTTCTCCCTTCAAGTTAAAGGATAGTTTTGCTGGATATAGCAGTCTTGGTTGGCATATATGTTTTTTTACTGCTTGGATGACATAGCTCCACGATCTCCTTGCTTTCAAAGTTTGGATTGAAAAATCTGCCGTTATCCTGATGGGTTTATCTTTGTAGGTCACCTTCTGTTTTTCTCTTACCGCTTTTAGTATTTTCTCTTTGTGTTGGGTTTCTAGAAGTTTAATTATGATGTGTCGTGATGAGGGTCTCTTCTGATCAAAGTTGTTTGGTGGTCTATATGCCTGCAAAAGTTCCATGTTCAATTCTCTTCTTAGATTTGGGAAATTTTCTTCATTATTTCCTTAAACATGTCCTTCAAGCCTTTTGTTTTGTCCTCAGTCTTCTCGATTCCCATAGTTCTGAGGTTATTTCTCCTTGAATCATCTATCACCTGTTGTAATGATTCGCTTTCTTTATTTACTTTGTATTTTTCATGCCTGTATGTTGCAGCCTAGTCACTTTATTTTCTAGGTCTGACATACTGTTCTGAACTTGTTTTAAAGTGGTTGCTTGTTATTACCTGCATGTTTTTCATTTACTGAATATCTGCATTCAATTTTTCTATATCTCTGTTGTGCTCTTGTCTAATTTCTTCTTTTGTCTTCATTATCTTCTGGTATATTTCTTCTCTGGTCTCCTCTAGTTGCTTTTCAAGGCTTGCTTTTTGCTTATCTATGTATTGGTGTAGCTCTTCTGCTGTCTGTTTTACTTCCTGCTTTAATTCCTGCTTTAATGAACTGAATTTCTGGGCCCAGAAGATGCCATCATTTTTGCCATATTCGTCTTGATTTACCCTGACTTCATCTCCTGGGGTTTCAGGTCTTTTTGTAGGAGATTTGTGACTGCACTTCCCCATTTCTTCTTTGGTCTCCTCTAATTTCTTTTCAAGCCTTGCTTTATGCTAAGCTAAGTGTTCTTATAGTTCTTGCGCTGTCTGTTTTATTTCCTGCTTTGCTTCCCGGTTCAATTCCTGCGTTAATTCACTATCTGGGCCCAGAGGTTACCATCGTTTTTGTCCTTTTCTTTGGGTTCTGCAGTTTCAGCACCCCTTGCCCCCTCTTCTGGGCAGTCACATCTTTTTGTATAAGATATGTCACCACGTTTCCCCATGGTTTTGCTACCTCTGACTGTCTCTGGTGCGCAGGAAAGAGAATCACTCCTGCTGATGTCACTGCCTGTGATGGCTGTTGAGCCCCGTTTCTGATCTGGGATACCCGGGCCTTTTTCTAGAGGGAGCGCACACTGTGTTTGTAGTACACACACCCGCGGGTTGGTTCTTCTGAGGCTGGGCCCGCCTGCTGCCAATAATTCCCACCTGTCCAGACCTGCGCTTGCCTTGGGCTGAGGTTCTGGCCTGGGGACCTTGTTTGTGATCTGTGGGTGCTGGCAGCTCGGGCCCCACCGAATTGGCTGCTTCTGACCCGCCCACAGCCTCTTCTCTTGTTGTTGTGTGCTCAGTCCTCTCCCAGCTCTGTCCTCTTCCCAGCTCTGTTCAGTGAGATGTTCAGGTCCCTGCGAGCTTTCCTCAGTCTGCCACTTCCTGCAGTTTGCTGCGGGGCTGCGGCTTCCTGTACTGTGGGGATTTTTTTTTCCCTCCAGTTTTGATGATCCTTCAGAGTTTCTGGCCTCCTGCTGGTCGCCTTTCAGTTTCTGGGGTCGCGCCTCTCTTTCCTGGCTACACCAAACACGCCTTTTCTAACTATCTTCTTGAGTTTTTAAGTGAGTTGATGAGGAGACATTGTGCATTGCTGTTACTCAGCCGCCATCTTTGAGACTTTTTTTCTATGTGAGGCTTATAATCTTAATTCCATGTGGGATGCACTGAGGTACTGGATTAGGTAGAACTTTTGGTTGCAGCCCCAAACTTCAAACTGGTCTAAGAAAAGAAGAGTATGTGCAACTTCCATCAGTGCTAGTTTTTGAAGCATGAGTGATATCTTTAGAGCTGATGTATTTAGCTCCCTTTTGAGGTCTCCTTTTATACTCTGCTGACTCCATCCCCAGGCAGAGCCTCCTTTCCTGCCAAAAGGATGGCTGCCAGAGGTTTGCATTTGCCTCCTGGCCTCTTAATGCCAAGAAAATATTTGTCTCCAATAGTTCCAACAAAAGTTCTCTTCTGAAGCCTCATGTCCTTTGGTTGCTGTGGCTTAGGTTATGTGTCCATCCATAAACCAGACCTTGTGGCCAGGAGGGTGACTAAAGCTGTTATTAAATCTTTGTCAGTGGTTCATCTCTGGCTGATTTGGGAGAAATGGATCACCCTATCAAGGTGTTCTTACTCGAAAAAGGGGGCTCAGGGACTTTCCTGATGCATTATAAAAGTATCTTTCTGTATATTCCTCAAATATATTTAGCTGTTGTTACTATCTTGCTATTTAGTCCTTTAATTCATCCCTCTGGTTTTAGCCTGTAACTTAAGACTTAATTATATGATATTTCCCAAATTAGACTGTATACCATATAGATCCTTAACATGAACTCTTATTTATATTCTCCTTCATTCCACCATCCTACTGTATAGTTTTAGGTTTAAGAAATACTTAGAGAATTGTAGAATAGGAAGGAAACCCAGTTGCCTGGCAAATATTAGTATCTGTAGTCTACCAGCCTCATTTAAAAGAGGAAGATGAAATCTTTTTAAAAGGCCAGATGACTTGCTTCAGGGCTAGGACTTATTAATACAGATATTGAGACTTATATCTAGTTTTATGGCATCAGGAGAAAACTTGGCTTATGGTTTGATTAATCCTAGATAGTTAAATGTCCCAAAAGAAAAAGAATTTTCCTTTGATAATAGACATAAAAATCTCTAATTATTTTCTAAGTTTGGATTTCTATGAATGTGTTTTGCTATGGACTAATTCTCAGTTGGTCAAAAATGTGAGTAGAAAGGATGGAACTCAAATGGCAGAGATAGTTCTACTGCAGCTACTCAGGCTTGGCCTGAGAAGGATCTGTGAAAGTGGAGAGGAAAGAGGAGATCTGAGGAACCACCCCTCCCACCCACCCACCCTCTCCCCCCCCGCCCCCAGGGAAGTGGGTTTAGGTCATGGTGGCTGTCATTTTCAGAAGGAAGGTCAAAGGCCTGCTTGCTTAGTCCTGACTGCTTACAGCTGTCCTGACATGGCAGCAAAGTCATGAGAAGGGCAGGTACCTTCCTCCAATCGTGACAGCCTATATTTAGGACCTCAGTGGGACACAGGTGTCACAACATACTCATACACGATGGCAGTGCAGTTGGGGAGCTTAGCGCACCATATAGATTGGCTTAACTGTGTCCCCCAGGAAAGGAGTATATGCCATGGTTAATGGCACAGATAGAGGAAAGGATGCTCAGGAACCGTGCACGAGCCTTCTGATGTGGACTCTGAGCCAGGGCCGGCACTGTGTGTGGCCCAGAGCTTCTGAGTGCTCATACCAGAGGGGGACAGGATAGAGCCCAGAGCACTTGGTGCTGATGAAGCCACACAGTGTTCCTTGGGGCATGACAGAGGTGTGGCTATGTTTGTATCTCTGTAGCATCTACCCTGCTGCATCCCTAAGCAGAGAGGTTGGGAAATAATTGTTGGTAGTAACTTCAAAACACTGTCACCAGATTGGACCAAAGACTGAGACCTGATTTGTCTGATTATGTCCACCATCCTTATTGAACGGCACCCTTAAGGTTTCCAAACATCAGATCACAGATGTTATTGCAGACACAGTCCTGGTGTGTACTGGGATATGTGGAAACTGTGTCCCAGAGACCGCCACCAGGGCTTGATCCAAGCATTGTGCCCAGACACACTACCAAGCTCTCAGCAGTGCTGCATGGACAAAACTACATGTTCACTTTGAAGGAAGTACCAGAATCTAGTTCAGATTTGGTTTATGTTTAGACACTTTAAAGAAAATATGATTGCTTAAACTCTGCTGTTTTCTGAGCTAAGAAATAATATAAATGGGAACAACTTGAAATATGTGCTTCTCCTGGCCTTTAGATTTCTTAAGGAATATACTAGTTTCTAATCATGAAGAAACATATGTGCAGGCCATCTTTAACTCCTTCCTATGTTTCATACCAGCAGTATGCACATCTCTTTACATATTCCCCATTATTTACTTTCTTCCCATGCCTCATTTCTAATTGTGCCTCATTCTCATAATGAATTGTCACATTTTTATTGAAGATTAACAGTGGGCTGACTGAATGAGAAACACTGGGATGGACTAGGAAATTATCTTTGAGGAGCATATATTTGAGTATGGGTTATTAGATTTCAAAAAATGGTGCAACATCTGACTAATAAGGAGCTCAAGACATCAGGAAAATTCAGTTTTCAGAATACACCCTATAAAATGTTTATTAAAAGTTACTATGACAAGGAATAATCAGTGAGTCCAGTTGGAACTAGGTATAGTGTTCAAGACTAGTGAAAATAACAGAGAAAGGAGCTCAAGATGGTCTCGTTCAAAAGTGCAGGGCTGCAAAAGCCACCTGTGAGTGCATGCCTATGGGTGCCAGTGTGCACCAGGAGAGGGCTGCTAGACCACAGGTGCCTGTAGGTGTAGGAAATATTACCAGACCTCCTTGCATGTCTGGACAAGTGAAGAGACTTGAGTTTGGGTTGTTACTCAGTGAATGTATAGCGTTTGCTTCATCTTTCAGCCTGATTTCTGTCTTTTTATAACTCTGTGACTATTACCTAGGCAACCATGTTCAACTTGTAGTCTGCTATTTATTTTTTCTTTTTTTCTTTTTTTTTTTTTTTTTTTTTTTTTTTTTTTTTTTTTTTTTTTTTTTTTTTTTTTTTTTTTTTTGAGTGAGGAGGACCTGTCTTAGGTCATATAAAATGTACTACACAATATAGTTAATGTGTATGAGTACTAAAACTGTCTTTCTAAAAATTTTAATTATAACATTAAAATGAATTCAAGGGCAGGGGCTGCCAGAGTAGCACAGCAGTTAAAACACTTGCCTAGCAGTGCCAGGCCCTGAGTTCAGTTTCTCAGCACCATATGAGGTGTACATGGTGGCACAAGCAAGCAATCCCAGTACTCAGGAGGCTGAGTCAGGAGGATTGCTGTGAGCTTGAGGCCAGCTTGAGCTACACATAGTGAGTGCAGAACCAGTCTGGACTACAGAACAAGACTCTGTCTCAAAAAAATCAAGGGCAAAAACCGGTGGGTTCCAGGTTCAACACACTTGAATTCTAGCTTTACTTCTGACAAATCCTTTATGATATAGATATTAAGATTTATTATGAAAAAAATTATTGCCTTCATTGATCCTCAAACTCTAAATGGTGACAGAGCTTCTCAGGCATTGTAATATTCTTTTCTGGGAAGTCCTGAAATCTTAAAAGAGGAGAAAATTAACATAAATTATTTTCTCAGTTTCAAGATATGCTCACTTTTTAAAACAATTTCTCTCAGTGTTGGAAATTGAAGCTGTGGCCTCCTACATCTAGGCAAGACCTTTTCCTCTGAGCTAAAGCCCCAACTCTTGCTCACTTTTTAAAACCTTAGATACTTGCTGTATAACTTGGTGTTTTGTTTTGTTTTTGAGACAGGGTCTCTGTAGTCCAGGCTGGTCCTGAACTTAGTATGTAGCCCAGGCTAGCCTTGAACATAGCAATCCTATTTTTTTTTTTTTTTTTTTTTTTTTTGCTAACACAGCCATTAGTTAATTATCTTTAGATTATTGGAGCAGGCTGGTGTTGTTTGTTCTTCAGGCTTATTTTTAATAGAATAACTAAGAGTTGGGGCTTTGGTTGGGCATGATTAAATACTACCAAGCTTCAGTAATAATTCAAAAGATAAGAGTATTAATATTGGTGGATATGTATAAGATTACTGATGGGACGGGAGTAAATTCACACGTTTGTACTGTGTCTTCGAGGGTTTCAAATCATGACAAGACTGTCACTGTTAAGACTAGTCGTTTGCTTGGCCCACATTTTCTGAATATCCTATGTCTAGTTCTATGCTTTAAGGATTTGATAACTTAAGGCAGTGTTGGCAAACTCATACATGAATGCTTGGGATACAGTGTGTTGCTAGGTGTAGAATACACTGTGTCAGGGGTCACGAAATGGATGTGTGTGTCCGTGCTTGTATGAGCATCGATAATAGCTGTTAGATGGATCCCAGAGAGGGACTTTTGATGCATTTTAATTTTGGAAGTATTCATACTCTGCATACATACATGCTCAGTTTAAAGCTTAAAATTGAGGATTTAGGACTCTTGGGCAAATAGACCCACTTAAAAATTGAGATTATAGTCAAAAATGGCCTGGTCAGTGTAGCTAGTGGAGGGAGGAGCACCCTAACAACAGAGAGGAGGCCATGGGAAGATCAGAAATCCTGAAGAAACATTGGAAGTGAGGTGGGGAGTGGGGGAGACCGCAACCCAGGAAGCTGCCTGAGGCAGACGGCAGACTGCAGACAGCTGTGAGCCACAGGCATCACAGAAAGAGGAAAACCCACCTGGAGCCCAGAATCTCAGACTGAGGTAAGCACACAAAGAAACTTAAATACTTGGGAATCAACCTAGCAAAACAAGTGGAGGACCTCTGTATTGAGAACTATAATACTCTGAGAAAAGAAATCCAGGAGAATTTTAGAAAATGGAAGACATCCCCTGGTATTGGGTAGGCAGAACCAATATTGTCAGAATACTACCTAAACTAATATACAATCAAGATACCAGCAGCTTTTTTTATAGAATTAGTAAAAATGACCAGAAAATCTATATGGAACCACAAAAGGCCAAAAATAGCCAAAACAATCCTAATCAACAAGGCAAAGGCAGGAGGCATCCAGATATCAAATTATATTACACAGCAACTGTGATAAAAACAACATGTTATTGTCACAGAAACAGACAGGTGCATCAGTAGAATAGAACTGAGGAAGCCGAAACATCCCTGAGAACCTTCAGTCATCTTATCTTTGACAAGGAGGCCAAAATTATACACTGGAGTAAAGATAGCCTGTTTAACAAATGGAGCTGGGTAAACTGGCTAACTGCATGCATAACAATGTAACTAGACCTACAACTTTCACCACACAGAATAAAATCAAAACAGATCAAAGATTTAGACATTACAGTGGAAATACTAAACTTGTTGGAATAAAAAGTAGGCAAAATCCTTGAAGGTATAGGCATAGGCAAGGACTTTCTCAATTAAACATCCAAAGCAGAAGAAATAGCACTAAGAATTGACAAATGAACCAAACAAGATTAAAAAGCTTCTGCACAGCAGAGGAAACAATCCACAGAGTGAAGAGAGCAACCATGGAGTGGGAAAAAAAATATTTGCCCGTTACTCCTCAGACAGAGGACTATTACCAAGAATATATAAAGAGCTGAGAAAAAAGACCCTCCAAAATAAAGGTCCCAATCAAAAAGGAATCTGAAAGGAATACACAGTTCTCAGAAGAAGAAGGTCGAATGGCCAATAAATACATGAAAAAATGTTCAGTATCTTTAGCCATCAGAGAAATGCAAATGAAAACAATGCTGAGGTGCCATTTAACACCAGTAAAAATGGCTGGTATTAAAAACTCAAAACACAACAAATGCTGTCAAGGCTGTGAGGAAAAAGGAACTCTCTGACATTGCCGGTGGGCCTGCAAACTGGTACACTGACCATGGAAAGCCGTGTGGGGAGATTCCTCAGAAAAGTGAACATCAAAATGCCATTTGACCCAGCAATACCTCTACTGGGTATCTTCCCAAAAGAATTAAAGTCATCATACCATAGTCATACATGCATTCCAGTGTTTATGGGAGCACAATTTATAATAGTCAAATATTGGAAGAAGCCAGTATGCCCGAGTACAGATGAGTGGATAAAGATGACATGATCTATAAATACACACACACACACACACACACACACACACACACACACACACACACAAACACACACACACACACACACGCACACGCATGCACGCACGCACGCACGCAGTGGAGTATTATTCTGCCATTAAGAAGAATGTCAAATTTGAGTCATTTGTAGGTAAATGGATGCACCTTGAGAACATATACTGAGCGAAATGAATCAGACTTGGAAAATTAAATACTATATGGTTTCTGTAATGTGATAAAACCATAAAAATGTAAAAGATATGGAAGAATTAAGAAGATGGACATTGTAGAAAGGGAAAGGGAAGGAGAAGGGGGAAGGGAGGTGATACATAAATTTAAAAAATAAAGTGAAAAATAATAAAGTTGAGAATTTAATGACATCTTTTGAGTTGAGATGTTTAAATGTTTGAAAGCCGTAAATCATGGATATTGTATCAGTTGGGTTCTGCTAAACAAGCAGGCTTGGTGGTTCATGCTTGTAACCCTATCACTCTGGGAGGCTGGCGCAGAAGGATGACAAGTTCAAACCCAGCTTGGACCGCTTCGTGACTTAATGAGTGAAACCTTGTCTCAAAATCAGAAATCAGAGAGGGCTGGAAATACAGCTTCGTGTCAAGGTCTGCGTTCTCCCCTGAGCACTGCAACAAAACAAAACATCTGCAACAACAGAACACATCAGAAAGTCATATCTGTCTCAGGATTTGTTTTCTGGAGGTGAACAGCCCAGGGCTAGCGTGGTGGGCCCCGAATTTTGGGATCTGCCCGCTCTGGAGTAGCCTTACCATCTGCAGTGCTTGGCGTAAGCGTCATTGTCCATGCAGCTGGAAGAGCAGGAAGCATACAGGCCTTCCCTGAACTTTAACGAAACACCCTAGGAATTCACTCCAGCGTTTTCCCCTATTTCAGAACACAGATAACGGTTACATTCACTTAAAAATGAGGCACACAGAGATATCTACTTACCTCTTACTGGGAAGGACAGAATGTATATTGGGGTACCGCTAGCAGTGTCTCTCCCACAGGGAAATAGACATCCTTGTGCTAGCCCAGAGAAACCCAGGACGTAATGAAGTCAGGATCTAGTGAGCATTTTTTCCCAAGTGCTTTTTTTCCCTCCTTAATCTGCTAAAGGAGATTGAACTCAGGGTATTCATACAGTGCTGTCTGTGCCGGGCACTTTTTATTGTTTTTATTTTGAGATAGTGTCTCACTGAGTTACCCAGGCCAGACTCCAGTTTGTGATCCTTCTGCCTCAGTCCGCAGCGTGCTGTGATCACAGGCGTGTGTCCCCATGCCTAGATTTTCAAATGTGTCTGTACTTACATTATTTTCTTTGCTATGCTAACATTTAGGGTAGTTTTTTTTTTTTTTTTGATTGTTACATGCCAATATTTTACTGTAGAAGGGACATTTGATGTGTTCCTGATAGGCTGTTTTTTTTTTTTAAATTCAATGTCTTGGATAATAGGATTAGTTGCTTTTAGATGATAATATATAAAATTATCAGGAAAATTGCATTTGTCAAAGCCTTTTCCTTTGCTTCTCCCCCAAGATGGTCAGTTTCTTACCTAGTAATAGGTGTATAGCTGTCACTACTGTCTTTTTCAGATTTTACAAGTTGGCCTGCTTGTCATTTGATAACGGAAGCTACTATGGTGGGAAAATGTTTCTGACTTTGGAGTAAGTAAGAAGAAGAGCTGATTGAAATCCCAGGGCCACTCACTCATTGCTGTGTCATAGGCGAATCGTCAGTGGCTCTGTGAATGTGGCACTTCGGCATGTTACCTCAGCATTGTTGGTAGGGATTAGATTTTATATCTACGACACGTACCCTATCTGTTAGTCCTAAACCTCAGGTGCCAACCTTTGACAGTTACATTCAGTCTGTACTGGGTCAAGTGTTCCAATTTCTAAGAATACTTTTTTAGTTCATGAAATTCAGTGGTTGCATTCTTTTTTTTTTTTTTTTTTTAATTAAAATGACCTGATCTGTTTCCTTTGAGAGTAGTTTGGGGAAATACTTCTCATCTAACCTTTCTTCAAGGCTTTTCTGTTTTTTTTTTTTTTTTTTTTTTGAAGGACATTGGTCAGTGAAGTTGGCTTAATATCAAGGTCAAATTCTTGAGTCGAAACTGTTAAGGAATAAAAACTCGGATGGCTTTAGAGACAAGCACTTAGACTAGTATTACTTGTACCTAAAACATGGTTCTTAGTGAAGGATGTTGGGCAATATGAGGCACCCTCTGGGGCTCCGCTTCACAATCTTAGGTGCAAGACTGCAGGCTCCTTTTAGAAGGCAGGAAAAGGATTCTCATTGTCAACCTGTCTCAGGGTTCTTAAAATTCCTGGCTATTTTGTTACTTTTGTCTTTTTGTTGTGTGTCTAAGGCCAAGTTGTGGGTAAAGAGTATTCCAGCCTCAGAATTTGGATCTGACAGTACTGGTAGTCAGCACAGGCAGCACTTCGGGGCTTTAAGGGTCGTTCACCCTAACCCCAAAAAATTGAGTGACCAGGTGGCGCCCTCTTGTTCCCATTCCCGTTTTATTTTTCAACTTTGTTAAACTCTGGAGTGGGGTAATCATGATAGGAAGGATGTGGGGAGTAGCGATGTGGAAACAATGATCATGTTTCCTTTCATCCTTTGAATACTGTTTCCCACCCTGAAAAATAAAGGATTTTCAAATTATCATTGTTTTAAAATTCCTCAGTGACTCCTTTCCTTTTTTTTCCTCCACACTTATACTCCAAACCCAAGTAGAATTCCTCGTAGATTGATCTGTTATGTAAGGCAGGTGTGCAGCTTTGTTTTTCCCCGTAGGTTAGTTTGTCATCCAGCCCCTTTTCCTGGGTCACCTGTCTGTATCCCACTATTGAGGTGGCACATTAATCATTAATGGGACAGGTGTAGTTTGTGATGGAAAACTAGTTTTGAAAACTTACCACAATAAGAACAAATTCTGTAAAGGATCACACCCATTTCTCTGAGTCAGCTAAAATTACAAAGTCTGAAAATTATAAGTCTTAGAAACGCAGTTTGTATTCGGTGTTCCATATTTAAAATTGTGGTGTTTTGATGCATTCTTGTCTTTACCATTTTTATTATTTACTCGTATGTGTATTCAAAGAGACTTCTTAATAATCCTTACCCTATCTTAAATTGACAATTTACATAAAATACTCCCACTTCACAATGAGTTCTCATGTATACTTTTATATATACCCATTTTTCTGTGTAGACATGAGCTGTCAGTGCACTAACAATTATCATAATTAAAATAATGTTCTGACCTTTTTATCACAAGGCACTGGTTTAATTGAAGCCCATTCACTCTTGGCTAGGGCAGAAGGGAGGTATACTTCATATGCATTAGGTTGTTGGAATGGCCAGCAGGACCCTAGGGAGGAGAGAAGCTCTGCCTCATGTCAGATCAGGGGGGCATTAGAGCCTTGGGAGCACAGTGGCGGGGTGGAGCTTTGCTCCCTTCTCCCTCCTGCTCACTGCTCTTCTGTCCTGGTGGCCTAGTCCTTCCACAGCCACAGACTGGTACTGGTCTATGGGTCCAGGTTCAGGACTTTATTGTAGAGCATTTTCTACCAATAGGGAAAAGAAAGCAGGAAAGGAAAGCAGTTTCCTTCCAAGCAGGTCACAGGGAAGTGTCACCCCACTTGTGCTCCGATTCTGTCGCTGTCACATGGCCACTCTTGGATGCAAGGAGGCTCTACACTGCATTCTTTCATTGTGTGGCCGTGGCCGTCTAAACCACTAAATGCTGTTTGTGAAGAAAGTGCTGGGGTTCATCATGCTTCGTTGGGGCACATCTCAGTTCAGGGAACGATGAAAGGTTTTTGTATGGTGCAGTCAAACGTAACTTTCCTGGTGCTGCACACAAGGAGCGTTAGCTACCGCTGTCACCTCGCTGGGTCTTGCTTCTGGGGTGGAAGTGCTTTCGTCTGCATATCGGACTGGTTGATCTGAGACTTCAGGAAAAGCTGCTAAGCAGTAGCCCTCCTTTTGATTCCAGTCCTGGTATCAGGACAACTTAATGTTATTGATCTGTAGTTAGGGAAGGTAATTTGTGTCAGCAGTCAGGTCTTTGTATGTCCCCTCCTTACCTTTAGTTTCATTCTGATAAATTGTGTAATCTCTTACATGCATTCCCAACCTCCTCCTTTTGCCACTCTTTTGTCCTTCCTTTAAACGTGGAGCTTGTTCTTATTTCTCTATATTAATTGTAGGACTTTATTTTTATTTTGATATAATTTCCTGTGACTTTTCTGTATTCTTAGAGTGTCATGCCAGTATGATAAAATCTCTTAAGTAGACATTCTGACATTTTAAATTGAGAGGTAGTGTTGTAGGTAACAAGAATGCATTTTTTTGGTGACAGTTTGAACATGTATGCCAAAAGCTTGTTTTCCTTTATCTCCATGCCTCACATGTGTGGTAACCACAGTCTGTCATAGTGAACCAGGACAACAGATACGAAGACTTATAAATGACGTTCCTGTGTTGTGTGGACATGCAGTTTGGACAGCACGGAGAACTGAAATATAGTTTATATGTTGTGTGCTCTTACCACTAGTTTTAAACTTGGTCTGTGTGTTTAGAGGACTAATGTAACATTTAAATTTGCTTGAGGTAATTTCGTTGATTAAGTGGAAGTTACGTCTTTGAGCACAGAGGTTTTTAGTAGAATGAGATAAATTTTAAACATAAACAATAACTGAAATATTCTTAAAAACAAGAAATAAAGAGTTTTAATTACTTGAAGAAAAGAAAGGATTTATTGTGATGGTATAAACAGTATGAATGGAGAAATACAATTTAGAAGGGGCCAGTAGAATTTCAGCGAAATATTTACAGCAGAAATTTACTCCCAGCGATTCTCTTTCATCTGCTCTAAATCAACAGCTTGGAGATACTGTGTGTTTGGGAAAGAATGACACCTGAAACCACCCTGTCTTTTCAATGTTTTTGTACATCTGGAATTAAAATTGGAAGAGTATGCCCTCTAGTGGCTGAGTGTGATATTACCACCGATGTTTTTCTGCCTCCTTGCAACCTCCAGTTGAGATAACAGAAGCCAGTCATTCCCTTGGAGTGCTGTATGTGTACTTGGTCAGCTGCTGTGGCTGAGGCCAGCTGCATGAACACTTGGTGTCTCAGCACACCGTAGCCCAAGAATCCGAGGAGTTAAAGAATGAACATATGTATATGGAGTCAGATAGTATCAATGGGGAAGAAGTAGTACTCCCTGCCAGCTTTGGACAGTGGCAGTGGAGATTTACATGCCACCCCAGCTTGTGTGCTCGTCAGAAGTATCGGGCATTGCATTCTTTTGATAAAGGCATTTAAAAACTCTTCTCTTCAAGTTTTTGTCTCATAATTTTAAAAACAAAATAGCTCAATCAAGTTTCATATTGCACTTTCTAATGATCTATTAAAGTAATTATTTTAGCTTCATGAGATGTTTTAATTGTTTCACTCATGTATATTTCATTTGGCTATTAAATTAAAATGCAACATTTAAATATTTAAGAAGTATAGTAAAATGTCTCACTACTTTTTCTATTAGTGTATATGTCTTCCCACATAATGTCATTAGTTTATTAAGAGTTAGCACGTATATGTACTTACTCATAAAACTGGGTGCACATGAGTACTTTTTTAAAACCATAAATTATAGTACCCATTATCCTCTAACTGGATTTTCTCCACTATATTCCAGATGTCTATGTATTACCTTTTTTCCAAATAAGTATAAGTTTGAATCATTTCACTTTTTTTATATTGACTAGACAGAGACACATAGAACTAAATTCTCTTAACATTAATAAAGTTCGTTAACAAAAGAATACCCCCAAATGTTGGCTGTCACAGTCCCACATCCCAATTTCAGATATGTGAAGGTTATGGAATGGCCAGGTGTGAGCTGAGAACAATTTTAATGTATGCAGCTAGAATAATTATCCCAACTTTATCCTGCAGTATTAATGTCTCCACTTACTTAAAGTTATAATTGCCCAATAAATGATGTGTAATTTAAGCAGATTATTTCAGATAGCAGATATATAATGAAATACTAGGAATTTAAGAAGAGTTTTTTTGTGGTCTCAGGTTCATTTGTGTTTAGTTATTGACGAAATTCCAGTCAGAGTTGGTTTCACATTTTCTTAGTTAAGATTTGCATATAAAATAAAAGTAATAATGTTCTTTTGCACATATACTATTTGGATTTTCAGGGATGAAATCATAACTCTTACAATCCAAAGAAATTTTTGCCCCTTATCTCCTTGCCACCAGTATATCTCAGTGGCCTGGTCCTTCCAGGGCCAGGGACTGTTACTAGTCTGCAACTTCAGGGGTTGAGGACCCCTGCACTAGAGAGTGTATTTTATTTTATTTTGTTTTTGATACAGGACACCAAGTTGATGTGTATAATGTTTTTTTTTTTTTATCTTTCTGGAGATAGCTGTGCTAACAACTCTCAGTAAGTAAATTCTCTAACGTTCTTAAACATAAGACAGCAGGTATTGTGGTTTGGATCTGGAATGTATCTCAAAAGTCTTATGTGTTTGAATGTTAGGGATTATCTATGGAACCATGTGCTCTTAAGACATGGGGGCCTGGAGGGGATAGATTATGGGTGGATGTGGAACTATAGGTGCTTGGTGGAAGACAGGCATGTGGTGGAGTAGGGGCTTAAACGTGGAGGGAGCAGAACACTGAAGCTGGATCCGGAGAGGTGGATCACTCAGACAGGACCTGGAAAGATAGTTGCTGCTTCCTTCCTTCTGGGACTTGTTTTCCTGTTTGCTATGCTGTGAGGAACTACGTCCGCCTCTGCCTCTGCCATGTGCCCCCACGGTTGTTAGCTACCCATGAGTGGACTGTGACCTGCTAAAACTGTGAGCTGAAGTAAACTTTTCCCCCCTTAATTTGTGCATGTTGGGTATTTTTGTCACAGCAGTGAGAAGGTAACTGAGACTTCAGGGGACTGTCAATTAAAATATAACTCCTTAATATAAAAGAAACCTTATGACTGTTAAAATGGTGGCTTTGACAGTACATGCTATAATAGGGCACCAAAGGGAACACTGTGGGGTAGGGATGGATTTTGGAGGTTACATGGGCAAGTTAAGATCTGATGTGGCATTGGAAGACTAGCTCAAGTCAGACTCTTGGTTTCAAGACATTATATCCTAATTTGGATGCCACATGGATGGTTTGCTTTGCATATGTGTCTAGGGTAAGTGGAAAAGGAAATCAGATCATAAATCCGACTGCTTTTGGTTAACCCCAGGGACTCCAAAGGCTCTTTTTTTTCAGATTGTTTCCCAGGGAGAAGGCAATGTGAAAATGACTGCTACAGTAGATAATTACCATTAGACTCCTCTTTCCCCAACAAGTACTTCCCAGCCACTTGCTCTGTGTGGAGGAAAGGCAGAAAAGGCAGCCCACCAATACAAGAGAAACACCTTCCAAACATTCACCAGGTTTGCTGGAGCCTTTTTGCCAGCTACCTTATAAGGTGAGTCTGCCTGGTCTATTCTGAAAAATGCTCCTGTTAGACCTTTATTGATGTGGCCCTAGGCCCCACTCAGGAGATTATTCCCAATCTCACGGATTCCAAGTCACTTTGTTTAGAGGTACTTTTCACCTTCGTTGCCAAGAGTTACACCCCTCTAAACATTCTGTGTAACAATGGCCTGTGCAGCATGATATGCTTAAGAATTGTCCAAAAAGCTTTGGGAAAATGCAAGGTACAGGTCCTGCCTCCAAAGATTTTGATCTACTAGGTGTAGGATGGGGTTAATTTTGATTCAAGTTGTCCCTAGGTCAGTGATTCAGAACCTGGTACACATAGGGATCTCCAACCCCTGGGCCTTGGTGTCAAGATTTTAGTTCAGTTGGAAGAAATTAAGACAACACTGCACGCACAGAGGCATCTAGTCACAATAGTTTATAATTCAGCGTGAGGAACGTAGGGCAGTATGTTACTATATCTCAAACTATTATAAAATCTTGGTGCCTTGCCTCTAAAACTGTCTTTTAGTAATGTTTTTCTCTTTCTTTATTATATTTTATTTCATTTTGTAAGATATCTTAATTCTCAAAAAGCAAAAGACAAAACTTGAAATACTGTTAAGGTTTCAAATACTTTCTTGGTCAGTTTTTTAGATACTGACTCACGTAACAGGGACTTCCTGCAAATTGTCCTTCAGCCTCACAGCCACCAGGGGGCAGGCACAGTCAATCTGATACTTCAGATATTATCTTGGCAGTGTGCATCTAGTAGCTAGCTGCTAGAGAGGAAAACAAATTAACAAGAAAGGGGAGACAGACTTTGAAATCCAGTTATGGCTTGAGATGCTTACTAACACAGCAAGCTTCTCCTGCTGCCAAAGGTTTGTTTTCTGAAGGACGCCATAGCTATGTGTAGCTATGAATGAAATCTGCCCAAAGTTCAGAGATTGCTTAATTAATTGCTTAATTCAACAAGATGAATCCACAGACGAATGAGGAGTAAGAAAACATGTGCATGAACTCTGATAAATGAGGTGGCAGGAGATGACTTTGCATTCCAAGAGTGTGAGAGATGCTTCCCTCCAAAATAAATAAATAAATAAATAAAATAGGAAAAGAAAGAAAGCAGTCCTTTCCACCCTCTACTCCTTTGAATCAGGGTCTTGCTGTGAAGTTCAGGCTGGTCCTGAAATCACTGTAGCCCGGGCTGGCCTCAAACTCAACAGCAATCCTCCTGCCTGTCAGCCTCTTGAGTGCTAGGGTCACAGGCGTGTGCCACCATTGCCTGGCTTATGGGGTGCTGGGGAATCAAACCCAGGGCCTTGTGTTTTCCAGGAAAGCACTCTAACTGCTGAGCTATGCCCTAAGCCCCAAAGGCAATCCTTTTAACTGAAGTGTTCCTAGAATCCTTAAAGTAGATCATTAAATTATAGAACTTTTCTTCCTCGTGCAAGAAATTCACTAAAAGGTATGTTTTTCTTTTCATGAAAGTGAAGTCTGTGCTGGTATTTATGTGAGCCAGAGACAACTTAATTGTGGAAAAGGTTACCATTGTTTCAGGTAGTTATGCACTTTAATTATAAAATGAAAAAACTCCAAAAAAGTAGTAATGGAGGAGGTGAAAAAAATGACCATTGAATTTCTAACATTGAACATTACATCGTTGTGGGGTTAGTCTCTGTGGTATTAGTGACATTGAAAGGCAGGAGCTCCAGAACATCTCTTGCTGTGTCAGTGCGTTACTGAGCTCCTGTTTCTGGGCATCAGCCCCGCCCTTCTAAAGGGGACAGTGTGACTCCCTTGCCTGACAGATTCTGCCCATGCAGCTTCTAGAGGGGACAGAGAGCTCGGGAGGAATGAGAGGCTTGCTGCAGAGATGTTCTTGCCAGTGATCCTTCTCTCTAGATGGCCAGCTGTGTCGCACACTGGCACTAGCCCTGTTCTGTCCCCTTCAGAAGGATCAGCTCTAGTTAGTGTGTGTGGTTCCTTAGGGGGCTGCACCCCAGTTCTGGGTTTGAAGCCTGTGCCTAGATTCTGGGACACCAGCTGAACAGCAGCCCTCCTCATGGACCTGGGCTTGTCCTTTGCCTGGAGTCCCCAGCTTCCCGCAGCGCTATCACCTGTGAGTAATTTTTTGTTCCAGTTCTCCAACCCCCATTTAATTTATTCTGTTTTCTGTCTGTGAAAATGAAGATGGTTTCATTTCTGACATGTTTTTCCTGATTCAGCTTTTAGCTGGTCTTAATTCAGTTCCTTTTGAGTGATATTTATTTCACTTTCAAGCTCTCCTCTAGCTGTCTCTGTATGTTGTAACTTTTTTACTAGATAGTTTCTTTCCTCATATCTTTGTTTATTGAATCTTAATTGAGATGAGCACCAGAGCATAGAAAGCCTCTCCCTATTCACAGGACTAAGACTGTAAGAGTGTTGGACGTGACATGGAATACCCAGTTAATTTCTAACAAAAATTCAGTCCCAATTGGAAAAGAAAATTTAAATGGGTTACTTTCCTCTGTGTTTTAAACTATGTGGAGTAATACTGACAGCAGTGGATACCTAAAGAAAAGCAGTCTTCACTGTGTGTGGGAGCACACGGGGAGAGAGCGTTACCAGCACCTTAGCAAGTGTCGCAGTGGGTGCGTTCCTTAGGTAGGGTGCAAAAATAGCATTTGGCACAGCCATCCAAGGCCCTGAATTCAGTTTCTCAGCACCCCGTAAAGCCGGGTGTGGTGGTACACACCTGTAATCCCAGCTCTTGTGAGCTGGGATTAGAGGCAGGAAGATTGCCATAAGTCCACTGCCAGCCTAGGCTCCATAGTGAGTTCAGGACCAGCCTGGGCTACTTAGAGAGACCCTGTCTCAAAAAAAAAAAAATAAATAAAAAAAACAAAATTAAGATGAATGCAAAGCAAGTTTAGGCTCAGTGATTTAGTAAGATCCAGCCTGAAAATAAAAATTAAGAGAAGGTTGAGGATGTAGCTTAGCGTGGCTGCTCTGGGTTCACTCACCAACACTGGGGTGTGTGTTGGGTGCGGGAGGTTGCTAGAAACACTGCTGGGCGAGTGACAGTCTGATGCGTTCTTATTCATGAGTATACTGTATAGTCGACCATGTCAAGTGTGCGGCTTGCCAATGGTCTGTGTGCTTGTGGGTTGTGCGGCCGCCCAGGGTGTGCCATGCTCTAGCATGCTGTAGGGTGTGATCTTGAAGGCACAGTACTCTGGCTACCTTGGGGATAAAGTCAGAAGGTGAGCTGAGGCAGCAGGCCTCGGTCCTGACAGAATCAGTGACTTTTCTTCAGTTTCAGATTGAGCACCCTAATCTGAAATGCTCCAAAGTCTGAAACTTATTTTTGAGTCCTGACACATGCCGTAGGTAGAAGATTTTATATCATGAAACTGTGGTGTGCGCAAAATTATTTTTGAAATATTGTATAAAATGACCTTCAGGTGATGTGTGTATGTAATTTTATGATTAGATATGAAATCATCCCCCAGATACCTTGTTATTTACATGGAAATATTCTAAAATCTGAAGAAAAATCTAAAATCTGAAACACTTAATGTTCCAGTTATCCCAAGTAAGGAATACCAAACCTATCTTGTCCATTTTCCTCGTTGTCTCAGTGAGATTCAGGCAAAGAAGAAAAATTCAGATTCTCACAGGAGGATTAGCACAGCTACTAAAGCATTTGTCTAGCAAGCACAAGGGCCTGGGTTTGATTTCCCTAGTAACACGTAAGCTGGGCATGGTGTTACACTTCTGTAATTCTTGCACTAGGGAGGCTGAGGCAGGAAGATTGCCATGAGTTGAAGGCCAGCCTGGATTGCTTAGTGATTTCAGGATCAGCCCTGACTATAGAGTGGAACCTGTCTCAAAAAAAAAAAAAAAAAAAAAAAAAAAATCCAGGTTCTTGATATTTTGCTTGATTTCAAGGCATATGAATGATGGAATGGATTGCCCTGGTGTGAGTTTTATTTACACATTAACACCTTTTTTGAGACAGGGTCTCATTCTATAATCTGGGCTGGTCTTCATTTCTCAGCAATCCTCCCCCCTCAGTCTCCTTAATGCTGGGATTGCAAGCATGTACACACCCAGCTTATGTGGTGTTGGGGATTCGAACTCAGGGCCTTATACTCACTAAGTAAGCACTTTAACTGTCACCCAGCCTCTAAAGTATATTTTTAAAGCACAGCACAAGACCTAAAATGACAAATTGCATTTGGAGGCTGAGGCAGGAGAATCTCAAGTTCAAGCCCAGTTTGGGAAAATTAGATTCTGTCCAAAAAAAAAAAAAAAAAAAAAAAAAAAAAAAAAAAAAAAAAAAAAAAAAAAAAAAAAGGCACTGGGTGTAATAGCTCAGTGAAGGCACTGGGTTCAATTCCCAGTTCCACTAACTATATACATACATACATACGTGTATGCATTCATACAGTGATATGTACATACATGGATAAAAAGAAGGCATTATTTTTAAAGAAATACTTTTTTAAGGAAATAATTTTAATAGCTTTTGACCAAAATCTAATCAGAGTTTTTTTTCTACCTGTCTTTCTTTGGATTTGTTTCAGGATTCTTCCTCTTTGCCCAAGTTGGGCTCTGGTATCGCCATAGGCAAGCTCAGCTTCCAGGTCTGAGTACTCCTTTTCTATCTGTTTCCTCCATTTGGGAAAATGATGAAAAGATAAGGGAATCTCAAACAAGTATCAACTGCGTGCCAGATGTTGCCCTTCAGAAGGAATTTCACCTCTGTTAACTTTTCTGGTCTTTACAACACCCAGACGAGGTAATTTTTATGTCCGATTTTTAGAGGCAATAGTTGTACTTGACAGAATTTAAGAACTCACTAACAGTCAGTGGAAGAGGAGGAACTGGAATCCCATTCCAATACCTGAGCTTTTCTCACTGGATTATCATAGAATTTAGGGCAGAATTACCTATGTGTTTTCCACAGTGACCAACTTAATGTTTTTGTGTATTCGGCGTATGTATTTGAGGTGTTAATTAATTTTATGATCGATTCTTATGGCTTCAGTCTCTGTTTTTTTCTTTACAAAATGTAGACAATAAAAATTTCAAATGTGATATGTTTGTTGATAAAAATTCCAATCCCAACAATAAAAGCTTGTTATAAAGTAAAAACTGAAAATTCTCTCTCTCCCCTTCCCACCACTCCCACTCTCAAGGGGTGGTGACAGTGATCAGTTTTACAGCTTGATGATGTCCAAGTGTTCGGTTTCAGTCCCTAGATCCCAGCTGAGTTTCACAATACAATCTCCTGACTGTTGAGCCCAGATGCTGATTTATAGCTATTTATATTTTTCATATCACTGTTTGCAGTCACATATTTGAGCTATTTGAAATTCTTTTTGATACTGGCAGATTGTGAAGCCCATCAGTCAATCAGTTAATTAATATTTCAGTTCGCCCATTCTGTTTACGTGTCTGTCCTGTTACGCCTTCACTCTTTTTCTTTAAAATTAAGCTCTTTTTTTCTCCTTCAGCCCAGTTACCTATTTCTTATCTCAGTTGTGATATACTGTCTTTCCTACGGACCTCGTCTCACTCTTTTTCCCCCAATCAGATGGCCTCCTCTTAGTTGTAGAGTACCATAGTACATTCATGCTGCCTCTGCTGGACCTCAGCCCATGTCCCTTCCTACTCGCTTGGACAGTTATCCTGGCCTTTGCTCTGAACTCCACTTTGCTGAGACCTGACTTCCTCAAGCCTAATTGTTATTGTGGACCTTCGCTGCATGTCCACAAACACACTTTGTCATAGTATTAAAGCTCTTGCCACATTTGTTTCTGGACCCTGCCCTGACCTTTTATCCTTTAACTTGTATTGACGCCTCCTATTCTCAAATAAGGAAGTTCTTTACCTGTGTTCTTAAATTGCTATTCTCACTATCAGTACTTCCACCATTTGCCTTGTGTTAAGATTGTGCTGCCTCATTAGATAGCAGATTTTTTGAAAACACTGGTGCAAGAGTTTTTATGCCATTAAATTGATACCTACTAAGTTCCCAGGCAAATACTCCTTGGATTCTTCTTCAGGGTTAAAGAACCTTAAAATTGATTGACTCTGTAATTTTAGTATTTCAATAAAGCTAGGTCCATGCTTGATGATCTGAATAGTTCATGTCAATTATTAAGCAGGTTGGAGATCTTTATCTCTAAAGTTACTTATTTAAGAGACTCTAGTATTATGTTAAGATTTAAACTCTTAAACACCAGTTTACTACTTGTGAGTTCTACGTGCCACAAAACCTCATGGCATTTTGAAGGCATTAAATTGTTGAAGATTCTTTAATAATTTAAATTTTTATTCTCTGCTCTCCATCTTTAAAGACATATTTATATACTTATCTCATTGTGATCTTTTTAACTAAGCCACTTTGAATACTTGAATTGTAAGTGAATTAAATTTTAATAAAGCAGTTTCTTTTTAAATAGTTGGAGGATAGTTTACTGTTTTCATGAAAAGAGGATGGAAGAGGAAAGAGACCCTGTCACTGTCACTAGATAACATAATGTATGATAGTTTTAGGGTGTGGTTTACTTTCAAGTGACTTCTCTTCTGAATTGCATGCAGGCCGTGAAGGAGTGGGGAAGGGTCTTCCTGTCTCTCTCTTACTAGGGCCCTCCAGTTACAGCTCTCTACGACTGGGTAGGTGAAGAGTTTCCAGCTGCTCCCCGCCTTGGGAAGATTCTCCAGAGGGGCAATGGGTGGAATGGGAAAGAAAGAATATAGATCCTGCTCCTCGCCCACCCTATTTCCTCCTTTCAACAGTACAAACACTGATACCATTTAAGGTGATGATTTCACATGCTTGCCTGACAAGCAGAGTTCTGGTTTATTGCTGACCAGCAATATTAGTTTTAAAACTGCGATGAGACACTGCTAGAATGCTGATGGCTTGTGGAACATGCACCATAGTTTCCAAAGAGGCAGCTTGGATGTCTTGGGGGCTGTTTTGGTTGTATTTTTCCGTTTATGTGGTGAGTCCCAGCCAAACCATTCGCTAAACTGAATAGATCAGCTTTGGGAGCTTAAAGGAACTCTTTTGAAGCGTGGTGCCATTTGTTGCCACATTTTCTTAAATGTTTTAGGTGAAAATAATCAGCATCATGTTTTTGAATAAAATTCCAAGGGCCTGACTTAATTAGAAGCCTGTTTAAAATTTAGATTTTTTGTTCAAAGGACAGCTGAAGCAGTGGAACTGCGCCCCACGGGAATGTGAGATTCACCGGGTTCTCTGGAAGGCTGCTTTCTTGTTTGCTCAGGCTTTGACCTTTCACTCCACCATGGCTCATTTTTGCTTCACATCCTCCAGTATTTGAAATTTGCTTTTAGAATTTATTTTGTTGATGCTTATTTGATTCAGGAGTGTTTCCCAGGTTACTTACATTTCTCTTGGCCTTTTCATTGTACAGACTGTTTTTAAACTTCCAATGAAAAACTCCGTGCGTGTGTGTGTGTGTGTGTGTGTGTGTGTGTGTGTGTGTTTCTGGCCAAATAACCGAAAAATCACTTATTTGGCCCCCACAACTTCTTTTTGTCCTTTGATAAGCTTGAAAGAAATTTCATTTATGTTTGTAAGATGTGGTTGTTCATTTGTAGTCCTTTGAAATTCATGCTGAAGAGTGGGACTGTTTTGGATCTACTTTCTCATGAGTCAGCTTTATTCTTATTAACCACCATTTGAGGATGAATGTGGGTTGGGTGTGTGTAAGTGGGAGAGAATGTGCGTATATCATATCAGTTTCTGGAGTGGCTTCTCACTTGTAAAGTTTGAAAAGAAGTAAAAAGAAATGCCCCATGTAAGAAGACAAAAGAATACTCTCCTAACTGGGCTGGAATGGAAGTTTGGGTTCCATTTAAAATAACAATCAGTGAATCCCTCCTCAACTACTTTGCTCAGGTAAATTTTCCCATTATTCTGGGCCTTGGACACAGGATGCCTGGATATCTTTCCAGGAAAGCCCCTGTGTAAAACTTGGTTAAAGCAGTCATCATAAAATCATTTCATTTCTATAATGTGTGTCTTCTGATCCCTGAAACGTACCACAACTCTTTAGGTGCATATTTCGAATCTTAATGTTACTAAACAAGAAAAACTAAAAGTTAGCACAACATTTTAAAATATGCCCATACTGTGGTATAAATCAAAGATAAAAAGTGGATATTCTTTTTATCTGTATGATAAAGCAATTTAGGGAAAGAAATTAGACTTTGATCTGAAGGAAAATGTTAGATTTGAGATTGAGGGCTTTCTTTTTACCATCTGAAATTGTGTAAGTTAAAATTAAAGTGGGAAAAAGCCACATGCGTACTACTTTCACTCTTCACACTTATCCATTCCTGTTTTAGAACTAGGGCCAGCAGCGTAGATCTCGCCAAAGCTAAGAGTGTTTTTCATTGGCCCCAGTTTATTGGTCACCATTTGTTTTTAAAATTAAACAGAGAACAATAAATTATATAATACACATTGTTATCTTTTGCTGAGGACCGTTGTAATTATGAAAGAGATTAAAGGGTATTTGCTCTTTAATTTTATTAGAAAACAAACTTGTTTCAGTGGAACTGGTATGCAGTGTCTGAGCCTCTGCTCTTGAAGATTATTTAGTACCTGGAGTCCCATACAGCATACGGTAGGCTCAGAAGTGCTGTTAACTGTATTTAAAAATCAAGCAAGAACAATATTTTAAATCTGAGGCTAAGAATATCAGAATTTCAAGCCAACATTTTCCAAGATAATAAAGTAACAAAACATATTAAACAGCCGCCAGTGAGGATATTGGGGAAACAAACTTTCCAAATAAAATAAAGTTCGCAAGTAGAGTCCTCTAGGATGAGCCGTGGCTTCTGGAAAGCTGTCTGTCTTGTTTAGAATCTTCTGTGTTCCTATGTCTGATCAAAAGCAGAATGGAGGTGTGAGAGAGGATAGAGATAGACTGTTCAATGCCAGCTCAATTTCTAAACCTTTTTTTCTTTTTTCCTTTCTCCCTGTACTGGGGATTGAACCCAAAGGCTTTTGTATTGAGCTACATTCCAGTCATTTTTATTTTTCTATTTTGAGACAGGGCTGCCCTAAGTTGCCCAGGCTGAGCTTCAGCTCATTGTCCTCCTGCCTCAACCTCTCAAGTGGTTGCCACTGCTCTGGATTCAGTTTTGATCTGATGGTAAATTGTGTTCCACATCTGCCAAACACAAACCTCTACATGATAACAGCTACGTTTCTTTAGAACTATATATTTTGTAAAACATAAATCATCATTACAACTATATGGCACTTGCTGTATAGTTGACATAGTTATATATTATAGTTGAAATAGTTATATATAGTTATGTGGTTATTGGTACCTCATCAAAGTAAGGTGATGGTGTTTTTGATGATAGGAATATCATCCTTCTAAAATTATTAATCGCTTTGGTGTGCTTTGGCATTCAGTCTCTGCACAAAAAGGCGCTTGTTCTTCCAAGGTAACAACATTCGCTTCATGAAGAAATGAATATTTAATATGGAAGGACCAGTTTTGTCCTTTTCACTTTAGTTCTTAATTTTACGATCTATTCATCCACAGCTTTTAAAGAACAGTTGGTAAGGGGATTAAATTTTTTTTGGCCACAGTATCTGTAATACGATCTTTGGAAATTCTTAGAAATTGCATTATGAAACAGTAGTGATTAGTATTATCCTCCCTTCTTTTTCCTTCCGTTGTTGTATATGTGTATGTGTGTGTGTGAGAGAGAGAGTGCCTATGTGTGTGAGAGAGAGAGGGAGAGAGCAAGCGTGCATTGCCTTTTCATAAATAACCAGTATGCCAAGGTTTCATGGGTCTAATGATAAAACCCAGACTTTACAGGAAGTCCCCAAATAGCTTGTATTTAATTAATATGTTATTTAATTAGTTCCTTGTTGCTTTTATGGTGATCATCTCCATTTTTGGTTCTAGGTTGTAGAGCAGGAAATGCTTTGGATCTTTCCTGATTCACTGCATGCCGTCCACAGTACACCTCATTTTGCGTATCAGAGAGAAACATTAAATTTGAGACTCGGAACATTTTCCTTTTTTTCATTCTGATCCTGTATGTGAATGCTTTGCACACCAGTTTTGTGCAGGCAGACATGACTTAACTCCATTCCATACATAGAGAACTGTTCAACTTTACTCTTACGTGTTTTGAATACTGTCTCACGTGAGGCTGCAGCAGCAATAAAGTCTGCATGGCCAACCTTACGTTAATGGTGAGAGGGAGCTGCTTTTAATTAATAAGTGCATCTCTTTATGTCTGGGGGTTTTGGGGCTATTTTGTAGTTCTTTAGAGTTCTTCAATTATGTGGCCTAAAAAGGGTATGTTAGTGAGGACTATATCCTTTTCAAAAATCTGTCACGTGTCTTATGTCTGTAATCTCTTGTTTTTAAATTATTGTTGTAAAAAACACACAAAACCCCTTTAGCAATAGCATCTTTTCTCTAAAATGTTAAAATGTAGTCCGTACACTATATATCTCTTATCATTGAGCCACAACTCCATATACACTGAAAGAAGACTTCCCATCACCTCCAGCTGATCCATCCAACTCTTTGTAGTTGTTTTCTCAAACTACCTTTAAGCTATTAATCAAAAAGTTGGGCCCGAGGCATAACTCATGGGTTAAAGTGCTTGCCTAACTTGTGCAGAGCTCTAGGTTCGATTCCCCAGCACCACATAAAAAATTTAGCCAGTCATAGTTTTGCACACCTGTAATCCCGACACTCAGAAGGCTGAGACTGGACTGTGGTGAGTTTGTGGCTAAGCTGGTACATGTAAGTGAATTCTGGACCAGCCTGAGCTAGCAAGACTTAGTTTCAAAAGAAAAGGAAAAATAAGGAATTGAACCTGTATAAAACATCTGCTTAGTGTCTTTAGTGTTATAAAATGTGTGCAAAGCTTGTTTCAAGTGGTGATGCCTTTGTACTCTTGGCTAAAATGCATGGATTTCGATTTCTACCAAGTCTGGGGGTCATGGTGTTCCATGACTTTCCCACTGAGTGCCCTCTCCAAGGATTGTGTAGGCTGCAGCACAAGATTCCAGGGCCACACATGCACCTTGAGTGACCCTTAAAGCGAATCCTGGTGAGCAGTGATGTCTGTGCTGTTATGATTGATGTGATAGCGATTATATTCATGGTTGTTCGTGTAGGTTTGGGATCTACTTTTCTTAGTAGACAGAACTGTGTGAAGGACATGACATTTTGTGGTAGCAAAAAGAATTTAAGAGTATTTTGAGCATTTCATAGATGGGAATATAGCTGACTTCTTGATTATTAGGATGTACATGCTTTGTTGGTCACTGTGTTTTACCATTGCAGAAAATTCTAAAAGCATGATCTATATACAATAGATTAAAAAAAGAGATGGTATTGCTGTAAAAGTCATATGTCTTTTAAATTTTCTGATTTCTTTCAGGTTCCTCTGCAGGCTCCCTTTGGTTAACTATAAATAAGTTTCTTACAGATGTGAGAAACCTTCCCGTGCTAAACAGTTGTCAGTAGATGGCAGTACTGTTCCACTACAGCTTTTTTTTTTTTTTTTAATGGCTGCAAAGCTGTCCAACATTTCCTTCTCAGACTAATTTTGAAAATGCTTGATTAGCTACATTAAGCAATGTTTGGGTGATTTTTTTCCCCCCTTTTAGAGTTACAGATTTACAGCAACAGCCTGAAAGAAAGCCATCAATGGTAGACAACATGGTTATCACAGTTGTAATTTAGTCCAACAGGGATCGGCATATAGATTTTTGATTTGTAAAATGTCAGTATAACTATGTAAAATGATTAACCAAAAGGATTATGATTTCCCACTTATTTTGTATAATTGCTTTTCCCCTTGATACTCACTAGGGAATATCAGATCATTATGGTGGATCATGCAAATAGAATGCAAATTTTGCTAAGCTATCTTGGTATAAAATAATTAAGTTGTAGACCAAGATAGCTTAACTGTTTCTGTGTGAAGTTTCAAATATGAAAGCTAGACTTTAGAGAAGGGTAGGTTATCTTTTTGTATTAACTTTTTAAAAGTCCCTTAAAATATGTGCAGTACTGAAAAATAGGCTTGTCTTCTGTTTTTCTTTGTGATCCAGATTATGTTGCAATAATTAACTCCCTCAGTTGAATATAAAATAATAATTCTAAGTCATTAAAAATGGAAGTTTGCACAGTTTTTGGGAAGTTGATATATTTCCAGACACTTTCTCATTTTAAGATCTTTTTGGAAGATTTCATGTAGGATATAAAGACAAAATTGGTCATTTTTTTCTTTTTCTGAGAAACAAAAACTGTGCTATCAATATTTCATTTTAGATACTAAGTTTCAGTTTACAAAATAACTTCTTGAGGCTAGGCTTGGTGGCACACTCTTGTAATTCCGGCACTGTGGGAGGCTGAGGCAGAAAGATTGCAGATCCCAAATTTGAGAGACCCCTCCCCTCCGGAAATTTAGCAGTTTAGCAAGGCTTTGTCTCAAAATAAAAAAGGGCTGGGGATGTAGCTCACTCAGTGTGAGTGCCCTGGATCAATCTCCAGTGCCACCAAAACAAACAGAAAACAGCTTTAGGAGAAGGCTTCGAAATCAAACAGAATTTTTAAAAAATCTATAACTTAATTATTGTACTTAACTATTTGCTTGTCTTTACTAACTTTATATCTAGAATTATAAAATGACTGATTAGAGGCTTATGTGACTTTTTAAACTTCAGCACTTTTTTTTTTTTTTTTTTTTTTGAGACAGGGTCTTGTTCTGTAGCCCACGTTGGTCCTGAAATCACGTAGCACAGGCTGGCTGTGGACTCAAAGCAGTCCTCCTAACTCAGCCTCGGGAGTGTTGGGATTACAGGCCTGTGTCACCACACCTGCATTTTTATGTGGTGCTGGGGAATCGAACTCATGGCCTTGACAGGCAAGCGCTTTAACCACTGTGCCGTTCCTTGCTCCTTTCGGCACATTTAAAAAAGAGGAATGGGATGATATTTTTGTTTCATATTACCTGTAAACTTGTCCTTGGTGGGTAGAGTAGAAAGAGCTATACCGGCTGGGTGACACTGAGCAGAAGGTTCTGCTTCGGTTACCGGTTTATGCTCAGCTTCTATCGGCATGGACACTAGTGCTCTTAAATACTATAGAAACCTGAAATTTGCTGTGTAAGCCACAGCCTGTGGTAGCTGAAGCAGCCGTGTTCAGCAGGCTATTCCTGGCTAGTTCTGCTGTTACTTGTATTCCCATAGTGGCATGAATAATATCTTTTAACGATTCTTAAGGATGTGTGCATATACATACGCATGTACACATACTGTAGAAGCCACTATTGTAATTCCTGTGAAGTAAAATGTGCTAGTGGGAATTTGTAGTTTATTCTGAGTAAGTGAAAATTTGGGACATGTTGAAAGTCTCCTAACAAATGAGAGGTGAGTATAGTTAATAACAGATTGCTAAGGTATTTTTAGTTATATTCTATCAGATACTGGTAGGGGACATATAAGCTGGCCTGGAGGAACATGAACATGCATTAAAACTACTTGTAGTAGGTGACAGTGGAGTGAGACGTGCCATATTGTAAGGACTTCCTCTCTCCCTGAGAAATTTCCACTGTAGGGTGAAGATGGTTAAACAGTGCCCCTCAAGTCTGCCATTAAAACAATGCTATTGAGTGACACATTTTAACAAGTACCTTAAAATTTTGAAAGAATAATGTATTTATTGAAAAAATTTCGCCTAAGCTAATTTGTGATTCATTTGTGCCTTGTTCAGTGTTTGGGAGAGTCGGGATTCTTCCATTTGACTTGCAGGAGGTTTCTCTAGCAGTATACCTCTCTGGCCAGCTTATACAACGAGGCTGGACCACAAACAGCGATCTTGTTCTTATTTAATGTGCAGCCAGACTTGCTCTTATGTTTATAATATTTAAAGGAGTTCAATAGGAGGCCCTTGATTCTTTGATCTGTTGCTGCAGCACAGCTTAATGAGAAAAGTTTTTCATATTGTGTGCAATATTAAAAATTTCTGCCAGCTCAGACCAGTATAATATTCGATGTCCACCTTGGATCTCTTATTTCTTGTCATGAGCCCACCCTCCTCCCTTGGCTGGAACAGGTAATTACGAAGGTCCTCAGCTCAATTTTTGTAAAGGGCACCCTGACGGGTACCATGACTGAAGTGTGACATGAGCCTCTTCCAATACAATGGGTGGCCTAACATTCCTCTGGAAGCCCAAGCTCATTAAATATTCGGTTCCTTTTTTCCCTCTTCTCCCCCCTTCACGCACTTAGCTTGAGTCACACTAAGTCTGGGGTTTCTTCACTGAAGACTTAGGAAAATTGCTTCGAGTTCTCAGATTGAATTTTTTATGTGTATGACTTCATGATAGCATTAGCATGTGCTTTGATCCATGTGTGAATGGCGCTGGGTCGGCGCTTATTGCCATATCCAGATGGTGTTACAGGGAACAAACAGTTGTGTTTTAGGATTTCTCAATAGACTGTCTAGACTGGCCGTGCAGCAGACAGATACAGCCACCCATCAAATTAGCGTTTGTCAGATTTATGGTAATGGTTCACCAAAGCCTTCCTGTCATTGACATTAAGATTTACGCCTCCAAAGTTATTTTGTCTTCCACAGAATATAGCTTGTGATTGCCTGGATTAAAAAAAAAAAAAAAACTTTAAGACAGAAAAGTCTCGCTGAGTGTGAGCTGTTTCTGAATGAAAAGAAAAATATAAAAGGAATTAAACAGTGGCTGCAGCTTAGAAGCTGTATTGATTAGGGAAAGGCACCTTTCCCACCCTGGGCCCCCTCAAGTGATAAGAGGGGTGTTTTGCTGAGGCTAGTGTCTCCCATTTGCCCTGTTGGAAAGAAAAACATGTATGTGGGTGACTGTGGCCAGATTTTGCCCTTTCATGTTGTTACTGTGGAGTAATGTGATCTGCTGCCCCAATGTGGTGGGAATAACCTTTGACAGGCAGTATGTCCATTCTCAGTGGAAATGTTTTCCCAAGTCTGGCCAGGCTGCCTTTGATCAGACCTTTTTCCAGTGTGGGGTCACAGCTACTATGTTATGCAAGAGTCGCAGGTTCCTGTGAGGAAAGTGAAAGACATGAGGGTTTAAAATAAATAAATAAATAAATAAATAAATAAATAAATAAATAAATATGACCCAAACCCTCTGCAGTTCTCAATCATTGATGCTATGAAGCCGAAAGGGTGCAAATTCCCGCGTGGAGCATTCAGGACGTTTCAGGTTAAACTTGTGCCTTTTCTGTGTACGCAGGTCAGAGGATGCCCTTTGAACATTTTCATCCCAAGTGGTTTGAGGAGTAAAGGTCATCCTATTCTGGACGTGCTGAGGCATGTCTGAAAGTATGTTTTCCTGTGTACGTTGGTATAAATGGCAAATGGTGAGAAGGCTGGATTTGGGGATGTGGATTAAAACGCCAGGATGACCAAGTCATGGCAGATGTATAGGGGCACAGGCTTTGCTGAGGTGAAAAGCTGCAGTTTTCAAAGCCAGTTCCCTCGTTGGTCTGAGAACAGGCCCTTGGGGAAACCCCTGCTTACTCCTATGGGATGTCAGGATTGAAGTGCTGCCTGTGCTGTCCCTGGGCAGAATCCTGGTGGAATTCGTACCAGAAGACGCCTCACCCACTCTGAGGCAGAAGCAGAGCCACCCCAGTCCCCGAGGAAAGCAGGAGGGCGCAGTCTGGGTGGGCTGCAGCCCGCAGTGCGCTGCTCCTTTGGGTGGTTCTGCCTTCGGCCCTCCCGTGTTTCATGTGCCTTATACTTATCACTCATTCAGTAGACTTATTATGTCTGCTTTTTAAAGAGTCTCATATATGTGTTCAAATTTATTGTTAAGTGTTTTTTATCAGTTGTAATAAGTTGTAGTAAGTAGATCAGTTGCTGCTGCTCTGATAAATTAAAATCTCAACAAATTACACTGTCTTCAAAAATTAGTTTTTAGTTTGCCTGCTTTAATTAAATATCGAGTAAATTAAAATAATTTTGTGCATTAATTTCTTTGAGCTTTATAGTTTCACTTAGTTTTTGTTTTTAAATGTGTTCTGACCAAGGAAAGAATTTTATTACTTTTGTTACATAGTTATATATTTAGAAGAGTCCCAGAGAAATATGGGAGCTTTTTCTAAACAATTTTCCTGCCTCTTTTTTTTTCCTGTTTTGCTTCACCTGCTAAGAATTATTTATTTTCATTCCTTTTGAAGAAATATATTTCTCAGGGAACCTCAGTGATCTTTACTGTGCATGGTTACTTTTTAATGCCTTGTTAAAGAGTGACCATTTGAGGAAAGTCTCAAAAGTGTATCTGGTTACTAACAGCTTATCTTACAGGGCTTGCTTGGGGTTGTGTCAGTGGAGGGGGTCACTGGAGAGCACCCTAAGTTAGTCTGCTAGCTAGAAACAGTTACCATTTGGTGTTGAGAACTATTTTAAGTTTGTCATACGAAACAGTATAAATTTTACAAGACACATTTATAGTGTTTTTAAAAAGTTAACTACGCTCCTTACACGTGTGTTTTGTTGGAAGTTGGAAGGGTTGAATGGAATGTCAGTCTTTCTGTATAAAAAGTTATTTGTGTAAAATCCTTTTTCTTCTTCTTTAGGCTTTGTACTTCCTGGGACTCCTCCACATTTGTGATTTGGGTTCTGCTATTTTTAGAGTGAATTTTTAACAGTACATTTTATGTTGCTTGATCAAATGATGTGTAGAAAAGAACCTCAGGATGTTAGAGCTTTAAAGGGACCCGAGGGGGTATCTAACTTAACAGTTCTGGGTTTTTGTTTTTGTTTTTGTTCTTTTTTTTTCTTTTTTGGTTGGAGAAACAGGCATGGATAGGTTAAGTATTTTGGCTGAGGTCACAAAGCTGAGCGGCCGGGACTGCCATTCAGGTTTCTGGTTCCCCTTCTGCCATTGAGTTGCTCTTTTTTAGATAGCTAGCTTAGGGTACACACTTCTGGTGCCCCCCCCCCCCCCACACCCCCACCCATAGTAACATGCTTACCTTTCTCAGCATCTGTTGGACTAAATAAATACTTGTAAGTTAAGAAAGCATGTTTTGAGTAGATAATACCAGTAGAGCAAGTATAAAGTCTCATGGGACAAACTCTTAACTGTATATACCCAGTAGGCAGTTTGTCCCTACTTGCTGAAAGAACCTTAGTTTTGAGGCTGAGGTGTGTTTCGTGTCGGTCATGAGTCATAAACTGTCTGAGCCACTTAGCACCCATGTTTTGTGTCTCACATGTTTGTAGCCTCACAACAAGGTGTGCCTGTGTTTCTTGATTTTGACCAGTGCTCTTATTTGGGGTATTGGGGGGGGGGGATTGTCTGCATAAAATTCTTTTGGAGAAGTTTCTGCTTTCTGTGAAAAGACACGGGTGTCTGCATCACTTCCCCTGCCCACATCTCTCCTTCGTGTTGTTTTCTCCTTGAACATGTATGGGACATCTGGAGTTACTGTGTAGCCTTCATGCTACCTTGGGGAAAAGGTTAACCTGTTTTTAAATAAGTCCTATTTTATTTAATTCGGGGTGGCATTTTCATTAGACTAGGGGTTAGCAAATTATGACCCGTGAGCTGGTTATCGGAGCCCAGCTTTGCCCATTTGTCATGGAGTTACTCTGACTGCTTTAGGCTAAGGTAGAGCTGGGTAATTGAACAGAGACAATTTTGCCCACAAGCCTGGCCCTCTAAGTTTGGTGGCAGCTAGTTTAAAGCATGATAAAGTGTATTTCCTGTTACCTGCAGCCAGACACATTCCTAGTGGAATTAACCAATAGTGTAGATCCCTAGACAAATTTGTGAATCAGTGCTTCTGGCTAGTCTGGTCATTCTTATCTCCTGGTTAAGAGGGTATGTTCTGGGTTAACACATTCATCATTTTAGGCATTGACTACTCCTCTTTATTTCCTTTTTGGACTTCTTGATTTTTCTTCTCAAAAGTAAGAATCTAAAAGATTTTGGAATCTAAAAGTATTTAAGTGATATTTGAAACTAATATCAGCTCTTTAATATTCTAGTCTTATAAATATCCAAACATCGCTTTCTGGACCATAGATAAGGAAAGTCACTGCATTTGCAGTCAGTGAATAGGGTCTCCTAGTGGATCTCAAAGCCCTGTGGGAGGGAACAGTTTTCCAACTCTGTTTTACTCTTGCTGTCCTGACAAACTTGATGTTCTTTGTGATTTGGTGGGGCCGGGAGAAAAGTTGACAGAGGCACCCTGTCTGTGATAATGTAATAATTGGTGCATTCCATAAGTCACAAATCACTAATCTGGTATGAGAAGTTGAACTGGAAATATATTTGATTTGGGCAGAGCTGTAATTGGACAGTCTATCTTTTATACAGTAAAGACAATTCTAGTTTTATTTCATTTTAAGGTAGAACATCTGTTATAATAAAAGATTGCACATTAAAAATAGGTATATTTTCATTTTGACTCAGAAATATCAATGGTAATTGTACAAGTTTTGAAGATTGTGGAAGATGGTATTGCATAACTAGATTGGTTCTAGGAGACTCTGAACTAACTATGAGATGTTTGTCAACTTATTTACCTTCTCTGTGCCATACTTTCGTGTCTACCAGGAGATTGGTCTGTGTGGTATTTAAAGTTTCTTCTAATTCAAAGATGTTCCTACGTGTGAAAACTTTTGAGGATGGCTGAAAACCAGCTGAGGATTAGTCAGTTCTAACAATAACAAAACTTCCTTTGAAAAATCAAAGTATGTTAGTCCTTTCATAATGCCTGTTTAATGTTTTAAAATCTTAGAGGGTTTGCCATATACAGATATTTTCTGTATTAGAGGAATTTTGGGGGAATATTGTGAATGAATTTGGGTTTTATGGTAATAGTTTGCAGTGCTATGGGTTGATAATCAAATACAATATGGCTCATAATACATTTATCATTTTGTTGAAATGACATAGTGAGTGCCTTAAGACCTTTCTCTGGGATTATACATTTCAAAGGATATGTTAGAATTAGTTGGAAAGTAGGAGTGAACTCCAGTAAAAGCACATAATATCAGCACATTACTTGTAGCACAATTCTCTCACCCTGCTTATTGTTTTATAGATCATTAGGAGAATTTTAATTCTATCAGAGGATTTTGTGATAATGGCTGCGTCACAGAATCATACTCTTTATTTTGAAGTGGCTAATAACTATTTATTGACAAAAAAGTTTTGTAGCGTGTGCTTGTTGGGTGCCACAGAATCTTACTCTTTATTTTGAAGTGGCTACATACTAACATTTCTAATAACTATTGACAAAAAAAGTTTTGTACAGTGTGCTTGTTGGGCTTCTTTTCCTGTGCAGTTTGCATAGATAACATAAAAGGATAAATTTGGTTTTGTATTGAAGCTAGGTATTAGCACACAATAATTATTTATTTCTATTGCTTATTTCCTTTGTGCATTTTTCAAAGAACTATGTCTTTAAAAATTGTGTCTTACTTAACTCTGTAATCTTCTCACTCGCTGAATAGTTTTATATTTTGAAACTTGTAACAAAATGATAATTGCCATGCTTTTTGAGCAATAAGGTAAATTATGAATAAATAACAGGTAAAATTAGAGAGGCTGCCAGTTTCATGCTCGGGAAGAGTATTGACTTTGAAAATAACCATTCACAAATTACCCCTTTTATGCAGCATGTCTGGCCAGTGTCTAGGTACTAAAAATTACCTGAGGTGCATAATTTTTTCATTAAATGTCTTTCAAGTAAAGACCTCAGAATAGTCATTGGAAAAGATTGACACTGGCTCTGCTGTGAAGTGCAGCCATGCGTAGTTCTGTAATAATAACATAGGAGTTTAGAAGTGAATATTGAATTCTCTTCCATATCTCTTACCTTTGCTTCTTTATACCAAGGTTATACATAAACATATTTTCAATGGACACATAACTTTATAAAGCATATTATAAAAATAATCAGTGATGTCCTTCTCTCTTCCAGTTTACTCTGAGGTCTCTGTCTCTGGCTTTCTCCATTTTCACCTGTTAACTGTTGTTTTTATTACCTCCGTCATTCTAATTAATGTGCTTGCAGGCTGCTTCTTGACTTTCTTTGGCTTTGGGTGTTATCCATGGGCTTTCTCTTTTAGAAGATGAGGATTTAGCGTTTTGTCCCTTACTCTAACCATTCCTTTATATATCTTTACCGCCTCCCACCATCCACTGCTGTTTTGCCAAAATGTTCGTTTGGTTTAGATCTGACTTTTTACATTATTCTGGTTTTATAAGGGCTATTGATGTTATTTTGTATATTTTTATTTTCCTTTCTGTGAATTCTGTTTTCCCTAAACTGTCATGTTTTACATTTACTTAGCTTGCTATGACCTCATTGCTAATTCATTCCTCTGTCTCCTTTCCCTAAATTGTGTAAACCTCCTCTTCATAATTCTCAAATAGGTATGCTGTGAAGTTCGTCTTCTTGGGGACCTTTCTCCCAGAGCTTCTGATCTGTTTGTGTTTGGACCGGCAGCTGTCTGGGCCACTGCATGGCTATGACTCCTGGGGGCCCCTGAGTTACCAGGATGGGAAGTTTCTGCTGGCTCCCAGGGCTTACTTATTCTTTCTTAACTTACCTGGATGCACTGTACATCATTTTTTGAGACCTTTTTTTAATCATTTAATTAGTATAGATTATTTAGTTGGTATAGAATTTTTAGGAATAATAATTCAGAATTTCAAAGGCATTATTGTATTTGCTTCAAATGTGTTATATATGTTGTGAGGGATCAAGCCTGTGGCATGCACACTGAGCTATATTCTCAGGCCACTTTTGGTTTTTGCTTTTGAGACAAGGTCTGGTTAAGTTGCCCAGGCTGAGCTCCACCGAATGATTCTCCCCTCAGCCTCCAGTGCTGGGGGTGGCAGGGAGGGGGGGAGGGGGGAGGGTGTGTGTGTGTGTGTGTGTGTGTGTGTGTGTGTGTGTGTTACAGGCCTAAGTCATGGGGCTGGCTTGTTTATCATGCTTTTTTGTGGTGATGATTTTGTTTGTTGGTTGGTTTTAAATCCTGTTTGGCAACTCAAGTCTTTTGAAATTACATGGTGTTCTTTGGTGTATGATTGTTTTCATAGTTGTATGTGCTAGGATCTTTCAATTTAGAAATTCAAATCTTTAAGTCCTGTGAATTTTTTTTTCGACCCTCCCTTTTCTGTTGGCTTTTCTAGAAAAATCCTCTAATTTTTATAGCTTTCACCTTGTAATTTACCATCAGAGTATTTTATTGAGCCTCACATTTCTGCTGACCTTCCTTTTTTAATGATTTAAGAGCACTTTTTGTTTTGTATTATCTTGTTTATATATATATATATATATATATATATATATATATATATATATATATATATATATATCATGGGTGCAATACCTTCTTTGAACTTTAGGCTTTCAAAAAATATGTGTATTTGCTTTCACCTCACTGTAAGCTCTAGTGACTACAAATTACTATTTTTTTTCTCTGTGTTAGATTTCTTCCCCAGCTCCCCATCCCCACCCCCTGGCTTTCTTTAGGTTTCTAACACCTGTTATTGTTCTACTTATGTGGAATTAATTGAGAGTTCTGTGTTTGTAGGTGAGATTTACCTGCTGTGGATTTTACCTCAGGAGTATTTGACTGTTGAGTTGGGAAGGCTCCAGTAATGTATACTTTTTGTTTTTAATATTTTTCTTATTGTGCCATTAGAGATTTAGCCCAAGGTCTTCATACTGAGCTATATCCCAAGCCTGTTTTTGTTTTTGATTTGGAGACAAGGTCTTGCTAAGTCACTAAGTGGCCCAGGCTGGGCTTCAATTTGTAACCCTCCTGCCATTGCCTCCCATACTATAGGGATTATAGGCCTATGCCGCTGAGCCTGACCACCATACCTTTAGATTTTTCTCTTTTGGGCTCAAATACTTCAGAGAGCTCTTTCATGCTCCTAGCTGGAGAACATAAGCCTGGTCCTCAGTGCTCTGGAAACAAGTCGGGATGAGGGTTTAGGGACCTGAGCATTCACTATGCTGAAGTTTTACTTAATTCTGCTTTTCTGTACATCCTCTGCCTGTCCTTCCTGTAATCTATGCCTGAACAGGCAGTCTTCAGTTCAGAAATTCTGGCTTCATTTTTGGAAGTGATGGTGGGACTTGCAAGGCCAGTTGCCCAGCTATGTGAACTGGGGAGATGACCAGGAACTCAAAAGTCTTTCTTTAAAGAGCATTGAAGCTGGCTGGTACCACAGGCATATATTCCAACACATTGAGAGGCAGAGGCAGGAGGATTACAAATTCCAGCCCAGCCTGGCAACTTAGTGATTTAGCAAAACTTTGTCTCAAAATCAAAAATAAAAATAGGCTTGGATATTGCTCATTATGGAGGACTTGGGCTTGATCTCCAGTTCATTCCTCTCCCCCCACACCATACCTCTCTACTTGTAAGGGAGCTTAGTTGTACCCCGCTTTGGCTCCTTGGGAGTTCTGTGGGGCGGGCAGTTAGAGCTCACCTGTCCTGCCTTGCTTGTTTAGATTTAGCTTCTTGCATTGTGCTGGATCAGTTTCTACTTATTCTTCAGCCTTTGGTTTCCTTCCAAAACATTGTAGCTATTTTTGTTCTCCAAGTATATTTGTCTTTTTAAACATCTTTCTTAATCATTTTATTAATGCATTTGCAAGAGAAGGTAAAATAAAGTGATTGTTCAACCTGCCGCTTTAATCAAAACTCTTTCCTCGTTTTTCTAATTATAGATTATCTTCTCAAACAGGCAGCTTGGCCTGCAGGGTTTGTACATTGTGAGGAATTCCTCAGAATGAGAATAAGACTGAATAGACTCATTCACTGTTAGTTAGAGGCTTGTTCCTTTCTCATTTTTAAAGAAGAGGTACTGTTGGAGGAGGAGTAAAGTTCTGTTGTAAAAGCGTTTTAAGAGTAGCTGCATTGTCACTCTGTTTGTCCGTCTTGAGGTACATGGACATACATGGAAGGAGCTACAGGAACTGGTATCGTTCCCATGCTAGTGGCTTTGGATTCCTTTCTGTGTTGTGTTCTTGTCATGTGGTGTGTGTCTTGTAAGAGCATCAAGGTTTTCCCCTGCAGAGAGAACTGTCTTAGGCACTGAGCTCCTTTGTCTCACTGGGAAGGTTTCAGCCTGGTTGGACTAGATGAGTCTTGACAATTTGCAAGTGTCTGTCACTATTTTTTAATGTCTTGTAAAGTATGAGATTCAGATATTGATGATCATTGGTTTATGCCAGGGTTGTTAAATAGTTGGTTCCAGCCTGTCTTCATGAGTACTTTTGGTGTAAGCATATTTGTATTTTTAGCAGCCCTTCCTTTGTTTCACATTTCTGTTCTCCCCTTTCCCTGATAGTTCTTCCCATTCATTCTCAATTCCCATTCAGGACCAGCCTGGACTACAAAGCGAGACCATGTCTCAAAATACAAAAAACAAACAACAATACTCTCTCTTAAAATTTTCCTTCCTTCCTAGATAGGGCCAAGACCAGGCTGGTCTCAAACTCAGTTGCAGCTCTCTTGTCTCAGCATCCTCAGTGCTGGGATTACAGGTGTGCACCACTCAGTCCAGCTCATTCTTCATGTGATGCCAGGGAATGGAATTCAGGGCCTCGTGCATGCAAAGCAAGCTCTTGAACCACCAAGATATGCCCACATATCTTCTTTTCCAAGTTCTGTAATAAATGAAGTTCTTTTTTTCCTTATTACATAAAAATACTTTCTTCTCCTCAGAACATTGTTCTCTTTATTTTCTGTCTGCCTAACTCCTACCATCAGCTAAAATGTTCTCACCTCCACCTTCAGGCTTCTGTATTTAAATTGAGTTACTACCTAAACTTTTTCCCCTCACTTTTTAAAATTATAATTGATAAATTGTTAGCTGTACCAGGACTAGCGTAAAAAATGGGCTGGGAATGTAACTTAGTGCAAAGGACCTGAGCTCCTTCTCCAGTACCACAAAAATAAACAAATACAAAAGCTATGACAAAACAAAAACAAAAGCCAGATGGCCAAATTTTGCTGTCTGCTATGTTTCAGTCATAACAATTAAATAGCATAACCCTCAGGTCCTGGATGATTGCATTCTGAAAGAACAACTCTTTGGTTCTTGTGAGATAGACCAGTCAGAAAAGCAATCAGTAGTTCTAATACATTGGTATTTTAGGATCCTGGTGTAGTCCCTAGAATTTGTCTCTTTGGGAAAAAATGTGGTAGAGTATCTTTTTGTTCCCCTGTGGGTTTTCACTAAGAAGCAGTAGAGTGCAACTGTTGTTATTGTTTATTATTATGTTTTGAAGGCAGGATAGGTCTGTGTTCAAAATCCCAGTTTAGCCTCTTGAAGAGGTGACTTCTATGCACCCCATTTTCCTTCATGGTCACAGGGGCCTGCTTAGCATACGTACCTCCCAGAGGAGTTGTGAGCATTAAAGGTAATGAACCTGCCAAAGTTTTTGGAAAGTGCTTCATGTGAGAGAGGGCTCTTCACTCCATGGCAGTTGTGATTTTGAGGAGTAGACAGTCAAAAGTGCCCCAAAACTGATGACAAAGGTAATTATTACTAGTTGGCTGTGTATTTCTCCATACTATTTTATGAAACCACATAGATTCTTCAGAGTTTGAGTGTGAACTACAAAATAATGGGTTTTGTTTGCTTTGCAATAGGCTGAATGTTGAGACTCAGTGCTTTAATTATGGTCATTGATCCCCAGGACTTATTGGAAGTTCCAAGTTTTAAGTTTTGTTCTTTGCTTGTACTGACATGTAGAAAGGTGAAAAAGACAAAAGTTGAGTTAAAACTTTATTTTCACAATCGAAAGTTTAGAGTGTGCTTAATTTATAGGAATAAGACATTGGGTAATTTGTCAGGATTTTAAGAAGGCCACAGTCTGGAGTTAGTTCAGTTGCAAAGGGGATAATGGAAATTCATATTGAAGCGTTACCGGTTCTAATGAGCAAACTCAACGCTATATACACTTGCCAAAATTCTTAGCTCACTTACGACACTTAAAGACAAGGTTCTCAGAAAAAGTGTTGAGAGAGAAAGAAAAATGAAAGAACTGATTTCTGAAAACATGCAGAAATTTTGCAAGTCTTCTGTGGAAATTAATGTATGTAGAGTCTGGCATTGTTAACAGTCTTATATATATATATATTTGTTTTCATCTTATGTGTTCATGGCTGTGAATAAAAAAGTTCAACCTTCAGTTTTGTTTCCTTTTCACTTTACCATTACTAGTATAACTATTACAATGGGACATTTTGTGGTTTGGTTAATGTTTTACAAATACAGGAATTAATTTCTCTCTGACAATGAAAAGTGTGCGTAACTTAATATGTTCTATACCCACAATTTTCCAAGTGTTGTGCTTCTGGTACTATCATTCACAATATTGGATTTTACTGAGCCATGGTATTAGAAACTAACCAAAAATACCATGAGGTAGGGGGAATGTGGGATTTTATCTTTCCAGTAAGACATTAGAAAGCCAGTAGTTGTGGACTGTCAGTATGTTAATTTCATAACTCTAATATCCTTTCCCCTGGGAAGATGATAATCTTTGAAAGAATAAGCCCCTTAAAATTGAATAAAGGTACCTTGATGGGAAAGGACCTGCCATTTTTCTAATTTTCCCTCAGTTTAGTATGAGTTCCTGCAAACTTCACTGGCCAGCAATAGTCAACCAGTTCTGAGAAACACATTTGTGTGTTGAGTAATTGATGGTTCTAAACACACATTAAAAATATCAACATGATTAAAATTTCTCTCAGAAGTCTGTGTTACTGAGATGAAGTAGAGGTATGTATATGACACAGAGGTCACCAAAAACTATAATTTCATGTACTGACCATGTTAATCATTGGATATTTTCTCATACTTTCACAGTCTTTTTATATTAGGAATAAGAATAGAAAAGGGGAGTTTTGTTGCTAGGACTTGAATATTTGAAAAAAAAAGTTGTGTTCTTGGTTATGTGATATATATATAGAGTGACCAGGAGAAGTTAATTGTTACTGTATTTCATTTTGAAATATCTATAACTTTTTGCACATGATTGATTAGGGACAATTATATTTTCCTTTGGTTGTTAATAAGCTAATATTTGACCTTTGAATTTTGTCTCAAAGTGTATGTGGGGACTAGAGAGAGGAGACATGAGACTTGCTATAGTTTCAGGGAGACTAAGAAGAAATAAGTTGGCAAAGAGGAAATAAAAAACTTGTGGGTATTTTAAAAATCTGTGTGTTTTTTTGTTTTTTTGTTTTTTTTTTTTAATGCATGGGTGAAGTGTCCCGTTAGGCATTGATTATTCATGTGACATAGGGAATGTCCTGAAACCATGGCAGAAGCTGGGAAATTATCACTTTAACTCCTCCTCTCCTTGTAATGGAAAACTGATACTTCTCTAGAACTTCTGTTTTGCTTTTAAAATCAGAAATATATTATGACTTTTTGTTGTTGATATTATTCATGAGAGTTGGTATATCAGGCATTAATTAAACCCTAGATAACCTTTAAAAAGGAAAAACAAATACAACACTTTCTCTTTCAAATAATATAAAATGAATTTTTAAGTTAAAAGTTTAAAAAGCAAGAGCATTGTTTTTCAGCATTCTGTTTGTTAGTCCTCTATTGCTACTATAACATATTGTCACGCACTTGGTATTTTAAAGTAACGTATATTTATTACAGTTTTAGGGGTCATAAGTATGTAATGGCCCTTCCCAGAATAAAGTTAAAGTGTCAGCCAGGCTGCATTCTTTTGTGGAGGCTCAGAGGGAGAATACATTTCCTCGACTTGCCCTGCTTCTAAGTACTGCCTGAATTTCTTGGCTTTTGGCCCCATTTCATCTCAAAGCCAGCAGTGACTAGTCAGTCATTCCTGAAGTACGTCTTGTGTCTATCTCCTCTGCTTCCCTCTCTACTATTTGTGGATCTTTGTGACTATACTGGTCCTGCCCAGATGAGTCCAGTATCTTTCTAAGGTCAGATGATTAGCCACCTTAATTTTTCTTTTGACATTGACAGTCTCAGGGCTATGTCATAGACATAAATTAAGGGAGGCTGCTCTTTTTAGTTGCTTGCTAACAATAAGTTAAAGACTGAAACTCTTTGGGGACAGGAGTAGTTAAATTCAGGTTAGAGACAGTACATTTATACAGCTTTTAAAACATCAGATTTCTAGTTAGTTTGTACCCTGTACTCTAGCTGGTACAAGTTGCTTTGAATTTCTTACACATTGCAGAGTTTGCTCACTTGATTTTTTCTATGTGTGCTTTTAAATTTCTGATTTCAAGCTTTCTGAGGAATCTCAGTTGCTAAAGTTATATGATCCAGACTTAGTCTATTGTGATTTGGGATTACCTATTAAAAAATTAATGAGTGATACTTATTTAAAGCACAATTAGAAATGTTTTCTTCATCATCACCCTAGGCACAGGGACTATTGCAGTAGTGGCCAGGCCATAAAGATTGGGCTCAGGTCCAAATAGAACAGGAGCAAGGGAGAATTCATAGCCATGAATCATTGAGAGGTCAGTGGAAAGTTGTTAAAAAAAATTCAGAGCTCACTGAGAGTCTGGTGACATGTCAAGAGTGCTACTGAAGATAGGCCAGGTAATCAACTGGGAGATGGTGGCAGTTGAGGAATCTGATCGGATGTGGAGGGAGGTTGCATAATCAAGGATGAGGGGTTCTTGATAAACTGACCTCTGGCTCTTTGCTAAAGTTAGATTTTACAAAGAGTACATGCATGGGCGTATGAGAAGGTTCGGATATGGGAGAACAGCCAAGCAAGGAGTCTTTGTCTCACTTTGAAAACACTGCTTGCTCTTTCCCGGGAGACGTGGTAGGGGGATGGTCAAGGGACACGTGAAGGAGCTAGGACAGAGGAAAAGAGGTCCATCTGCCAAAGAAGTGCAAAGTGATCTGTGTGGAAACTAGACTAAAGCAGTGGAAATTGCAGTGCCCAGTTGTGTCTGATAAGCCACAGATACGCGCTGAGTATGACCAGGGCAAGCTGTGCAATAATGAGCATTGCTCAAAACAGTATTTCTGTAAGCCACTAAATTTAAGGCGTCTAGATGGAGACAGAGGCTGTTGACGTTCAGTGTGCCACAGCCATCCGGCTGAGCTGCAAGACAGTGGCAAAAATAAATCCGATTGTTTGGGAAGGTTGGGATTTTGCTGTTATATAATGTTAAAATAAGGCTATGAGGAGAATTACTGTGGAAGTAGTTATGGTTCAGTTCACTGACTTGCCTATATTAGAGTGCAGAGGGAGGACTGAACTGGATAAGACGTTTGTCAACAAAAGCTATGCCAGTGTAAAATGAATTCTCTGTGGTACCCAAGTCAAGGTTTCCCTGTACTTTTTCCTGTATTTTTCTCCATGAAAATGAAGACAGTGCAGCAGTGACCTTGGCTTAACCCTTGTACAGATGACAGGTAGCCCTTTTAGAGTCGGTTTGTGGTTTGTAATTTTATCAACAAGTTATTGAGAGTGGATTTTTCCCCTACATTTTTTTTGCATAATTTTGAATGCCCTCAGTTGGTTTGCAAACACTTCCTGTTTCTGGGGCCTGTTTCCCAATGCAAGTCATGGCATAAGTTTCCCTCTCTGGAGTTTTCTTGTCTTGGCAGCCTCTCAAAGCTGCAGGTAGGCAAATTTAGCTGCTGTGCATCTGATGAGGGCTTGTCATTTTGATACACCATTATGCTCTGTGTTTTTTAAGCCTTTTTAAATAGCTGAATGTTTTAAATAAGTGAATGGGTCTGCTGTTGTTTGGACTTGCATTTTTCTCGTCAAACATGGAGATGCTGTTTGACTCTTGTCGGTGCAAAACATCCAGATCTTTTGAATGTATGTGCTACACAGATTGCTTGTAAGAAATCTAGGCAGGTAAAAGGATTAGTTTTAATTATGTTCTGAGCTAGCGTGATCACGAAGTAGGAGCAACCCCTCCTGCCCTGGTGCTTTCCTCTGTGACGCTGGTCTTAAGACATCTATTTGAAAGGTATGTTTAAAGACCAGTCATTTTAAGTTCTTTTCTTGGCATTTGTGAGATGTTTCTCATTACCTGGAGAACACCAAGGCAAGTCCACACTACCGTTTTACAACGAATTGTCTGACCAGTGTTTTTTTTTTTTTTCTTCTTCTTCCCTTGTTTTCCACTAATTCCAATACTCTGGTAGCATATTTTCATTGTGAGTCTTTTGAAGTGAGCGAATGGTGGCATCCTATAGAACTACTCCGCATGTACTAACCTGGAGAGAGTGAGAGTCACAGGACAGGGAGGCCACTGAGGGCCTCCAGTGCACAGCATGTCATAGTTTCTGTTCAGTGCTCTCTGAGATACAGACTAAGTGGACTTGTTGGGGAATGGAGTGGGATGAGGTCCCTATTTAATCTTTTTAAATTTTGTTTTCATTCCTTTTTAAAAATTAAAGTAAGACTGAAAAAAACCAGCACAATAAAATGAAATAAATTTTCAAAATCTTTTAGAAAACTCACTTATTGAAAAGATCTGGACCAGTACATTGCTTACCATCTACTTCTGTTTCTTTTTGTGCTGTTGATTGATATTCAAATTGGAATTTTGACATGATTTTAAAATAATTTTAACTGCTTTTTTTTTGAAGTCAAGCTATATAATTTTCCCAGTTAAAATTTGTTTACCTCAGGGCTGCAGGAGTGGCACAGTGGTTAAAGGCCATGAGTTCTTGAGTTCAGTTCCCCCTTACCACATAAAGCTGGACGTGGTGGTACATGCCTGCAGTCCCAGCACTAGCACTCAGGAGGCTGAGGCTTCAGGATTGTCCTGAGTCCAAGGCCAGCCTTGACTACACCAGTGAGTTCAGGACCACCCTTGGCTACAGAGCGAGACCCTGTGCCCCCAAAAGGGAAAGAAAAGAAAAAGAAAAAAATTGTTTTCCTTGTAGGAGGTTCAGGCTTGAGGAAGAAATAAGTGGTGAGATGTTTTAATCTTTTGAGTTTTCTACCACAAGTGGGGATTAGATCCAGGACCCTCATGCTGTACTTCATTTCCAGCCATTTTTATTTTATTTTTTTACTTTTAAGACAGGACTTTGCTAAGTTTCCCAGGCTGGACTCTCACACAAGATCCTCCTGCCTCAGTTTCACAGAATGCTGAGAGTTCAGACATGGGCTGTCTTGCCCAGCTGACCTGAGTTGTCTTTTTTAAAGTTGAGCAGTAAAGAGCTCAAGTCTAAATTAAACACAGAAGAAGGAACTAATTTTTTAAAAAAATGTATACTGCACATCCCCCTAAACTACAGTTTTGTTTTCTACTGATTGAATTACCTTCTAGTTTCCTACTGTCATCTGAAGTCTGAAAATTATGGGAAATTCCAGAAATAGAAGTTTCTAAATCTTCTTTGCACACCATTCTGAGCAATATAGTGAAAATCTTTGCCATCTAATTTTGTCCCACCTTGGATAATACTTTGTCCAGCATGTCCGGACTATATATGTTACCCACACAGTAGTTACTTAGTAGCTGCTGCTATTAATATGACAGCAGCTGTTCTAGTATTGCAGTACTGATGTTCAAGTAGTCATGTTTTATTTAATAATGGACCCAAAGCCCAAGAGTAATGATAATGACAATTTTGTTGTAGTATGTTGTTATAATTTTCTGTTTTGTTATTAGTTATGTTAATCTCTTGCTGTGTCTTATTTATAAGCTGTGTTTTATCATAGGCATGCATATATAGCAGAGAACTTAGTGTGTAAGGTACTTAATCCATGTCTTCAGGCATGCTCTTGAGGTCTTTTACCTTACTCCCTGTGGATAAGAGTTGAATACTTACGTGTTTTAGGTTTGACAAACTGAAGTTGTACATACTTGTTCTTTTGGGCCATTATGGCGAGCTACAAAACTCAAACATCTGCCAAGATATTTAATGAACTATGCTTTTAAAAGTGTAACCCACATTTCCATTTGCCACTAAGACAACTTGCAAACTTTTTCTTTCTTTGCTTTTCTTTATTTTATTTTATTTTTCTGGTACTGGAGATTGAACACAGAACCTTATCTCTGAGCTATATATCTAGCTCCATTTTATTGTGTATTTGAGACAGATTCACCAAGTTGACCAGGTTGTACTGGAACTTTTGATGGTCCTACCTCAGCTTTCCAAAATTTGAAGATTGTATGTCTATGACATTGGACCTGGATGCAATCTTGTAAAAAAAAAAAAAATTTTTTTTTTGAGACAAAAGTATCCCTCTGTAGCCCAGGTTGAACCTACATTCATCATGTAGCCCAAGCTGGCTGTACACACATGGCAATCCTCCTACCTCAGGCACCACAGTGTTGGGATTATAGGTGTGCACCACCATTTCCAGTGTATGTGGTACTGGAGGATTGAACTCAGGGCCTTGTGCTTCATGAAAAACACTTTAACTGCTGTGCTCTGACCCCGTATTCCAAAGTTGTAATCTTTATGATAAAGATAGTTCTGTATCTTTGGGACTGAGTAATTTCAGGTATGTAAGAAGACTTGGATTTCATATGACGTGTTCTAAGTTTTTTATGGCCTAAAAATTTAAAGCATCAATAATTTAAAATTAATCTTGTATTAGTTACCAGCAAGGAATGATCTATTTTTGGAATGGTTTGTGGGGGGTTGGGGTTGGGGGGGCGGTTGCAGTGAAATTCTGTGCTGATGTCGAAGAGAATCAAATTCTCCTGTAACACAAATGTACTATCTACTATAAATCAGAACATCAATGAGCTACTTACATAATTGTATACATATTATGATCCCACATTTGTATTAAAAAAAGAGCTGGGTGTGGTGGTGAGTACCTATAATCCTTGCTGTTCCGGAGGCTGGGGCAGAAGAATCTTGAATTCTAGCCAACCTGGGCAATTTATCAAGCCATTTAGTCATTGTTCAGCACGTGTGAAGGCCTGTACTTAGTACTCAGAACTAGAAAAAAAAAAAAAAAAGGGAAAATGTGTGTGCTAGTATATGCATAGAAAAGTTAGAAAAATCTATCACTGACATCTTAAATAGCTTAGAGTACAGGGAATCTTTTTCTTTTCATGCAATTTAGATTAAATTGTTATTACAAGTATTGTTTTAGACATCTATGGAAGAAACAGGAAAAAAGAAGTGAATGTATATTTGTGCTTTTAACTGGATTAGAGATCATTGAAAAAGATCTTCTGAAGTACCAGGATTGAGAGCCAACATCCAGATAAATAGAAATAGCAGATTATTTTTGTCTTTAGCCTGTTAAATGACAACGGCCGTTAGTTGTCTTTGTAGCTGTTTAGACCATCACCATGCTTTTGAAATCCTTGTTAGCTTTTTGCATGATGTCTACCAAATAAACGATGAGTAAAGATTGATTCATTTTGTTCCATGTTGTTATTAACAGTTTTCTGATAAGGACTCTGTCTTGAACATTGCTGCCCTAGCTTATGTTGACCACAGGTACAGGTGGCATAAGGTTTGAGGACAACTCAGTTTTATGGAGCGGGTTTGTTTCTATGGAAAGTAAAGCTCTGGTTCAAGACTCATGGCTCTCAAAGGTTTTTATCCAGTTTTATAGATTGATCACATTGGGCAACAAGTTTCTGGCAATTAATGGTCTTTGTTGTTATTCTCAGAGTAGTTAATAGGTAAATGTGTCTCATTTAATCTATTCTCAAAGTATGTTTTTAGTTAGTCTCTTCTGCCTCTTTTTCTTATGACATTTTTTAAAGTTCAAGATAAGGAATATCTTTTCAGATCTTTCAGAAATACTCAAGTGATTACTGATAAGAATATGTTGTTGAATAGAAGGTCTAAATTTTAAAAAATAGGCTAGAACCTTCAGATTTTTCTATTAATTTAACATAACCTTGTTTGTTGTTTTTAACTTATCTGTTCAATTTCTTGACCAAACACAATTAATATTGTCCTTCAACTTTTCATTGGTGTGTGCTAGTCTTGGTGGAACAGAACTGAATAAATGGTGATTTAAACTGTGCATGAGAGGGGCGAAGCAGACATTCAGAATATGCTTTGCTTTCAGTGGAATATAGTAAGTAATACGTGAGTAGCGTAAGCTAAGTGCTGTGATAGTACGGACTGTGGTGAGAGTCCGAAGTGGGGAGTAGTGGTTAAGGACCCTAGGCCCTCAGGTAGGAGGATGATGTTGCTTCCTGGAACAAAAGAAATGTGGACTTACATTTTGTGAATAAATGTATGTCCTGAGCATTTAAAGAGATGTTTTTATGTCATTTTTATCTAGTATGGATAAACTGGGATACCCTACTTGTTGTGTGACACCTTGTTTTGCACGCCAGCCCTTTGGGATTCCAGTCAGTGTGACTAGCTAGAACTCTTCAGCTATACATCTTGGGACATTTATATAGATAAAGGTAAAATTCTCATGTATGGGTTAGATCAAAGATGAATCATTTTGTGTGTATGATGCCAGGCATACCAAATTAGATTCTTCCCAACTTTTGGCCTTTTAGACAGGTTGCCTGTTTTTTATTTTTATTTTATTTTATTTTTTGAGACATGGTCTGTCTCTGTAGACCAGGCTTGTCCTTGAACACACAATGATCTTTCTGCCTTTGCCTCTTGAGTGCTGGGATTAAAGGCATGCACCATTACTCCCAGTTTATGTGCTACTGGGGAATTGAGCCCAGGGCCTAGTGCTTGCTGGGTAAGCACTGTAACTGGTGTGGTATGCTCCCAGCCCTAGATAGTTTTTAATCTATAAATACCAGTGTTTAAAAATAATAAAATTATGTAAAATTATTCTTCCTCTTTCTTACTTTGCTTGCTTGATTACTTTTTTCTCCCTGTTCTTTTTTCTTCTCTCTCTCTCTCTCTCTCTCTCTCTCTCTCTCTCTCTCTCTCTTTGGCTAGGTCAACATTTTTATTGGGGTAAGATTAGATTTTTCATTTTAGGTGGCTGAAAAGTACATGCAGCTGAAAACCATCAACCATTTAGACTACATGCTTCATTTGAGTTGTGTTTCTGGACATAAGTCAAGTATGACAACTGAGTTTCATAACTTTCTCTAACTTGATTCAAAAACGTTTTAGGGCCAAAATATTGCTGAGATCTTTCCTGTCTTCTGGCAAGGCCCTTATGGAGGTTATCAAGGTCAAGACTGTGTTGCAGGGTCTCATAAAATAGAGAGATGAGGAGCCAAAAAATGATGTAAAATTTATTGCAAAACAGTAGATAACCACATTTGATAGGTAGAGCCAACAGTGTTAGGCTATCTACATGAAATTAAGTAAGTCACAAGAGAAAAAGAATAGAGGATGGTAAGAGATTTCTTGCTTTGACCTATTGAATGATGTTTGCTGCCTGTTAAGTAGAAAGAATAGAGAGGAAGAAAGGCTTGTTATACACAATGAGACTGATGGGGAATTTTTTTTTTTTTTTTTTTTTTTTTGTCTGAGAACCTAAGAGGTACCTAGATATAGATGTGCAGCAGGAGTTAAGTGTGGTTCTAGTTTGATTATACAAAGAGAGATTGGAGCGGGGCATCGGATGTGGACATCATCAAATATCTTTGAAGCCACTAGTGTGGAAAGAATCTTTAGGTGAAACAAGTCAAGTGAAAAGAATGTTACTGAATTTAAATATATACCCTGTAATTACCACTATGTTCAGTTTGTGCTTGTCAAGGTTTCCCATCATCTCCATATTCCCAGATGGAATAGTTGCTTCTGTTTTCTGCTCTTACCTAACTTTTTTGGAAATGTTTGTTTTAGCTTGTGAGCTCTTCCTTCTTAATACACAACTTTTCTTGACTTCCCTAACACACTATTTTCTGGTTTTTCTCCTGTCATACTGTTTTTTCCTCTTGTGCCTGGCTTATGAAAGTTGGAAAACTTTAGGATTGTATGGACTTTCTCCTCTTTGTCATTAGCATGACCTTAAAGTTGTAACTCTAGAGGATTATTAAACTTGGCAAAGGTCAGACAACTGTAAAATACACTAAACCCAATGGGATGTGATTTCAAAAGTTGTATGTTTTTCCATTCAAGAAAAATACTGATAAAATACAGAATTCATCAATAGAAAGAGGGAAAACTTAGAATGGTATTTTTAGGCTATATAGCTTGCTTTGAGGAAAAAAGCCTTGATTTCTATGATCCACCTTAAGGATGATGAATTATGGTTTCTGTGACTCTCAAAGAGGAGAGGGCACAAGAGCCAAGAAAATAGGGCACGATGAGAGAGACCTTGGTTCCAGGGTGGCTTCTATGTCTAAAATCTTTCAGGACAAAGTACTCAGCATGCCGAAGTGTGATAATTTAAGAGATTGTTCTCTGAGCTCTCATAATGTAATTGATGAAGAGAATAGGAAGGTAATAGATGATTTTAGAAGACCTTATTGTCTATTAAAAGGATTTTTTTTTCTTATCCTGAGTGAGGCGGGGAAACTTTGGAGTGTTTTAAGTTCAAAGAGATCTGACATATTTTACCAGGATTGCTCTGGCTACAGTGTTTTAAACTGTTGGGAGCTGTGGAGTAGAAGCAGCTAGGTGTAAGGCTGTTGGGATAATCAAGACAACAGGTGATAGTGGCTTAGGCTAGAGTGCTAAGAGTAGAGGTGGTGAGAAGTAGGTGGATTCTGAATGTATTTTGAAAGTGTTGATGACAGATTTTCTTGATGGATTGAATGTGTGGTTTTATAGAAAAGTGCCAAGAATCATTTTTAAAATTTTGACCTGGGGTGGGGGGAATTAGTGTTATCTGGAGGAGTAGGTTTGGCTTAAGTTACAGTGTTGTTCTCCCTAGCACCCTGACTTTTGTATTGTGGCAGAATACATACAAATCTTAGCATATTTATCATTTTTAGCATATGAAAAAGTAGTATTAAGTATGTTCATAATAATGTGTAACCATTGTCACCACCTATCTCTATGACTCTTCTTTTCGTATAAACTGGACTTCCATACTCCCAAAGTCCTTCGCTTTTTTTTTTTTTTTTTTTTTTGAATTGTCTTATTGAAAAACTCCCTAAACTCTCCTCCCCCTGGTCTTGGCAACCACCCTCTTCAGCTGTCTCTGATTTTGATTACTCTAAGTACCTCGTGTAAATGGAATCATAGAGAATTTATCCTCTTGAAACTGGCTTATTTCACTAAGCGTTATATTTTTAGGGTTGATCCTTGTAATGTGGGCCAGAAGTCCTTTTTTTGAGGCTCCATAATATTCCAGGCTTATGCTACATTTTGCTTATGCAGTTGTCCATTCTTAAAGATGGGGGTTGCTTCTTCTGTGTTTTAGCTATTGTGAGTAATGCTGCTGTGAGCTCAGGTGTACAGATGCCTTTTTTGAGACACTGCTTTCCATTCTTTTGGATATGTTTGCTGATGTGACGTTACTAGAAAATACAGTTTTTAATTTGTTGAAACACTGAACTGTTTTCCACTGTGGCTATACCATTCTGAGTTCTCACCAATAATGCACAAAGGTTTACCTTTCCTCTCTGTTCTTGCCGACACTTGTTATTTCTTTTTTTGTTTTAAATGGTAGTTGATAACGTTTAAATTTGCATATCTTCCCTTGATTTGTAAGCTGGAGTCTAAGTTGCAGCATGCTGAAGGGTGTGACCTTGGAGAGATGGTTGTTAGGAACATCTTTTCATTTGCCTTTTCAACCTTTTATATCTTTGTAGAAATGTCTGTTAAGTCTTTTGCCCATTTTCAATAGCATTGCTTTATTTTTATTGTTGTTGTTAAATTTTTGGAATTCCTTTTACTTGCTGGGTACTAATCCCTTATCGCAGTCGTTCTCAGAACCTGGCCACATAACCACAGATGAGCTGTACAGCAGTGTGCTAAGCCTCGTCTGTATTTAGAGCCACTTCCTATCACTCACATTACCACTTGAGTTCAACCTACTGTCACATTAGTGGTAGCTTTGGATTCTTACAGAAGTAAGCACAAACCCAACCATGAATTGTGCATGGAGGGATCTAGGCTGTACGCTCCTTATGAATACCTCACATATAATGATATGTTCTGGTGCTGGCTCTGGTGGGCTATAGAATTTTGGTAGACTTACATCAAAATCTGTCAGTAAGTGACCAACTGCGTCTGGTGGTAGGATTTATAGTGGTGATGAGATACTTCATTTCTGTAGCTGCATTTGGTAGCAGGCTGTACCTGAGACTCTAACATTACTTATTTTAATTTGTGCGTGGACTGCCCATTATTTTATTTGCCACTTCCATCTGTGCCTCTTCCACCCTGCTCACTTGGCTCTGTCAGCTGTGCTAAACCACAAGGTAACCCTAGCCAAAAATGAGTTATAAATAAATATGTCTGGTGAGCTTCTTTGAGAAGGGGTAAAGACCCAGTGACGAGAGAACAGAAGACTCTGCTGGCCAATAAAGAGAAAGCTTCACTTAAAAGAAGATACTGAGTCCTGCTTAAATTACGAGTTCATTGTGACAGGCGATTCACATTCTTTAAGCCAACTTTCTATGATGTGTGGCAATTGGCTGTCTAAGGAAGCCAGGAAACCTTCAAAACTGTTTCACCACATGGAGACCAAAAAACCTGAATTAAATGACAAGCTTTGGGGTTTTTCGAGAGAAAAAAAAATGTGAACTCAAAGAACAGAAACAATTATTGAGGCTGCCAACTTCTTCAGATGTGTCTGCACTGAGAGCACTGTGCTTAGTGACTAACCCCACTGCTAAAACTGAGAAGTCCGTTTATTGGCCAAGAGCAGATCCTGCCTACTGCTAGGAACTACCTTGAACTTACTTTCTTTCTTCCTTCCTCCCCCCCCCCCCCCCCCTTCTTTTTGAGACAGGTCTCGCTCTGTACCCAAGGCTGATCCTGAACTTACCATGTAACCCGAGTGGCCTTGGACTCAGGACAATCTACCTCCCTCAGCCTCCTGAGTGCTGGGATTACAGGTATGAGCCACCACACCCAGCTTTATGTGGTGGTGGCAAATGAACCCAGAGCCTAACCTCTGTGCCATTCCTCAAGACCCATATCTTGTACTTTTGGGAGAGGCTGCAACTCAATTTGGCTCACATTCCTCTTTTGGCTAACACCATAACTATGCACATTGATGAAATAGTTTTGGGGATGTGATTATTGATAGAGTGTTAATGGTTCTCTTCCTACAATCCAAATTACTCAGTTGACTGAAGGCAGCAATACTTGTTTTCATGTGACATATTTTTTAGGAGGATATGAAGGAGGATGTGTTATGTGTGCTTTTGTTACCAACCAGTAAGTAGCACTACCAATGACCTATTTATTTAGTTTGTATATGGCTGGTTACAAGTTAGGAAAACTGAATTGGTCATTTTGTATCCATGTATGCACAGATGGATGGCTGCAATGGTTGGGTGTCTTTCGTTTCATGACTTTGGTCAACGAGGTCACTTCTGCATGTGAATTGACACACTATTTTATCTATAGAGAACTGTTGGCTAGTTGAAAAATGTCACCTGAATGTAATATTTTTCAGAATGTGATTAAAATTATCAACCAAATTAAAATAAATGTCCTTAACTCACATCTGTTGGTATAGCTCCACGTGGAGATGGGTGCAGAGCACACACATGTTCTCTTATTCACAGCAATGAGATGGCTTTTTGAAGGTATGTCATTGGCCAGAGTTTCAAAGTTACGTGAGCTACTCCAAAGATTTCTTTGTAGAAAAAAATGTCATCAGCGGCCCCAGAGTTTGGTGATAGAAAATGGGTTGCGAAACTTGCTTACGTGTGTGTCATACTTAACCTGCTCAGCGAACTCAAATCTTTCACTTCAGAGGCAGATGACAGTGGTATTCAGATCAGCAGATGAAGTGTCTGCGTGAAGACCAAATTGGAATTATGGGGCAACAAATGGACATTGAGATTTTTGATATGTTTCAAACATTATCAGAGCTTTTGACAGAGTCTGAGCCAGTGCTACCTTTCTCCCAGCTCTTACATGTTTACTTATCTGAACTTTCAGAAGAGTTTGAATATTAAAAGATGCCCCCCTCCCACAACAAGGAAGGGATCTATCCACAACTCATTTATGAATAAGCCAGGTAAATCAACTCAGTGCAATCTTAACTGCTTGAGATTGCAAATGACTGTGGCCTTGAAAGTATGTTTGAGGCGACTTCAACTCTCCATGATATTCTGGGTTAAAATCGAGGTAGAGTATCCTGAGATTACCACAGAAGCATCGAAAAGGCTGTTCTTATTTTCAGCATCCTAACTTCGTAATACAAGAGTGTGAAGTAGCCTGGACTTAACACAATTCAGGTGTCCCTATTTCTCTGAACCTCCAGATGGATTCGTCTAGTTATAGGAATCCAGATTCAGGGCTCACACTGGCTCTGCATTATGGAGAGCTGTATAATTATTTTATCACGTATTGCAATTTAACAGTAATAGAAATAAAGGGAACAATAGTATATATGTAGTGCACTTGAGTCACCCTGAAACCATACACCCTTCCTCCAACCATATCTGTGGGAAAATTGTCTTCCTTGAAGCCAGTCCCTGGTGCCAAAAATTATGGGGACCACTGATTTATCAGATGTATAATTTTAATTTTTTCTCATTCTGTGGGTTGCCTTTTTATAGTTTCATTATTTTATTTATTGTTTTGTCCTGTGTCTTTTGTGTCATATGTAAGAAATTATCACCATTCATAATGTCTTGAGGCTTTTATTCTGTGTTTTCTTCAAACAGTTTAGTCTTTTATTTAGGACTTTGATCCCATTTGAGTTAACTTTCAAATGTAGTGTTAGGTATGGGGTCAACACCATTTTTTTGCATATGCATATCACATTTTTTCCCAGAATCGTTATATCGACTACTCCTGGCACTGCCGTCAGAAATGATTTGATGATACATGTGAAGGATTATTTATGGGTCTTGTATTTATGTCATAGATCTGATGTTTGTCTCTATGCTGCCCTTGCACTATCTTGATTACAGTAGCATTGATTGAAATTCAGAAATATGAATTTTCCAGCTTATTTATAATTTTCAAGTTGGTTTTTTTCTATTTGTGATCTTGTGAGATTTCATATCATTTCAGAGCAAGTTTTTCTGTTGTTGGAAAAGATATCATAGTAGTAATTTTAGTATGAATTATGTTGAATCTGTATATCTTATGTGTGCTACTAACAGTGTAAAGATACTGTCATCCTGGGAGTGAATATGGGATTGTTTACATTTATTCACGGTTTCTTTACTTTATTTCAGCAATGTTTTTTTCTGTGGTGATGGGTTTATGGATCAAATCCCCAGGGACACCCAGCTGCTTTGCTATGTCCCTAGCCCTTTATCTTTTATTCTGAGACAGTGTTATGGCTTGAATCTGTAATGTCCTCCAGAGCCTCCTATTTGGAAGGCAGTTGAGTCATGGGGGTTAGTAACATCTGTGAATTAGTCCGTTGATTTCCTGTGCTGTTGATGGGGGCAGTAAACAGAAGGGATAGTTAACTGGAAGGGAAGTAACTCCTTGGCTAGCCCCACCCTCTGTTTCCTGCCTACCTTAGAATGAACAGCCTTTCTCTGGCTAGGCCCTCTGCTGTGTGCTTGCACCATTGCTGGGCTGTGAATGTATTGAGACCTCCCAAAACTGTGAGCTAAAATAACCTTTTTCTCCCTTAAGTCATGGTTGTTGGATATTATGTCTGAGTAATGAGAAAGTGACTGATAGGCAGGGTCTTGCTTAAGCTGTCCAGTTTTGTCTTGTACTTGCAGCTCCCTCCCCCCACCTCCACCTCAGCCTTCTGAGTAGCTGGGAGTATAGGTGTGTACACTACACCTTGCTTTATCAGTGTTGTATGATTTTCATTACACAAGTCTTTCACCACTCTAGTAAATTTAATTTATGTATTTTATTCTTTTACATATTATTAGAATTGTTTGGTTTCATGATTTTTCTACTTTGTGTGGTTTGTTGTTTTCCTCTTCTTCCTCTTTCTTTACTTTCCTCTCCCTTTTTTCCCCTTTTTCTTTTACTTCTTCTCTCCTGTTTCCAGGTTGACAGGAATAACAGCAAGCATTGTATGTGCTTGTGGGAGTTACCCAGTGGTAGTGGGAGATTTGGTGTAGGAAAGAGAAGTGAGAAGTGTGTAAGCAATTTTATTGAGGAGGGAATACAGACCAATGAGGGGACTGGTTTTTGAACAGAGAGGACACTTCATCCCCAGTATTGACATTCATGTTCCATGCCAGCTAGGTAGAGAGACATCACAATGCCAGAGAAATACAAATAGCTCATGAATTAGAGAAATTATTTAAGTACAATCTAGGAGAGATATTGCTGATCCAAATTTTAGAGAAGAATGTTCCTTTTATCAAGGGTCTGTGCCATAATACTAAGCCATGTTGAAGGCACAGTGTTTTTGTTATGACTTGCAAAAGATTCTTCACTTGACTGTTCAGTATGGCAGGGAAGAATCCAAATATGGCATACTGTCAAAAATTTTTTGAAATTTAGAATTACGTACAGAAAACAAAGTAATCGATGAAGTATGTGTGATATACATATACATATACATACACATACACACAGTGCATTATTGATTCTTTGGTGTGTGTAAAATGACATTTTGTTTTTATAATTATCAAGCAGAATGGTTGATTTAGACATGTAATCATAAATGTTTTTGTAACTAAAATTAAAAATTTGAGAATTTAAGATTCAGTAAGTTTAACTTACTGCAATTTTAAGAGTTTAGTACTTGGAAACATTTTGTGTGTGAAATGTCTGAAGTACTTTAAGAAGAAAATGGAATATATTATATTTGTAAGTGTAAGTTAAAATTTTAAAAGGAGTTTAAGTTGGTTAATGGGAATAAGTGTTAAAGTTCCTATTAAAAATTGCTGTATAATTTAATAAGTTCATAAATAAAATAATGCGATTTATAAGGCACAAAGTTTTTACATTTCTCACTTTAATAATTTGAACATTGTCAAAGTAAATACAAAGTTTTTTTCTATGTAAGAATGCCCAAAATCTCATACTGTACAAACTCCCTCATACATGGCTTTAAAAACCATCCAGTGACTGTATTTATATCTTAAAATCTTAACTCGTTTTAGGTCCCTAGACTCAATTATCAGTTTGCATACTTGATAGTTTCTTGTGGATATCTAACAGGCATCTCAATTGTCTCTAAAACAAAACTCTTAATTTCTTTCTCCTCTCATTATTTCCAAACTTCAATTCATTTGTTGCTTAAGTCCAAAACTTAAGTATCATCCTTGATTCATTTTTAACTTTATCTCTAGGAAAGTTCTTCAGTTAGGCATCTATTTTGAAATAGACATTTGAAGGAGAGTTAACTAGTGGGATTTGTATTTATAGAGACAGGGACAGGGCACAAAGAAACCACCCTTGGTTCCAGATGAGCAAAGAGAGAAAATTAGTTTTAGACCCTAGAGTCAGAGAAAGCTAGGAAGCTCTGCTTCTCTGATGAGAAGTGTGATTCTTGATCTAGGAAAACAGCTTGTTATTATTGGTCTTGAAAGTAGGAAGTTGGGAAAATACTTGATTTTATTCTCATCTTATGTTCTCTTGCCAGTGCCTCTTTTTTGACAGATCTTTATTAGAAGTTAAGGTATGAGCATCCATTGATACAATATGTAGAAGGCAGCCTCCCAGCCTGTGGTGGTATAGATTGAAAAAGAATGAAGAGAAGCCAGAAACACACAGTTAAGATGTCCAATCCAATAGCATTCTTGTACACCAACAGCAAACTTATGGGGGGGAGGATAGTTAGGAGAACAATCCCATTATCAGTAGCTTAAAAAAATTAAATAATAGGACTCAGTCCAACCAAGAAAGTGAAAGACCTCTATCATGAGAACCATTGGATTTTGAAAAGACTTTTAAGATGGTTACTTCGAAAATGTAAAGACATCCTTTGTTCCTAGGTTGGCCACACCAATATTGTCAGAATGGCTGTGCTCCCAAAACTGTTACATAGACTCAATATAATTCCAGTCAAAATACCAGCAGCATTCTTCACAGAGCTAGAAAAAGAATTCTAAAATTTATATGCAACCAGAAGAGACCTGGAATAGCCAAAGCAATTTTGAGCAACTGGACAAAAGCAGGAGGTGTCACAATTCTCTCAACATCAAGGTATATTATGAACCACCAGTGGTAAAACCACATGATAGTGGCACAAAAACAGACAAAGGGGTCCGTGGAAAAGAATTGAGGATGTGGAAGCAGCACACCTACCTACCTTCAGCCATCTGTCTTTTACAAAAGGACCAACATACTGTAGAGCAGTGATAGCCACTTCAACAAATGGTGCTGGGAAACTGGTTGTCCACACGCAGAAGAATAACTCTAGGCCCATATCTTTCACTCTGTACCAAAATCAAATGAAAATGGATTGAAGAGCTAAATTGTAAACACTGATGGACTGGTGGCATAGCTCAGCCTTTAGAGTGCTTGCCTAGCAAGCATGTAGCCCTGGATTCAGTTTCCTAGCACCACAAAATCTTGACGTGGTGGGTATGCCTTTAACCCCAGCACTCTGGAGCCTGAAACGGGGATTGCCATGAGTTTGAGGCCAGCCTAGATAGCATAAGTGAGTTGAATATCAGCCTGGAGTACAGAATGAGATTCTGTCTCAAAATACAATACAGTACAGTACAATACAATATTCACTGAACATTCCTGAAGATAAAATACGCAAAATCCTTGAGAACATAGAACAGGCAAGGACTTTCTGCAGAACAGTTACTGCATAAGAGACAACACCAAGAATCAACGATGGGAGTGTGTCAGATCAAACAGCTTCTGCCTTGCAATGGAAACAGCAGTGAAGAGAGACCAGAAGAGTGGGAAAAAGTTTTTGCTAGCTATTCCTCAGACAGTGGGCTAACAACTAGAATGTACAAAGAACTGGGGAAAAAATAGACTCTCCAGAGTAAAAGATCCAGTTAAAAAGTGGGCAGGTGAAGTCAATAGACACTTCTCAGAAGAAGTACAAATGGCCAATAAGTACATGAAAAAATATTCTTATTAAAGAAATACAAATCAAAACAACATATGCTGGTGAGGTTGTGGGCAAAAAGAGATCTTTCAACTTTACCTAGTACAACCACTATAGAAATGAGTATGCAGATTCCTCAAAAAAAAAAAAAAGAAAATAGAAAATAGACATTGCATTTGACACAACTCTGCGCCTTCTGGGCATCTTTCTGAAAGAGTTAAAAACATTAATTAGTAGTGATACATGTATTCTCATTTTTATAGCCTCTTAACTCAGAATAGCTAAATCAATAGATGAAAAGATTTTTAAAAAGGTGAATTACTGCCCTCCTTCCCGTCCATCCGTCCTTCCTTCCTTCCTTCCTTCCTTCCTTCCTTCCTTCCTTCCTTCCTTCCTTCCTTCCTCCTTATATTTAGAGGCAAGGACCTGCTAAGCTGTCCAGATTGGACTCCAATTTACAATCTGCCTGTTTCAGCCTTTCAGAGTGCTAGCATCAAATAGCTAGTGCCACCATGCCTGGCTACAAAATTGATGCTTTAACACCATATATTTTGTTTTATAAGTAATATTTTGAAGCCTTACTATCTACTTAAGCCAATAAATATTTGCTTTTATGTTAGTGGTGCTAACAGATTTTAAGCTGTGGTTCGATAGAGCATTCAGGTTGCTGCTGAGGACACATCACCTTTCTTGTCATAGTGTCAAGTTTTTCAGTTCTCTTTCTGTGGTCTCTGCCTAAGTCCTTGTCCTTCCCATTCTTGCTGTTTGAGGTTTAAAATCCCTACCCTAAACTGGGCTGAATGACGTTTGTATTTCTTGCTCCTATTTGATCAAACTTTTTTTCTGTGTATTCTTTTATCATTATCCATTGATACAGAGATCTGGATATAGCTTACAATAAAAATACATAACAGTGCAATCTGTAAGAAGAAATATGTGGTTTAACACAGCATAATGTATATCATTTAAAATGTTTCATGTTGGGCTGGAGGAATGGCTCAGTGGTAAAGTGCTTGCCTAGCAAGTTCCAAGTGAAGCACTAAGTACCAGAGTTCGATTCCCCAGCGCCACATAAGGCGGGTGTGGTGGCCCACGAAGGAAGCTGAAACAGGAGGACAGCCTTGTCCAAGGCCAGCCTGGGTTCCATAGTGAGTTCAGGACCAGCCTATGCTACGGAATTAGACCCTCTTTCAATAAAATAAAATTTAATAAAATAAAAATAAAATATTTTGTGTTTTACGATGCCATATCTTTTATTCTCCTCTGGGTGGGACAGTTAGCAATTTGTAAGAAATATAAATTGATAGGATTGAAGAAAGAGGCATTTCTTTATTGTGTATTTGCATAGAAAGTCTGAGGTGTTATTTTAATACACGCAGAATCTGAGAGTAAACTCTTTGTTTCAGGTTTTTACGTAGCAGAGAATTCTTGTACTTTATCTCCTGTCTTATTGTGCTCTTATTCCCGTGCTTGGTTCTCCCATGGGCCTGATCCTCTCAGATGCACTGTTTGTACCCTTCGGCGATGCATATTTTGTCTCTGCAAAACACTGTCTCACATTTGCTGATGAACATTTCCCTCGAGGATCATTTTATCCATTATCGCTGTAATTATTAAATGGCTCCTAACACTAAAATCAGAGAGTTTTGAGTGTCTCCTTTCTCCCTCACGGTGCATGGAGCCTGTTCAGGATGGAGTCATTCCTTCTATAGACACTGTGAATTATCTTCCTAGGTTCAGCAGATAAATGAGGCCTTGTTACTCTTTAACGCATTCCTTTACCTATCATTTCCTTGCCACATCTGCTCAGCGTTTTTTTTTTTTTCAGCATGACAATATGCTGCAAGCCTTCAGATTCTTTTCTTTTAAGAAAGCTAAATTTGTAAGCCCAAGACCATGTTTTACTTTTATCTCAATTTTGCTAACCATAACATGATTGCTGGATTTTTTTAAAGCATGTTCTTGACAAGTAGTTTTTGGTTGTTGTAACAGTTACTTCATGATTATGATGTGATTTGCAAATCAGAAAAAGGAGATTTGAAGAAATATGTGTTGCTTAGATAAATGTTGAAAACTAAAGTGGTTTTGTTTAAAAAGAAAAAGCATAGTCACACATCTTTAAGGAGTTTAAATGAATTTACATCTATGATTCTGGGGCAAAGAATAGCACAGACTACCCCCACTGGGCTTTTATTTTTAATTATCAAAAGCTAGGTGCTGCACAGTGCTCTAAGTATGTGCTGTCCCATTTTCTCCTTCATGGCATTAAAGTTAAAAACATAACTACGCAAGTATGAACAAAAGTTCTGTCCGGTATTTGCCTCCTGCATGTGTCTAGCCAGCTTGCGTCTTCGTACACGTAGTGATTTATTGGCACAGGTACAGAGAGGAAGAAGAGAATGCATACAGAGTAGGGGAGCAGCATATTAAATAACAATGTCCAGGAGGGACACTTAGAGGCCAGACTATGTTTGCTCAGGGAAATCCAGGCCATAGTTTTCAAGCATGTTTTCATTTGACCCTTGCCTGGATTCACTTTGACTCTTCTGGACCATCGTTAAGACTGGCACTGTCTGTCAGGTAGTTCTATGGAAGTAGGAATTGAACAAATACTGTCCTATTGTATGTCTTTAAATTGTAGTAAAAGGAAGGGTCTACTGTCTGTTGAGCTAAAGCGTGAAATATATAGATGATGTTGTTTCCGACCTCCCTGTTAATGAGTACTGTACTCTAAAGGAAAATCTCACAACCTGGATTCAAGTCCTCTTTTCATTGTTGTGAGAGGCCTTTTTTTTTTTCCCCCTCAACTCACTGGCAGGGAGTACTCCAAGTGGTCAATTGGATGTTTCAGTTTGATGGCTTATTACGCCAGGCCAGAGCAGTCAGAGGTCCTTTTCTGGGCAGAAGTGTTTCGTGCAGGGTGGCAAGCAGTTCATGGGAAGGGGTGATCAAAAAATAGGGTAAATATTTAAATGATGTGTTATGGTAAAAGACCCATTACCAAGAATACTGGGATAACTGTGTTCAGAATAGGAGTGTTTCGCGGGGGCTAGTGACAGTGGGTCCTTTACTCTAAAAACATTTTTATAATTTGACATTAGTCATATTTTTGGTCACTTCTCACTGATCAAATGTTTAAGACAATTTCCATCAAATGAAACCATTACCATGTATTCTCATTACTGACTCATTGTGGGACCAGATGACTTCTTGCTTTTCCCCAACATCAGAATGACCTTGAGGGGTAAACATTTTTAATTGATGCAGGATATCATAGCATCCATATCAACACCACTAAGGACCCTCTCAAAAGAGGATCGCTTCGGAAAGTGGTGAAAACAGTGGGATAAGTGTTTGAAGTGGGGTGAGTATTTAAAGAGGTCAAATGGCAATGTGTCTTTTAGTATAATTTTTAAAACTCACTATGTTATGATCACAGGTTGTGACTAGTAACTCAACTATTAGTGACTTCTGTGGTGTTACTTTGTTGCTTGCAGTTTAGCGCTCTCTATTGTATGAATTACAAAATCTTTACAATGCATCACTTGTCTAGTACAAAAGAAAAAAGGAGAGCACTTAAACAAAACCTTTGAAATGTTCAATTATCATATTTTCCTGGTACTTTGATAACTCCTCCAATAGAGTGGGTGCTTTACTTAACACATACACAAGCGCGCGCGCGCGCACACACACACACACACACACACACAGAAAACAAGAACGAGAAAGACAAGCAGGCAGAGACACACACAGCGACGATATTTAGCCTTTGTTTTGACTAAATAAGTCAGGCTCATAGGATTCCTTTAACATCTGTCAATCTGTTACATGATTTTTGTACCATCTGTATCATTTAAGCACTAAAAACAAGTACAGGTTAAGTCAACATACTACTGTTGATCTCTTGGGGGAAGAAATAATTTTTATTGTTACTTTTTTGGATAAGTGATAGTAGGCATTGAGAAATTTTAGTTGATATCTTTTAGATAATCCCAAGCAGAACTTGTTTAATATGTTTTCAGCTTCTGCTTGTGACTTTTGACAGTAGCCAGAAAATACCTTAATAAAACACACCTTTAACTCTCTCAGATTAATTCCAGCTTTTAAAGTGAGAAGATATCTTCAACTACCACTGCTGCCAGCTCAGCTGTGGATCTGAAATATCCAGCTGTGCCCGCTGTGCCTCTTTCATCAGCAGTAACAGACTTTGCAATCAGAGTGTCTGGCGCGTGTGCTGATGTGTGAGGTGAGATAACATCTAGCTCCCTGGCTCTCCAGTGCTAGACCATAGTAAACATTTGTCTTTGTCAGCTGTTAAGGCAACGTGATGCACGGGATTACACAGACATTCTCCCGCTAAGCTTTTGTGTAGGTCTGCAGAGACGTTCATATTTAAAGACAGTTGGTTTGGCTGTTGGGATCAATCATAAAAGTTGCTCTTCATGAGTTTTTTATTTCTTAAGGGAAGGAAAAAATACAAAAATATCTCACTCTGTCTATGTCACATTATGACCCCTTTTAATTGTTCTTGTTACACCAAACCAAAAGGACTCTCTGTATGTCATTAATCATCATTGGTATTTGATATCTGATATCAGATCTTTGACTAGATGAATGATAAAACAACCCCAAACCCTGAATTATCTTTCTTAATATATTGTGAGAAAAATCCTGACTGATGATCACAGAAGTCAGTTTTCTTTAGGAAAACACAATCCTAAAAAATAAAGGTAGCAATCATGATGATAACAATACCTATTGATTATCCAGCGTGAGGCTGAGCATTTGTTATGCAGTTTCTAATGTACTATTCCCAATAGTCACATGAGATGATTCTTATTTTCTAGGTTATGTAACAGCTATTGGTGAAATTACTTGTCCAGGTAGCTGTGTAGGGCTCCATTTTAGACTTGTTTGACCATGCACTTAATCAAACTCATCATTTAATCACCGGGGTGCACTTTCTATAATATGGTGGATACTGGGTCTGATACCCAGGTTCCAAAGTTGAATTCGGACTAGTTACTACATTCAAGTAATCCAGAACAGTGGGCAGTAAATCATCTTTACCTGACAGAATGATGAGCATTGTGATAGTGGAATCAAAATGGTGGTAAGGATGTTTGCAGGCAGTCATTTAAATCAGAGTCATAGAAATCTTCTTGAAAGAAACAATCAGTGAAGTGGATTTTGAAGGATGTCTAGGAACGGAGGCTTCTAGAGGAAGATAGTGGGGAAGGATGTGTATGCAGAGGGTGGGCTCCTTGGGTGACATGGAGCTGGTAAGAGAATGGAACTCTACAAAAGTCTGTTTTATTAGATGGATCATGTATGTAGTGGGAAAATAACAAGAATTTTTATGGTCAGTTAAATTTAGATGCTTTATTTTAGATGTTTTGTTGACATTATTTTATATTATCTCCATAACAGCCACTGGAGAAAGAAATGATGGCCAAGGCCATATCGTAAAGAGCCTTGTCAACTTAGATATGAATTTGAACATTACCTGGACAAGTACAGGTAATCATGGGAAGATTTTAAGTCATAGAAGTAGCTCTGTGTGTTTTTAAAAGATTATAGCATTTTGGAGACTTAATTGAATTGGAATAAACCTAAGCTTATGGTACCAGGAGAGCACATAGATGTGTAGAACTGTGGTGATGTCTGACCAAAGGTTTTAGGACAGAGGAGCAGGTACATTGCAGAGGTAGAAGTGGATAGACATATAAGAATTGATGGCGAATAGATTGAACCCCATCTTTAAGGAGCCCAAAGGTTGTTAAGTGAAAAGGTGCAACAGAATTTCCACAGTTAAGGACCATTAAGAAACAGTTTTAGTTTGATCTTGCTTTTTTCTTTCTTGTTATAAGCTCCATCGCCTGTTTCAGCAGTACCAGGAGTGGAGGAGAAGCACACCTTGTTGAGATATTTGCTGGAGATTTTTAGTTGATACTTAAAATTCATTTGTATGCTGGCTCTCTAAGTGTTTTTTATATCCTGTCTTTTTTCCAAGTGTATAAAATACAGAAAAATATCTTTGGTAAAAAAAAAAAAAAAGTTAAAAGTGTTTTCTTATTTGTATGCCCTACTTTCTGTTTAGAAATGTTCTGTTCAGATAATGAACAAAGGAAGAGATTTAATAAAATGTGTTAGTTTCTCCTTCACTTTCAACTAAATTTGTATTTCTTTGATCTTTATGAAAAAATAGTGCATGGCCTAGAGCCAACTTAGGTGAAGCTGTGATTTGGAGATGTTCATGAAAAGGAGTGTAAGCCTGGGTTCTCCGTTAGACAGTCATGCCTGGAGATTTTATTGGGTATTACTATTATAGTTGATGTTTAAAAGGAAAGTATGTATCTAACCATTGCAAGATCAAACTATGTTTTAAAAATAAAGACACGTTTGTTTTCATTGTAAGGCCCCTTTCTTTATTTCTTAGTTTGGGGGGAAAAAAAAGACCAGTTTCCATTGTGAGAAAAATTTAAAATTTAGGGTAGCTTTGATTACATGAACATCTTGATTTAGCCTTTTAATTATCTAGTGTACATCCTGACTTAAAACCACACATCTGGTTCATCTTGGATTGCACTTTCCAGAACTCCTGAATGTCATGGATCAAGGGTGACTAAGGCACAGACTGGGAGCCACGTGGGCCCCTGTCTGCTTCAGCTCAGCAGCAACTCTCTTCCATTCAGTGTCTCAGATGTCTGCCCCTCTGCAAAGCTGGGAGACCAATGTCTATAGCTGCTAAGCATGAAATCCCCTGCTTCTGTTTGTTTCTTTTGTTGCCACGAGTTAATAGGGACAGAGACAGGAGACAGCCCAGAACAAAGCAGAAATAATGGAGTATTTCACCCCAAAAAGGAATGTGAATTGAGAAACACAAAGGGTAAGGCAAAGACAGACTTAGTATCCTGAGGCAATGTGATGTATTGGCCAGAAGCCTCAGCCTGGGACAATTCTGGGCCAGAGGCTTCATATGTGAGCTTTGAGCAGCCTTCGTGGCCTAAAGGTTTGACCTATCTTCTGTAAAAGCAATTTATTGTTTTTCTCAATATGGCTTTAAAGGGTGACAGGATTTTTTTTTCTTTCACCTCAAAAAGTAGGTAGCTCTAACAGTGTGGGGAAGGATCTTTTGCTGGGCTGTGCCTGGCGGTCCGGGACACACTTGATGGTACCCCTTGTTCTGCTTGTTTCTGTTGCTGTAGGTGCCACTTTGAACTTAGACACTTTTTACTTGTTTGCAGGGGGCCAGTGGTTATTCCAAGACGTTGAGGCATAGTTACCATTTATTCCTCTCGATAAAAAGAGAAAAACAAGATTAGCTAAGAGCTTGCATGTTCCTTCGTGTGCATTTCTGTATGACCTGCTTTGTTCATGCATTTTCCCCCATACTCTTCCCTCAGAGCATTTTTAGTCTCCCACAGCACATTTTTTATTTAGTATTTTCATATTTATTGAAGTAAAATGTATGAATATATATATTTTAAGGAAGAGAATCTGAGACTCTTTCAATAGTTTTTCTTTTAATTCTCTGTCTAAAATTAGATATTTTTGTCGACAGTATCTGCTTCTTTTAATAGACAAGCTTTGTCTATTCTACAAGTCAAAACAGTTCAAATGAAAATTGCAAGTAGTGGGAAATTAGAAATTATCAGCCCTTTACTATCCCTTTGTCTACTTTTTTTTTAATCACAAAAGTTGGTGTGGGTCAAAATGTGCATGTGCTTCTTCCTGACTTTAGAGCCGAACTGCATAAGAAGTATATCTGGTTATATTTTCGATTTCTTTTAGATCAGGGTTTCCCAGACTCTGAGCTTGGCTACGGTATGGGTACTGGTACCAGCTCATGGCCTTGGAGAAGGACTGGGCTGCTAGGGCAGACAAGCATTGTACAGGTGGGCAGTGTCATCACACTCATATCTGGTTTAGTGCTGGTCTGACAGGAGGTGGAGCTTTGCTGCTTGCTCCCTCTGTTAGTGCTCTTTATTTCAAAGCTAATCTATAACAACCTACTCCGTAGCAAGTGTGTTGTGTCTATCCTCCACCCCCATCCTTGGGAGAATAGTCTTCAACTAAACCGGTTCCTGGTGTCATAAATCTTGGGAACCATTGCTTTAGGTGTTAAATTAGTTTAACAAGTATTTACTGAGTGCTCTGTTAGCACCTACCCTTGTATAAAGACCTGCTGTCTGTCATAGGAGGACTCAGTTTTAAATGAGGAGGAAATTGTGTGGGGCTTGCGCAGTGACTGTGTAACTATGGGGAAGTCCTGAAGCCAAGTGAAGAAAAATTTCCAGCGCATATACAGAGTTTGAATCAAACTGAAGTCATGCTCACAATAAAATCTTGTATTCATGATGAAAAACAGAATATTAATTCAACAAATGCCTTGTCCCCAAAGACTTGGAATTTAATGACACAGGATGGTAGAAAATCCTGGCAGTGCAGGGCCACTGCCAGAATGGGAGGCTTTTGAGCAAGTTTCCTCCAGTTGTACAGAGTTGCAGGACAGCTCTATTGCTTGGTTTTGGTGCCCAGCTGCCCTGGGAAGCTATAAAATTCGGTTTTAAAAAGTAGTACTAGGACCAAGGATGGGTATGTCTTTGGATCTGTGTGCATGTTTCTATCTGCTGATAAATCTGACAGTGAGTGAGAAAAAGATAAGTTCTTTGAGAGGATTGAGGGAGACTTCCCAGAGGAGGTGATTTCCCAGAACTTTGAGTAGAGATTGGCCAAGTAGTAGAGAGAAGTGAAAGCTTTTCATTTTGAGTGCCTCAGACAAGGCTGATCAGAACATTAAATGCTCAGACTGTTTGAAGAGCTTTTGAACAAAGTGGAGGGTGGCTGCAATCACCAAGGCAGAAAATGAGATACATAGTTAAAGTCTTAATTCATCCCTCATAGTGTTGGCTTACTGTGTAAATAGTCACTGAGTACCTACTGTGAACAGGCTCTGCCAGGCTTGTCAAATGCCTAACACTGTTCCCAATAGAAATGGAGACCTTGTGATACTGTTTTCTTGGTCCGAGCTAACCTAATTGAAATGGAAGGCTTTACTTTACTCTCATCGTACCTTTTCCTTATTTATTTCTAATATAGATGGGGTCATCTTCATTCTTTATGTTTGATTATTATTTCTAATGTTTGTGCTTATGCATTATAGCTACTTCATATTTCAGCCAAAGCTCATGATTCATACAAAGTCTAGAACAGTGTAATCACTGTGATTCTAGATTATTTTCTCTCTTAAACCTTTGCATACTTTTTTTTTCCTGTGCTGTCAAAAGCTCATACTTAGATGCTAAGGTGCTAGGGGTATACAGACATCATGTAGCAGATCCCTTGGATTCTTCCAAAAAGAAGCAACTAGTAACTAACCCTGTAGGGAAGGACTCATGAAGCAAAGCAGTCCAGGGACGGGAGATCTTGACCTTAGTTGCCCCTTGGAGGAGGTAGTTCCAATTCAGAGTGGCTCTATCCTCTATTTCCTGCTGTAATCCTGCTGCAAGTGGGAACCAACGTTTTTTTGTCTGTGTGCATTCAGTGTCTTGGGTTCAACTGGATTGGGGTGGAGCGTGTAGGGGCTGATGCTATTGAATGAACAGAGTGGAGGTTTCCAGTCTGGGCTGTATATTGGGCTGCCAGGCCCTTGCCCAAGGAAGCCAACTAGCAGCCAAGAAACCATCTTTCTTACTAGTATGGTGCATTGAGTCCCTGCCTTATGGCAGCCTCCTAAAGAGAGGAAGTGGTAGATAGTGCTGAACGTTACCAGTCACTGGGGGAAAAGCTGAAGCAGGCTGGGTTTATGAGCTTGAGCAGAGTTACACAATGCCGGAGTGTCTGGCCTGGGAATGAAGCCGAGCTTGCCTCTCGCTGTCAGAGCTGCCGACAGCATTGTGCTGTGCATTGTACAGCAATGAAAAGGGCTTGATCTTCACAATGCAAGAGCTGCTGTAGGAGACAAACACAATGAACTTTAGTACAGTATAGTCTAGAGGACAAAAATCAGCAATTTTAAGTAAATTGACTATAAGATTCAAAGCTTTATTAAGTTTTAAAACAAAACAAAAACAAATGAAAACTGGACACTGTTAGGAGTTGGCTCAAAAAAACATGAACATTTCTCCCCGATTTGAAATGGCATACACTTAAAAGTTTTCTTTTGTTGGCTCAAAATCTGACACTTTTTCTGTCGACCAAGGGATTTATTTCAAATACATACTTATTTCCAAAGCTCTGTGTTTGAGAAGATTCTGCCTTGTAATAGCTGTTAATTTAGCATTCATCCTCCCACATGACTACTTCCATAGCCACAGTTGCGGGAGACCTGTTTTACTCTGATTCTGTTTAGGATTTTCCAGGACAATCGGAACTATAGAGCCCGGACTTTAGGAAAGCAGTAGGGACATGCACTGGGGAACAGTCATATCTGGTGTCTTGACATTCTGTGTAGTTGAAACGATAAGGGAGGGGGAGGTGGTATCGCTGGGGGTAATGTAGAGAGAAGTAGAACACCATTGCTAAGTTGTCTTGAATGTGAGGAGTGTCTTAGTTGCCCTGGAGTAAATTCATGACGATGTTGATTTTAATGAGCTTAGTTACGAAGTTTTTATACTAGATTATAAAGAGAGCATTGTTGAACCTTCGGCCAAAATATACTAGCATGTGAATAATTTAAACAAGGTGCTTTTGCAATCTATCTCATTAATTTCATTTTGTGCTTAAGATTTATCATAGTGTGGGCTTGAGTGGTTGAGTCCATTCCTCTCCTCTCCAGAGGAATTCTGGCAGAGGAGCAAAGCAAGAATTGAGGTCCCCAGAGAGGGAATAAGGGTCTTCTTCATTTTCCTCAAAGACCAAAACAGTTCACTAAGAGGAACTGGAACTGTGAGTCATGTTAGCTGTTGTAGCTAAAACTGCAAGCCCTCTCGTAAACGTAAAGAGCTACCAGCCAGTGTCCATCTTCAAGGGAATACCGGTGTGCATTCATAAATCTGTCTTTGGGAAAAACTCTCATTATGAGAACCAGAGACTTCTTTTTATTGGGTGACAGAAAGTTTGTGAAAAGTGAGACAGTGTCAGCCAACCTTCATCCAAGACAAGAGCATGATGTGTTGGCATCTAGGAAACTGTTCACAGGGGTATTCATACATCGTGTAGGACAAAACCTCACGGGACTAAAATATGGTCAAAGAGAAGCAACTGATAAGGAGTAAGAGTAGTATATGGCTGAAGACTCAAGTAACTAAGACTCCTCTGGCTTGATAAAATTGAGAGAAATTGTAACTCAAGTTTAATCTCTGAAGAATGTGGATCATAAAAATTATATACCGAAGTCAGCAGAGCCACTTAAAAAAAGTGAATCCAGAACAATAAAAGCTTCAGGCAGTGGAGAAAGTAGATCCTGTACACCCAAATCACTGTTTTGGGAAGTAGACTAACTTCTGGCATGGAAGTGAAGTGAAAAAGTCCTGAATTTCTCCTGTTTCACCACTACTTTCTTGAAGCATGGGGGATCAGAGAACATTGATCATTCTGTTAGCCTTTTATATTTTCTTTCCTTAGGTGAAACTTAAATGTCAATCATACTTTGTTCTACAGTTATTTATTGAGGGTAGAATGAGCCCTGTTCTCTGTCAAGCACTGGGGATACTGGCTCAAAGATGGAATTTGGTGATGAACAAGAAAATGAAATTGTGTGATGAATTCCCAAACATGCTATGCCCAAGCAGTTGAGATCAGAGCAGACTGTCCATAAGAGAAGGGTAGATACCTGGAAATCGAGCAGCTGAGTAGGTCAGAGACAGAGCAAGTATGGGCAAGTATCTCAGGGGAGAGAGGCTGAGGGCAGTGGTGGGCAAGAGGCTGGGGACGCACTGGAGCAAGTTCTGGTGGGCCTGAGCCTAGGGGAAAGATTCGGACCTCAGAGCAGCGGAAATCACTGAGGTGGATGAAGCAGTTAAAGCCAGATTTTCTCTTTATAAGCAATCCAGTGGCTATGTGTGGAGAACAAAGAGGAAGCGCGTATACCAACACTGGTGGGAGAGCGCTGGTATAGCCTGGACTAGAAAGAAGCGGGATAGATGCTAGCACTGTTGAAAAGTTTGTGTAGACTAGATTTGTTGATTGAATATGAGGAATGAGGGAGAGAAATAGTGAGACTTGATTTGTGGACTTATGACAGCCAATTAAGGCTCAGATTTTATCTGAGTAAGAAGGATCAACAAAGACTTTTTGAGATAGGGTCTCATTTTGTATCCCAGGTTGGTTTTGAACTCACTATGTAGCCCAGGCTAACCTTGAACTCATGCCAATCCTACTGCCTCAGCCTCCTGAATTTTGGGATTACAGGTGTGAGCCACCACACTCAGTTAATGTGGTGATAGAAAATTGAACTTTGTGCTTGCTAGACAAGTGTTTTAACCACTGTCCCATTTTTCAGCCCCCAAATAGGCTTTTTATAGTTACTTTCTCTCTCTTCTGTGGAGACAGGGTCTTGCTCTGTAGTTCAGGATGTTCCAGAACTCACTATGGAACCCAGGCTGGCTGAATACATGGCAGTCCTCCTGCCTCAGACTCTGGAATGCTGAAATTACAGTCGGGCACCACTGTGCCCAGCTTCTGTGATGGCAGGGAATACTGGGCCCTCATGCTTGCTTGGCAGGTGCTTTAACCACTGAGCTATGCCCCCAGACTCTGCATCTCTTCCCTTGTGATCTCCAGAGAAGAACAAGTCTTCATTGCTCCCTCATAGACTCTCATTATCTTGTTTTTTGCCTCATGAATCATTCAAGGCTGAAATATTTTAGGCTCTACAAAGCTGGGATATAGTTGGCCCCCAGGAAATGGATAAGTGGGAAGATGAGATGCTTCAAACTTGCAGACAAGTTTGTGCAGTGAACAAGCTGTACTTCAGTTCATAGTACTTGAGGTCACTTGACCTAAGACAAAATTTAGCAAAACCATGAAGATGGTGGTATTTCTATTTACAACATTAGTCTCTATTTAATGATTTAAAAAAAAAATTGGCTTGCAATCATTGTGTATACTCGTAATCCCAGCTACTGCCAGAGCTGAGGCAGAGAGTTAGCAAGTTCAAGGCCAGCCCAGGTAACCTAGTGAAAGCCTATCTTAAAATAAAACGAGGCTAAGGGAAAAACCTAGTGGTAGGGTGCTTAGCATATGCAAGACCTTGGGCTTGATCCACTACAAAATAAAATACAATAAAACAAAAACAAAGTTTATTTTGAATTGAATTGAATTGATATTGATACCAAAGGGTTGTAAATCTAGAACAAAGAGTGTTCATATGAACTCTCACTCAGCTTCACCAGCCATTCACATTTTGCCAGGCTTGTTTTAAATGACATTTCTCACCAGATGGAGATAGGAGATTTAGAATTTTTTTTGAGCCAGACATTAATTACAGACATCAAGACCGTTCACCTCTTAAATACTTAAGTGTGTTTTCTCAGAACTATGATTTTTTTCTTATATAACTGCAGTACAGTTATTTAATTCAGGAAATGTTACCTTATACAACACTGTTATCTAATATGCAGTCTATATTCAGTCCTCACTATTGTCCCAATAATGTCATTTATGGCACTTTTTCCATCTTGATCAGGTTCTAATCTAAGATGCATTGAATTTCATATTATGAGTCTTTTTAGTCTTCTTTAACTTGGAATTGTTTCTTCGTCTTTCTTTGACTTGTACGACACTGATGTTACAGAAAGTAGGCCAGTTGTCAGCCATGATGCTCCTTATATTGGCTCTGACTGATTTTCTCATGTGGGAATATTGCATGGTGATGTCATGTCCTGCTTGGTGCCAGCTTGGTGCATCTGCCACCACAGGTACGGGGACAGTGGGGTAGACATGACTCAGACTGGAGATGGGAACTTTAATACTTGGTTAAAACACTCTCATCCAGGGTTCTCTACCCTAAAGCTATTTTTCTCTGTATAATTAATAGGTTGCTGGATTTTCAATATTTATTTTAGACATTTTAAATGTTACTAAGGTCTTTCTCTACTGTTGTATTTAGAGCCACATTTTTTCCTCTCTCTTGGCAGTGTTTTAGAGCACTCTGCTGCAAGGGACCGCCACCTGCACGACCGGAGTATGACCTGGTGTGCATAGGCCTCACAGGTTCTGGCAAGACCAGTCTGCTGTCCAAACTGTGCAGCGAAAGCCCTGAGAACGTGGTGTCAACCACAGGTGAGTCCATGCCGTGCATCTGTGTCCCCCACTCCCAGCCTTTTTAGTTTCCTGTGCTGTTTATGTGGCTCCTCTTCTCCCTTCTATTTGTAGTTTTAAGACATCAGTCAGTGTTTTTATTTTGATTTAAAATATTCTTCTCTCTTATTCAAAAAAGATTTGAGGAGGGTTTAATAGCATGAGATTGTTGTGTTGTATCCTCCTTATTGGGAATTTCAGTAGCACAGAATAGATGAGGAAAATACTAGTACAAACTAATCTTAAAGTCTGGAGCTCTGGTCCTGTGACAATGTGTATTCAGCTCAGACTCGTGAATGTTGTGCTCCCTGAAGTGCCACTCTGGTCTACATTGAGTGCTCACGTACTCCCTAAATAATACCAGTTCTGCGGTTCAGTTTTGTTTCCTCTTCACTTTTCACCTAGAATGTGAATACTGCAGGGGAACACTGATCAGTCTTACCATCTTATCTTTTGATTTTTAAAGAAACATCAGTTTAGGACAGCAGCTATCAATTAGGAGACTTTGCCTCCCTTCCAGCAGACATTTGGTAATATCTGGAACTATTTGGCTGAGAAAGTGTGCTACTGGCTTCTACTGGGTAGAGGCCTCGGATGCTGGTAAATATCCTTCAGTGCCCAGGGCAGCCTGCAACAAAAACCTTACCAGTGCCTAAGTTGAGAAACCCTGTCCTTGGACTTTGTCACTCCCCAAATGCTCCTTTTTTTCTCCTCTGACAATGAACTAGGAAAGAATATAAATTAGATAATAATAGAAGAACAGTTCTAGGAGATGGTGAACAGAACTGCTGGGGGAAGAGAACTGTTAAAGAGGTAGTATGAGACATTTTCTGGGAAAGCTGAAAAGCTTATGTACTAGCTAGGTATTAAGCACTTCTGTATGCTAGGTCCAATGTTTGACACTGGCGATAAGCAGTATTCCTAGCACACCAGGATACTCAGTCTTGTGGCCACATAGACTTTGAGTTCTGTCTAGAAATATGCAAAGAGGTGGACATAATTAGTGTTGCTAGCATGGGAGAAAGGCAAGATGCACAATTAGGTTTCCTACATTGGATCCGAAGTTCATAGAGAAACCAGGTAGGTGAATAGTAACAAGAGAGGAGAGTTGGAGAAAGAAAGAGAAATTCAGGGCAGAAAGAAAGCTTGAGGTGAGGACGAGTGTGGGAACCCCATTTCTGCATGACTGACACGTGTTCAACAGAGTGCTAAAAGATGGATCAGAAGAGTAAAGCAGTGGCTAAAAATTGGCAAATTCTATGTACTGTGCTCAGAACTGTGATCTCTTCCTGTAGATAGTGTGGAGACATCAGGGTGTTGTAGGCAGAAACAAGCATGCTCAAATGGCCATTTAAGAAGGACCCAGCCGGCTATGCTGGGGAGGGTTAGTGGTGAGGAGCACAGTCACAGGCAGCATCAGAGGGGGAATGTCGCAGAGCATCGTGGTGCAGAAGACCTTAACCAGGCAGTGATGGCAAGAGCAGAGAGGAGGGGACAGATAGGACGTGTTGTGTGAGGGCTAGAACTGACCTGGCTTGGGGACCAGTGGAGTTGGGAGGGTGCAAAAGGGAACAAAGCCAAGGATGATGCAGTTGCTGGCTTAGGTGATGGGTGGGTGATGAAATCATTCACCAGGATTTCCTAACAAGTAGAAAAATGTTGATGATCAAAAGCCTTATATCAGTTGCATGTCAGGGTTTGCCACCAGCTAAGTTAGAAAAAGAGTGCAGGCTTCATGAAATTTTTAGGTCCTGGTACTGTAGCTGAGAAACCTCTACAGAAATGAACCTCTACAGAAATGCAGCTAGATTAAAGGATGAGAAGTTTGTAGTGGGAGGTAGCTCAAGCAGAGGATGAACAGGAGCTTAAGCCTAGCCTCCTGCTGGAAGCCAGCCCTAACTACTGGCTTTTCCTTGAGAGAGAACTGAGTCCTTTCTTCTCTTTCTCGTCCCTGGATCTGGTTTATATTTCTACCATTTAGTGCATGTCACACTGCTTTGTTTACATGTCTGTCTTTCCCTTCTAGCTTGTAAGCTCCAAAGGACTGGTAAAGCATCATACTTAGCTTTGTATACTCTGAACCTGACACAGAATTTTGGCATAGATTTAGGTGTTTGTTGAATGAATGAGAAAATAACAATAAATTGACTCTCCATAATATTTATGTGAATTATGCCCTGTAATCCTCATAACAGATGGACATATTTTTCTTATCCTATTTTTAAGTCATCTGAATATCAAAAATATAAAATGTAGCCATTGTTACACAGTTAGACAGGGGTAGGATGCCAGGTCAAGTGTTCAGATGAAGCTGAGTAGTATCTAAGGCTCAGGATTTCTGATGTATGTACTTACTGGTTGTTTGTAAAATTGTGGGCCTTCGTGTGATGTGCTAAGACTAAGCTGTAAAAACTTTTATTAGGTTAATATTTCTTGTCAAGCAAAGTAACTGCCAGAATATGTGTAAGAGGAATAAAAAGTATGCTTTTTTCACTTCCTTTTATCAGCATTATCTTCTAGCACTACTGCGCAAAGAACAGTTTTGAATTACAGTCTAAAAATTATAAATAAGTTTATAATTAATTTGGAAATTATGCAATTTAGTGTTTTAAATGTGTTTTTATTAAAATTTAAATTATATTTTCCTTTTATTGGTACCAACCATAACATCATGTGCTAGTTGATTTTCTGATGAGTTAGATGTTAGATTGGCTAATCTTATGGACATCAGACTTCTGTGAGTTGCATTTATCTTCAACTTGGCACAGTGCCTTTCTGGAGGCCTTTTTGGAGGTTCTTGCTGTTGAGAAGCTTATACTGGATTCAGAAGATACATTTTCTAATGGTAAAACTGTTCAGGTTTATTGAATGTCGTATGCCAAGCCCTATGCAAAGACAGAATGTAGTATGTGCTCTACTTGATGGTATAAGCTTCAAAGCTGGAAGTAATGATTTCTGACCTGGAGTAGTGAAGAAGGCTTCTTAGTGAATATTCCACTTGAATAGGGGCTATGTGCTGAGTGGGATCTGAATAGTGATTGGCAAGGTAGGGAGAGTGACGGTTGAAAGGATGAGTTTTCAGAGGTAAGGAGGTGGTGGAGGCGTGGGATGCAGAGATGCGGAAAATGTCAACGTCCGCGGGTAGAGACTAGAGAAGCTGTCAACAGAGACCTGTGATATGGAGAGGGGATCCAGCAGTGGCACTAATTGTGGAATGAGGAATTAGGGGCACATGTAATTGATACTGTAAAGGTAACAGTCATGTTAGATGATGGAGAGGAAAGGGAAAAAATTAGTTATGACTCAAGTTTCTAGCTTAGTGCTTGGGTGAATTATAAAAAGAAGTAGAGAAAACATGACAGGCAGTTTTAAGATAGAAAATAATGAGGCTGGTTTTGTACAAGCTAATTTAGAGATGTTGGCAGGACATTCAACAGTGACCCAAATGATTTTTTTAAAAATAGAGAGTTTGAAGCTACAGAACAGATTTGAGAGACAGCTCAATTGGGGATTTGGATGAGATCATCCAGAACTAATGGGCAGAGAGAGCTGCTAAATACCAACTAAATTTCATTCACCCATTCCATTTTTATTGAGTGCCTACTGTGTGACTGCCACTGATTTAGACCTTTAAAATGCATCGGTTAACACAACAGACAAACGTCCATGCTTTTTGGAGTTTATATTTTAGAATTTGAATCAGATAAGGAATCTAAGCCAGGCAGTGCTATGTAATATAATTTAACTCGCTTATTGACCAGAAGTCAAAAGAACCAGAGTCCAATCATTTAAATATAACCCTAACATCTGAAAAATAACTACTGGCTGTGGTAACAATATAATCATTAAAGGTGAAGGGTAGAACAGTTTCAGTAGATGATTGGAACAGAAACTAATTAAGCAGTGAGGGGAGAATGAGTAAGAACAGAGCAAGAACTAAGTTTTCATTTCCAACTGTAGCCTTTCAAGTAAGATTACACATGGACTTCTTTCAGGAAGATAGATGAGGGTGACAGTGGAAGCAGACAGACAAGAGAGACAAACTGTTCAGGGAACTTGTACTCGTATGCAAAAGTATCCTGTGAACATTCTCATGTAATTGATGGAGATGTGGCAGTGGCTGTCTAGGGGAGAGAAACGTTGAAAAGAGGGCAGTATGTGTAGGAATGAATGAGAATTTTTATTCTGGGGAAAAATGGAATAGCTGGAACTGGCATACCCTTCTATCTGAAACAACCAAAATAAGTTAAGCCATTAAATATGTAAGAATAGTTTTCAAGAAAATGAATATCAAGCAACAAAGGACAGTCATCTTTAAGAATGAGAACCAAATGAGATGAGTACTATAATTGTCCCATCTTGCTTCCTTGAGAGAGTGCCCTGGTTGTGGCACAGTTCCAGAGTGAGCTGAGATGGAGGTCAGAGGACTTCCTTCAGTGAGGACATGGAACTAAGAGCCAAGGATAGCAAAGCAGCTAGCGTTCACAAGGCAGGCCATCAGAGAAAAGCATTTAAGAGAGAAAACCCTAGAGACCTCCAGCAAGTCTCCCTTGCATATCCTACAAAGTGGATGATACGTGTATGTGAGGAAAATATCCAGGGTCAGGGAAGGAAATGTCTAAAAGGACTGTGGGAACAGTGCCTCATCTTCATACAAGGCTGAGAATTATGCCTGGAGCCACTATAAAAATTGGAAAAGTCTTAACTCATAAGGAACCTGAAGAATACTTAACCAGCATTTTGGCTTACAAAGTGGCCCTAAGCTGAGTACTGCTGTGGATTTGCCTAACAAATCATTTCATGCAGTCGTCAAGGCTTCCTGGTAATGTTAATGTACTCTAGTACAGAGCTGTGTTAGATTTACAAAAAAGAAAAAAATAATTCTAGCATTCAACAATGTAAAATTCACAAGGTCTGATATTCAAAGATTATCAGGTATGGAATGAAGCAGGAAAACATAACTCATAAAAATACCTTTCAACTGAAACTGACCTAGTACTGACAAATATATATATATATATTTGCTGTATATGGGCCTCACTTACCATATATGGCCCTCCCTTGGTCTCTTAGCAGGGAGCCGCTAAGGAGGCTCCCACCTGAGCTCACCTCCTTCCTCCATTTTCTTTCAAATCTTTCGTAAATTTCTGGTTCAGCTTTGAAGCCTTCCAAAGACTCACAAATAGCGTTTGGCTTTCCATCAGTTTTTTTCTCTAGGCACTCTAGCTTGACATCCTATCTTGATGTGATTGCTTTTGAGTAAACTGGACATTACCCATTGTCAGCTTTCTGTTTCTCTCATCCCTTCTTGGGTGTTTTAGCACCTTACAATTCGATCTGTATGCCAGTCTAGATGTTGCAGGTCTGCCAAAGTCTGTCCATCTGCTTTATAAAGATCACATCCCACCACTGGGCTTAACAAAACCACTAACACCCCATGCAAGTCTTGAGATTCTCACTGAATCAACCTCCTGTATGTCTGTTAACACAGGCATCAGATACCAGCTCCGTCATGCCTAGTCTCCTCAGTAACACCTTTGCTGCCCCTGTTGTTTTCTGGTCCCTCATATGCATGGGGAACTTGGCCAGTGCTAACCAGTGTTCCTAATGCTCTTATGAGCCAGTCCATTAGGGACTGAGTTCCCTTTTACTGCCTCAGGTTACGTAACCTTTATTTTAAGGTGGAATGAGTTGTACTTAGTTTCTCTGCTTTACAGTCCCAAACTGATGCCATGTACACTTGTCCCACAGCCTTACAAGTCAAGCTTTATGTGAAAGGCTCTCTCATTGCTTGCTTAGAAGTCATTCCTTTCTCTGATTAAAGTGGTTCAAGTACTGAGTATCCCCAATTATCATGGCTTCTTTTATTTGCCATTAGTAAGGCTTCCAGATGCATGGTGAATCATGGATTTTTCTCTTTTTCCTATTAACGATTGGCCTGGAGGGGTATCTCTTATCACTTGTACTATGTTTTACCTCACTGTCTGATTATTTGTATGGGCTGCAAGTTTTTGGGTCCCCGGAAGGACTCTTCAGCCTAGATCTAATGTGTGCTCTTTCCCTTGCATCCTGCCAGCTGTGGGAAGTGGCAAGCCAACATCTCTATCTCATCCTCCTTTTTTTTTCTTTTTTTCCCCATTTTATTGACATGTATATGTGCAAAATTTAAGGTTTACAATGGAGTTGAGCATTTTATGCACATATGTATCCTGCCAAGGACACAAGGGCTTTCCCACTCTCCTTCTGTCGCTCCCTCCACGCTACCCTCCTATTTCACTTTCTTTTTCGCTTTAAGTTCCATAATAGTTGTGCTCTGGGACTGTCATATCAGAGAGACCATTTGATGTTTCACCTTCTGCTTCCGACTTATTTCACTAAGCATGATATTCTCAAGCTTCTTCCATTTGCCCACAAAGGCCTCCGCGCTGTTGGACTTTATTGATGCATAGTATTCCATTGTGTACAAATACCACAGTTTGTGTATCCACTGGTCTGTTGATAGGTATTTTGGTGACTTCCACATTTTAGCTAATGTTAGTTGTGCTGCTATGAACATGGATATACATATATCTCTGCTGTGTGTTGTTTTGGCCTCTTTTGGATATATTCCCAGGAGGGATGTTGCCAGATCAAAGGGGATATTTTATTTCCAGTCTTTTCAGAGCTCTCCATACTGCTTTCCAGAGTGGTCTTACGAATTTACATTCCCACCAGCAGTGTAAGAGAGTTCCTTTTTCCCCACATCCTCGTCAGCACTGATTGCTGTTTGACTTGTTGATATAGGCCATTCTCTCTGGAGCCAGATGGTATCTTAGCGTTGTTTTGATTTGCATCTCTCTTATGGCTAGAGATGTTGAACATCTTTTCATGTATCTATTGGCCTTTTTTTTTCTCTGTTTTCCTGCTAAATGAGAGGCAAATACAGAGGCTAACAACTGTGTGTGCTTTTCCCATCGTGATTCCTTCCTTATGTAGGCAGGTTCATTAAGGAAGAGAGATATCTGAGCCTAAGTTGTGTGTCTTATTGCTGACATAAAGGCCATGCAATGACACTACACCTTGCTTATGATCCTGTCCCATACATGCAACCCCAGATACTATGGTAAAATTTTTAATTCGTCAGCTGTTTTGGAGGCATCCCATGCTCATAAGATGGACCTCATTCATCAGGGAGATATGCCACCCATACCAAGTCCAGGGTTATGGCCAGCCTAGGACTCTCCTCCAAGTTCCTGTGCTCACTTTCAGCTTGGAGTCTTGGTTGCATGTCCTATCACCTATCTCAGGGAGCATTCACACACCCCTACAACAAAAGTGTACACCATTTCCTACCACATGGGGAAAGGTAACCATGTCTGGGTTAGCACCGGGGACGCTCCACCCTCACAGCCGGTGGCATATCTCAGCACCATTTGTAGGGAGACGTGCAGTTCTTCCTCCGCAGCTCATCTTTGGTTCTGTTCAGGTGCTATGGTGTGTGTTAAACTTTCCTGGGGAGGTATGAACAAATGTCTTTTCACCCCACATACAGCACAGATGACATGACAAAAGTAACAGTTGCACCAAAGTCCAACTTGGTGAACCAATGAGTTTTTCGGGGCACTCACAGGAGTGGGTGTGAGTGTTTGCTTATAGGAGCATAGATTACTCAAAGGCGGCTGCATCATGGAAAAGCTCACCCAAGCATCCCTAGGAAGCTGCATCCCTGAGACTCACTGCACATCTTGCAAGCAACTTGGCTAGTGCTAGAGTCTTCGCAACAATTGTTTACTGCTTGTGTGTCCTTGAGTAGGGGCCTTGCAACTCTAGTAAGTTTCAGGAATTTCTCAAGACCTGTGAGTTATTTACTTCCTGAGTCTCATAAACCTTCCTCTTCCCCCCAGTAAGCAATGTTTGAATTTCGAGGAACTTGTTATACAACTTATCCAATTAGTTGCAAACCTAAACAAAAAAAAATCCTGGGCTCTCTGAAACAAGAGATAATTTACAGCAGTGGTCTTTGGACTTGAGCTAGCATAGATTCTTTCCTGAGTCTCTGGCTGTCAGTCCATTTTGCAGATTTTGTGCTTGCTACCATCCATAATTATGTGAACCATAATTATGATTTATTCTTTAAGTCAGTCTCTGTCTGTTTCTCTCTGTCTCTGTTTCTGTCAACTCTCTTTCTTACCCCCACATGCACATATACGTTACAAATATTCACAGGTAAACATATTTTTTGGCTTTGTTTCTTTTTGGGAGCCTAAGTAATACAAAAGGGAAAAAATTTAAACCAAATAAAACATGTTGCACTCATGAAGTAAGGATGACATCAGATTTCTCGCTTGAAACAATTAAAGCGAGATGACAGTAAAATCCATCTTTACTGAAAAGGAAAAATAAATATATCCAGGAGGGTTTTTGCGGAGAAGGGGGGTCTTATAAAAAGAAACTAAAAAGACATTTTTTTAGAAAATAAATGGGCATTTACTTAGGTATGCAAAAGCCAAAAAAATTATTTGTAGCAAATCAGAATGATAAGAAAAGGTAACAGAAGTTCTTCAGGCAGAACAAAGCTGTGCTAGGTATAAATCTGGATCTATATGAAGAGTAGTAGAAATGGAGACCATGTAGATAATTGTGTAAGATTTAGATTTTATTATTTAAGTATATTTCAAATATTGTTTAAACAAAAAATCATATATTGTGAATTTTTAAGCATATGTAACAGTAAAATGCATGATCAGAAAGCTCCATCAAGATCAGAGAGGACAAAAGGAATGCAGTATTCTAAGATTTTGTGTGCAGTCATGTGGTACTGAATGTTAAGTCCAAGGGTTTTATACTGACCTGCATCCCCAGCCCTGTTTTAAAATTTTTGTTTTGAGACCGTGTCTTACTATTCTAAATACCAGGCAGGGCTCAAATTTGTGATCTGTTTGTGTTAGCCTCCTCATTATAGGCATGCCCCACCATACCTGACCATAAAGTTTTTATCTGTGAAGCAGTATAGTAAAGTAGATTGGTTAAAGATGTCATGTAAACCTTAGTCACTAAGATAACAAAACTGTGATATGTCAAATGAAATAACATGCAATTATCAAAAGCAAAAAAGGCAGAAAATAAAAGAATAAGAATAGATGGAACACAACTAGCATGGGGATATGCTGAAACCTAACTATTAGCAATTAAATTCAATGTAAATCTTTTACATTTCACAGTGAAGAGACTAATTTGATATAATTACAGTAAAAGGCAAGACTTAACCAAATGCTGACTTTGGGAAACACATTTTAGATACGGATACAGTGATGTAAAAGTAAAGGGATGAGAAGTAATTCATGTTAGTAGTACTCAAAAGGAAATTGGGGTTAAATATCAGACAACATAAATTGTAGGGTAATTCAGAGAATGAAGAAGTTTGCTTCATAGTGATGACAGAATCATTTAACCAGGAGGCCATAACTGTGCTGGACACTCATACTTAATAACTGAGCTTCGGAAAGATAAAGCTGAAAGGGAAAGAACTTCAAAGTGACCTAGGCAACCCCATAGGTTTAGTCAGAGACTTGAATTTTTTCATCAGCTAGCAGAATATGTAGGAAGAAAGTTAGTCCATTTGTGGTATACTGGAACATCACTTCCTGCCAGCTTGACCTGATTAACATTTGCAAAACATCCCACCCAACAGCAGAAGCCATTCTTCTCAAGTGCATATGAAACGTTTGCCAAATTAGAACATCATCTAATATATAAAGCAAGACCCATTAGATTTAGACAGACTGAAGTCACACTAAATAATGTTTTTAGACTATAAATGGAATTACAAAATCTACGGAAGATCCTTAAATATTTGGAAGCTAAATTATTCTAAATAATGTATGGGCCAAAGACAGAAATGATAACACATTTTACAAGAAGAAACACAGCATATCAGGATTTTCAGTATGCCTCGTAAAGTAGAACTTCTGGGCAGGATTTTAGGAAAGAAGGCCTCATTCTTCTTCTCCCTTAAGAAACGGAAAGGGAAAAATGGATTAAACTCAAAAGAGGAAGAAGAAGATAATAAAGATCAAAGTAGAAATCAGAGAAGTTTAAAAAGATAAAACCTGGTTCTTTGAGATCAATACAATTAGTAAAACTTTAGGGACAGTGATCTGGAAAAGTCAGGGCCACAAATTACCAATATTACAAAGGAGAGATACCATCAATATAGATTCTGTAAATATTAAGAGAAAAACAAAATGCCATGATTCCCATTATGAATTTGGAACAACTTAGGTAAGTGGAGCCATTTCTTTGCAAGATGAGCCTTCTAGTTTCACAGAGAAATACAAAACCCTGACAGATCTATGTCTGTTGAAATTGAAGCTAAGAGTGGTGGTGTGTGTCTGTAATCCCAGCTTGAGCAATTTTGTGAGACCTTGTCTAAGGATAGAAAGGGTAATGGATATAGCTTAATGTGAAGGCTGTGGCTTCAATCATTGGCACCACAATAAAATGACATTGAGGTTATAATTAAGGAAAAAAAAAACTTGAAGCTTGATTGGCCTCACTGGTGAATCCTACCAAATATTTTAACATGAAGACCACCAATTTTGCACCTCATCTTCCAGACAGTGTAGTGGAAGGACAACTTTCCATCTCTTTTGCAATATTTGTCATGAACACTGATGGAAAAATTACGAATTCAAAACCTAGCAGATCTGACCTATTTGAGAATGATACAACCATGTGACTTCTGTCCTAGGAATGCAGAGTTGGTTTCACTTTGAAAATAATCAGTGTGGGGCTGGAAGCGTAGCCTGGCACACAGGACGCCCTGGGTTCCATCTTTAACCAAAGCCCCTTAATCAATTTAGTTCACAATATCAGTTTTAAAAAAGAAAATGGTGTCATCACCTCGAGATAGGAAGCAATCCAATCTCAATTTTTGATGATCATACTTAACAGTAATAGGAAGGGCATCTCTCAGTTGTTGATAGTAATGCTATGAGAACTTCACAATTATTGTTATACTTAATGGTGAAAATAATTCCTTCTTGCTCCGGTCAGTAACAAAGCATGTATGTTTATTCTCACCACTAATATTTAGCTTCATAGTAAGGTTTCTAGTCAGTGAAGTACACAAGGGAAAGGACTAACAGGCTTTAATTTTCGATGAGAATAGGAGCAGTATGTTTATTTGCTGATGGAATAGCCATTGATATGGAAAACTTAATGGATTCTACAGTTTTATGCCAGTAAATTGGAGGTGGCTAATGTGGATTACAGGTGATTGTTAGAGATCTGAAACTGGAATGTCTTGGAGGATAGCTTTGGCCATTAATTTGGGAATGTTGTGTTTAATAGTAAGTCATAGGGTGTAGCTCACAACTATTGGGCAGATAATGAATTCATTCAGCTGTATGAAAAAATTTCCCCCAAGTTAGAAGATGGAAATGCAGTTATCCATATATAAGGGATGTCATACTCGAGCAGGAAGTTACTAAGAAGTGGGCATGATGAAATGTTTTATAAGTGTTAGGAGAAAGCAAAGCTTGTGCTGGGAGGCACTCATGAGAAAAGGAAAAGTTTCTTTTCAGTGGTGTGAGGAGGAAAGGTGTGCAAGAATATGTCAAAGTCTGAAGAAAAGACTTAGAATGGAGTACTTTCTGGTTCCCTGAGAGAGGGCCTCTATAATGATAATGGCACAGATGAGTTGCACGTGAGAGGCACGAACTAAAGAGAAGGGGTTGGTGTTTGTTGGTGGAGTCTTTGTGTTCATTGTAGTGAAAAGAAGGCAAGACGATGGAGAAACAAAGTAACATGGCTAAGGAGCCAAGCAGGGTGAGTGACATTAGTGGGGTCACATATCCATTGCAGCTCCAAATGGACATTGCCAACCAACTTACTACCCAGTCTCAGGTTCTTCCTGTTGTGAGTTTTAGAGTGAGTGAGTGAGTGTGTGTGTGTGTGTGTGTGTGTGTGTGTGTGTGTGTGTGTGTCTGTGTTCAAAGAATAACAAAGGATATTCAAGTTACTAAATAAACAGAAGAGCCTGAGAGTAAGAAAAGATAACTAGAAAAATGAAAAGTCTGGAAGCCATTTGTGTTTGTGGATGTGCATCTTGGGGACCCCAGTGGAGGCAGCCTCAGAAAATGCTTTACAAAGGAAAAGATCTAGAAACTTGAACATATAATAATTAGAATTGGGGCAACTCACTCAGGAGCTCCCCCATCCAGATACTGGGAATTTTTATTCTTCTATCATTTGTTTCTAAATAAAGACCTGTTGTTCTTAAAACAAATTATTAGAAAACTAAATTAACAAAATAAATATAAAAGAAAGCAATACTTCTGGCAAATATTTGTAGCAGATATTACAGATAAGAATTTAGGACTGTCTTAAAGAATTTCAATCACATTTACAGATAGCATTGAGAATTTAATATAAATTAAATCCACAAAAAGATAATTCATAAAAGGAAGAAATGACATAGATACGAAAAGGTTCACACCTTTATCATAAATTCATCTTGACTAGAGAATAAAAAATATTTTATATGTAAATTTAACAAAATTAATTTCTTTATAATACCCAAAGCTGATAAGATTGTAGATTCTTTTGCACATTTATTACTAATGCTGTTGTGATTATTACCGTCCTTTTTCTTGGAAAGCAATTTTTCATGTAAATCAGAAGTTATCAGAATATTCACAGATTTGTGGTAGTGCCTCTGGCAATTTATCATAAGCAGTATTTTAAGAGAAATGACATACACATAAGGCATTTCCTTGCAACATTTTCTGTAATAACCAAAGCTTCATTGTTTTTTTCAAAATTTTTCTTTTTAATGATAATATATTTCCAATACATCATTACATTTAACTTGAGGACTTGGAGCATATACAGATTGCATCTTCCTCATTTTTGCTTTTCTTCTACTTCCCAGTTCCTTTCCTTCTCCTCGAAGTCTTCCTGTTTCTTACCATAACTTTATTTACCTCCTTTACTTATTTGTACTTTGGTTTTTACATATGTCTCAGATTTATACACATATACACATAATAATACATGCACATGTATAATATATGTATGTATATATGTGTATGTGTGTATATATATATATATCTTCTATTTATATATCTTTTTAATATATCTTTTGTTGATGGAAATAATAATTGCTTCCAAGATTTAGCTGTTATAAGTTGTGTTCACTGTTACGTGATGTTTTAAGTCTTAGAAAAAAGATACCCAGAAAGAGTATGAGAAAGCTAGCTCAAATGGAATTTTCATTTTCGATTTGAGCAATCTCCATATTAATTCCATAATGGCTATACCAATTTACAGTCCCAACAACAATATAGAAGGATTCCCTTTCCCCCATGACCTTGCCAGTATTTGTTTTTGAGTCCTTGATGATATACATTCTTGCTAAACAACAAAATAAAATGGAACATCAGTGTTTTGATTTGCGTTTCTCTAATGGCTAAATACACTGAACTTTTTTTGTAATATTTTTATTTGACATTTGTACTGCTACTTCTGAGAAGTGTTCATTCATTTCAGTTGCCCATGTTTTGAGTGGGAGTGTCTGAAGTGTTTTTCAATTCTTTTTATATTTTACATATTTAGCCCTCTGTCCAAAGAATAGCCAGCAACATTTTTTTTTCCATTCTTTTGGTTCTTGGCACTCTTTTATTTGTTTCCTTTGCTATGCAGAAGCTTTTCAACTAGATGTAATTCCAATTAGTGATTCTTGGTGTCAATTTTTGTGAAACAGATAATTAGTAACAGATAACTAGTAAATAAAACTTTAAAGCAACGTAACTGTCCTATAGCAGTGGAGTTTGTTAGTAAATTATGGTACCTCAAATAAAATGATTATAAATTAAATATGTACACAATCTTCTATTGAAAAAAACAACTTTATGTTTATTTTTTAAATCAGATACATCACTTTCAAGCCATGATGAACAAATTAAAGTAGCAGTGTGCTCTATTGTTGTGGCCAAATTATGGTTAAGTTTTATTTTTGTTTTAAATTATATCTCGGTATTTATTCTGTTTTTACCCAATAAGGTCAATTCTAATACTAGTTGGAAGGTTGGGTTTTGAACAACTGAAAAGAAAATCTATTTTGAGAATTTGTTTCTTATGAAATGAAAAAGTAGGAAAGATATGCCCATCCAATTTCAGCAAGGCAACAATGCCTGTCTTTTTTCAAGAAAGAAAATCCAAAATTTATTGGATTGTTAACTTCAGCAATCTTTCACCTTTGACATAATTTTTAAAAGATACTTAAATTGTCAAAACTCAAAGAGCCAAGAAATCCTCCAGAGAGTAAGACCTGTTGGTTGAGAGGAGGGAAGTAAAAGTGAGCTGTGTCTGGAGTGAATTCCTAGGCTGTATATGCATGAGGAATTTGTTGATAAGAGGGGCTGTTAAACTGTAGATTACACAACTGCTCGCTTTTTTTCTTCCTGTTTAAACCAAAGGAATGGAATCTAAAATCTTAGGATAGTATATTCATGTATCATGGAGAGTATCCTAGAGAAAACCTGATACTTTGAATTGAGAATAATTGAAAATATATTCATGGATATGTAGTTTTGCACTTGTAATATTGGCAAGTAGCATATCACTTATTTAAAATAGAAAAAACAATCATGATAGAAAAAGTTCGTGAAAGTTTGAATAAAGCATTTAAATAACCTTAGCATTGGCTGCATATGCGTTAAAAAGAGAAACAATTTAGAAAGTCAGATTTTGGTATCTGCTTAGAGATTTTGTTTTGTAAATGCCAGTAAGTTAAATTTCCTTTTATAATATTGAAATCCTGTTTAGAAGGGCTTTGCTAAATTTTTATCCAAACATCAGAAAAACCGTCCTGGCACTAGTAATGTTCTTGATTCAGGTCAAGAACACCAGATCTTAAGAAAGTCTTTCCCTTTAGTACGTCTTATAGTGACCCAGGAATCCCAGAAATACACATAAAGTGGATAGATAGATAGATAGATAGATAGATAGATAGATAGATAGATAGATTTGGGGGAGTGCATGAGGATTGAGTGCATAGGCCCAAGTAAAATACTGAAGTCTTTTACATGATGAATAAAAATAGACTAATATTCTTCCCCAAACTAATTTTGTTACAATTCCAGGAATGCTTTCCCTACATGAAAAATTTCTAATCTATCTTCCCTGTATTACAGGTTTCGTTGGCTTTAATGATTGCAAACAAAGACTGAGAGGCTGTGCAAACAGTTATTTCCCTGTAGAGTTACTAAGTCATATATTTATTACGATTTGTGGGGTGAAATCTTAAGGGAGGTTTTAGTTTTACTAATGTAGCTGAGATAGTCCAGGAAAAAATGAGTGCTTAACTTTGGCTTCTGCCATCGGATTGTTTGAGTTGAGCCTGGAGAGATCTACTCTTGAGGCCTTCAGCCAGTGAGGGTAGACTCAGTAGTTACTGTTCTTTCCTCCTTTTTGTTTAATATAAATAAGGGACTCCTAATTTTAAGGGAAACCTTAAAGAGCTAATCTAGTCCTCTCATTTTGCTGATAAGGAATTTAAGGCTAAGGCAAGCAAAAAATACAGCTGGTGGTTCTAAATGCCCTGACTAGTTAGGCTGTGCCTTGTCACATCACCACACTGAAGCCCAGTAGAGATGATCAAAAGGCACTTAGTATTGGAAGAAGCAAGAAATGACAGGACTGTCGTGACTTAGCCAGTTGAACATTTTCCTTCCCTTTCCACGTTCCTGTTTTTACTAATCATATCTATTTTTAAGAATGGACTTTTCTAAACTCATGTTGTTCATTCCATTAATAACTCAGCCATGTAGACCTGAGAACACTTATTTTGGTTCCTCATGTTGATTTATAAAAGGAAGACAAAGTAAGCCGGCTATTACACACTTGTCTTTTGTTTGCCTTGTTGGGTCCACCAGTATTTAGGCTCAGAATTAGAAAAAAAAATTGTATGAATCTGCTAGCTTGCTGGTCTATGGAGAAGATGCGATAGTATAGCTCTGGTGACAAGACGTAGGCTTATGTCTTGAGCACAACACTTAGATCTTCTGGCGGCATACTTACTGATTCTGTACTTCATGTTCTTCTGGGGACAGTACTTCTGACAGTTTTGGATTGTTGTCAATTAGCAAATAGGTGTGAATCCTTACTGTGGATTTGTACAGTGCTGAGATTGTATTACTTGTCAAGTATTAACATATAAGATAACCTGAACTATTTGTCCTTTTAGGAATTCTTAAATTATAGTAAGGACAGATATAAATAAATGGGTATGTAGTTAGAATTTTCATAATCACAGAAATACTGTGTACTCTAGGAACATGGATTCAGAAAAATCAACCTAGTTAAGCATACCAAGAAGGTTTCCATGACAAAGTAACTTCCTCAAACTACTAATAAATTATAGCGCCAGAATCTTAATTCATTTCTGCATTAGAGCCCAACCTTTTATTCCCCAGAGCAATCCTTTGACAGTTTTTTTTCCTGTATTTTTTTAAAATCAGTTTTTCTTTATTTTCTAGTTTTCACCAAAACGTGGGTTTCCTTTGAGATTTAAATTTTTATAGAATATTTCTCCTCAATAATCCCATGTAGAAGCCAGGCTTTTTTTTTCTCTCTCTCTCTTTTTTTTTTTTTCTGTGAAGTAACTTACCTGCTGTGAGGAACAGCAATGTGGAAAAATCCCCTTTTTGTTCTTTATTGCTTTTAGGTTCTTTCCCAATAATCCCTAACATAGTCAAAGGGAATTCCATCATTTCACATTATGTATCATTCAAATTTGATTTTTATATTTTAACATTTATTCCCTCATTTTTCTTTCAGATAATTGATGAATATATTAGCCAGTATAAAGTAGTCATGTGAAACTCTAAATTAGTTACTCAGTTTGTTCATGTATCAAGAATTGGTATGTATGGATGTGTGAATGTTTGCTTGTTTGTGGGAGGGTTGAGCAACATTTTCCCCCCTACAATTGTCTGAAATAATAAGAAAAGTCCTTTGAGTAACTCAGTAACAGAGTTCTTGTGGTGACTCCAAAATCTTAGACAATCGACTCTTCCGTTTAACACCATATTCCCATTTAACACCATGAATATGAAAGTAAGAACAGTACTCACCCATTTTACCCTACAGGGCATCTTTTTCCTACACAGAAGCAGTGAAGGTTACTGCCTTCTTTCTTAACTGAAAAAAGTTACTATATTTGCAGGATAATGAGTATTTTTAGTTTTAATTCTTGTTGAATGTCTAGTTCTTTTCTTAGACTTGAAAATATTTCATTGAATTTCATAACAAAATAATTACTTTGCAAATCAGATATTCTCTTTAAAAATAAATATTATGGTGTGGATATGGAATATCCTCCGGAGTCTCATGTTTGGAAGGTGACTCAATCATGGGGGTTAAATTGTTGATTTCCTGTGCTAAGAGGTGAGGCCTAGTTGAAAGGGGTGGGTGACTGGGTCATGACCTGGAAGGGGCAGATCAGTGGGGCATAAACTGGAAGGATGTAGCTCCCTTCCTAGGTCCACTGTTCACTCAGTCTGCTTCCTGTCTTGCCATGTTTTGAGCAGCTTTTCTCTGGCTAGGCTTTCTGCCAGCTCCTTCCATCAGCTGCCCATGAGTGGACTGAGACCTCCTGAGTGAGCTATAATAAACCTATTCCCCTTAAGTTGTGGGTGTTGGGTATTTTGTCCCAGTAATGAAAAAGTAAGACAGTAAATCAGTTAGGATGCCAATCAATGAAGTTCTGAGTCAAACACCCGGTGAACACAAGGCAGGAGCCTTACAGCTGCAGCCTGATTTCAGAGACCTTAAAGGCAAAGCAGTCCTGATCATGGGGAAGGAAGACCAGAAGTCTTAAAGTCATAAAGTGTAGTGATGGGAAAAGGCTTTGCTGAAGCAGTGGGGACTCTGATTTATTAATTGATTGGTTGATTGATTGGTTGGTGGGTTGATTGGTTGACTGGTTGATAATTTTGAGAAAGAGTCTTGATCTGTACTCCAGGCTGGTCCTGAACTTACTGTGTAGCCCAGGCTGGCCTCAAACTCATGGTGATTCTCCTGCCTCAGCTTTCTGAGTGCTAGGATTGTAGGTGGTGATTTATTTTCTTATAAATCAGTCAAGTACTATGATTGAGTTTTCCAGAACTGTTATCTCCTACATTCATATTTCTGAGATCAGCTTATAATTGGTAAACTTACAGAAGTTAACAACCAAAGCTATATATGGATTCTAATATCTCAAACTGCTTTTGATGTTTTTGTAATATCAATTTACTTATGGATCCATATGGAAGAAGGTCATAGTGGTCAAGGTCTCAGTTGCTGGCAATCCCACAGATAGATAAATAGGAAACCCACTTTGTCTTTTACAGCCTTCTTTATTTTTCTCTCAGTCATGATCAGAACCCTTGATATCACTGTCACCAAAAGACATTTCCTGGGATGTTTCTTCTCCTAAGTTGTGGTAATGTTCATATCTTTGCAGTTATTTTAAGTTAAGAGTGAAAGATCAGCCTTGTACTAACCAGGGGAGAATTTGTGAGGAATGCTGTGGTGAACTGGCCATCACTGCAAACACTAGTAAATGGTGTTGAGACCAGAAGTTTATAAGCTCTTTCAGTTAAAGACTTAAACATTTTGTTGTATTAGGTTCTGAGGAGCTCCTTCACCTAAACGTGTCCATTTGCATTCCTGTTGCTAGCCACCAACCAAAGCTTATGTTTGGAGACACTTTCTGGGCCTTGTTATTCCATTCTATACTTGCTGTTACCTTCCCCTCAAGCCTCCATAGAGATGGCTTCTGATTTGTCCTCTTCCCAAGAGCCTCTTTCTTTGGGTATGGATTCAGCTTCTCCATCTTGATTTACGCTTTTCTTCTTAAAATGAGTGAGAACTTAGCAAGATACTCTTTACCTTTAAATCATCTGGAATGAAAGTTTCTTTTCTATATTTTGTTGTACTGAATATTTGCATCAATTCTTTTCCACCTATTTGTTGGAACGTGTCTTTTGAATTCACAAAGGAAAACAGCACTGAGGAAGAGGGGCCTATGGGGTTCCCATATATGTCCTCCAGGAAACTCTTGTTTGTTAAAGGTGTTTTGAAGTTTTGACTTTTGTGTCTGTGCTAAATATTAATTCCTAACACTTTGACCTTATTCAGCCTTATGCAAAGGAATAAATACAGTGTAGGAGTTGCCCTTTCTGGTTGCCCTTCTGGTGAAGAGAAAGTATTGCTTTAAATTTTCATTTCTTTTTGATGTTTGCAAATACTTAGAATAACTTAAATAAAAACTAGTGCTTATTGTCTATGAGCAGTTTGTGTTTCCTAGACTGATTATCCATTTTAGACTTCATATTATGAACATTAATTACCACAGCTTTTCTATAAAAATAATAAGGAAACAGCTGTATGTATGGAAGACCATACAGTTGCTTCTAAAAAATGTATCTACATGTGTTTTATTTGGGAAGAAAATATTTGAGTATTCTGCAGGAACATTTATATCACTATAAATAATATTGCTTGATTACTTTGGTTAGTGCGAACATCTGAGAATGTTTTTATAGTCAGTCTATTATCACTATTCTGCAAAGATTTGAAGACAGTGATTTTTAAAGACGATACTAGTAATATAATCTGCCTCTTAGGTTAATTTCCAAAGTTGTATTTTGTAGAAGAGTATAGCCATTACTCAAAGGATATTACTTCCGTTTAAGTGCCTGCACCTTGTCAGCTTCAAGTCATCAAAGCCAATTAAACATGGTTGGTGTGCTCTGTCTCTGTTGCTCCTTTTAAAGTTGGTACCTGTCCTACTTCTGGAAAATCCATACGCGGATTGTCTCAAACACAACCACTAATAGACTGCTGAGCATTTGCAGACAGCTTTTTGTTTCCAGGATTTTACAATCACTGCCTTTTAATCCATATAACATCCATACGAAGTAAGTAGATACATTCAAGCACTCAAGTCTCCTACAGGAGAGTTTTGGTGCCAGCACGAATATTATGATTGGCACTGACTTTCCCTAATTTCCCAGAGGCCAGACACCTGGAGAGACCTTTTAGACCTAGGTGCTTGACAGTGTTTCAGTTACACGGAACTCCCTCCTCTTTTCTCTTGGTGTTTTACTAAAATTCAGTGACTTCATGCCCCATTGGCTATAACGCTGCACTGATTATGTCAATCTGCATTAAGCCCACAGGGAAGGGAATGTTTCGGAAGATTCCTAGAGAGACCAATGATCATTTACTTCTCATGCAGCACATTTCCATTTTCATTCAGTGGTAGCTTTTATCTCCCCAACTGGGTACTTAGTAAATAAATTAAGACCTTAGAATTTCTGTGATATGAATTTGTAATATATTCAGGGGTGTAGAAAGATACAGAGATATACTTAATGATTAAGCTATCAACAGTAAACATTAACTAAAATATAACGCCAACAGACATGTAGTATGCCTGTTGTGCACCAGGTGTTGGAATACAGTTCATAAATTGTCTCATCCTTATAGCAATGAGGTGGAGATACTATCATCCTTGTTTTAGAGGTGAGAAGCCCAAGATTAGTAGGTTTCCCACAGTAATAGAACTTATGAATGACAGAGCTAGAATTTAAGCCTAATTCTGTTGATTCCAGAGGTAGTTATTCAACTATTATGAAATATTACCTTATGTGGAGGGCAGTAGTTTACTAAAGGCAGGTCAACAGTAATACAAAAGGCCCATAATAATTTTCTTTTTGGTAAAGCAAAACAAAACCATGAAAACGAATCGTTCCTACCCATCGCATCCTTTATGTACCTTTACACCTGTCTGTGTACCTATCCTGACTTACCTCTAATGGTGTCATATTTGTGTGTTGTCCTTTTTCTTGATGATTTCTTGCAAATGGGACTATGTTTCCTTCATCTTGTGACTGCATGGAATAAATAATGCTTAAAATACTAAATGGAATGGATGTTCCAAACTACTGATCAACTTTTAAGAATGAGCGAGACTGCAAAACACCCAGGGGACACTTACAAGAATGACAGTTCCACTGTTCTTTTCTCATAAAAAGAAATTTCACTAGTGAGAATGGCTTGCCCACCTAAAGCTTAGTTAAAAATAGATTTTCTTTTAGCTAGAACTTAAAGGTAAAAATGACAGAATTTCAGAATTTTGTGAGCACTGATATTACCACAGGCCTGTCAAAGGATGTGACTTCTGTCTTCTGTGTCTTAGTTCATGATAAAATTCATTCCAAGTGAAAATTTAACCTCAGAAAGAAAACACAGAGATGTGCCTTATTTATTAGTTTATCTGAGTAGTAACTTTATGAAAAAGAGCCTGTTACAATTGTATGACAGTAACATAATTACCTCAGTGTATAATTTATTGCATGTCCTCTGGTTTAGATAATAGGTTTCTTATTGTTTTAATCTTTACAATATTTTTTTCAGTTTGGACAGCTATATAGTATCACAATTTTCATTAGTTTTCACTTTCTTGCATTAGAAAATGTTCTTCTACTTTTGGAAGTAATGATGAAATTTGTGTGTAAAACTATTCAAACCTGTGACCTTAATTTTGTATTGTAGTTGCTCTGTGTAATTAGTGGACCTAAGGAAATACATTTTATCAACATTTTCAATTTTTACATATCATTATTGAAGAATTTTAATTCTCATTGCACTAATACTTTTTCAGGTAATTTAAAATATTTTTCCAAGACACCTATTTTATTATAGTTCTCTTAAAAAGAATTAGTAAGACTTTAATCAAAACTGAAATACAAATATGTGGTTAAAAATTCAAATGAAACCCAAGCATCTCCCTTCTCTTGAAGACTGCCAGATTCCCACTTTTCCTGAAAGTCATTACTAGTTCTAACAAGTTGTGGCTCCTTTCAGAAATATTCAGTGTGTATATTTGCTTTTGTGTATGTATATTAGCATACTTATACTAAACTGAAATGACTGATTTGAATACTAATTGTTAAGCCCTGAATATATTTTAATTATAGGACTATATAGTCTGAATGTGTTTTAGTGTAAATCTTTTATTACATTATACAGTGTTTTCCTTGGATGAATGAATAATCATTGTACTCTTAAGAAAATGTGTGCTTCATATCTTCAAGAGGAAATATTAACATTAACACAATATAATTCTAATACAAAACTAGTACCTCAGTCTCTAGGATTGCTGAGTTATGAATGAGAAAAAATTGTTAAAGCATTAACTTTAGAAAAATAGATGCAAAGACCTTATAGATTAAATGCTTTCTTTGAAGTTCTCTATCCTTCTAAATGTCTTTATTACACTTGATAAAAGTTGCATGGTGATATAATAAAGAATAACACAGTGTTGAAGGGGCTAGTTAGGGTTTCATTTTGCTCTAATACACAACAGTGCTTTCAGAATTGTATAAGATGATTTGAGATCATCAGCTCTTGTGAAGTTACATGTTTGTAGTATGAGTATGTGCTCTGAAAAGCAAAACTTAATCTGCCCCAGAGGATTTGAGCATCTTAATGTAATTTAATTTACAAGTTAAGTTGCTAATTCTTATGTTTTTGTTTTCTAATTTTAGGTTTTAGTATAAAGGCAGTGCCATTCCAGAATGCCATCTTGAATGTAAAAGAACTTGGAGGTATAACATTTAAAATCTTTTCTGTGTCTGGCCTTAGCTTTACTTATTTGGTATTCTCATATATATTTAAAAGATTATGATAATTTATTTCATAGGATTCATTTTTCCCTTTTCTCTTGATAATATAATTTCTGGAAATATTTCCTTGTCTTTATATGTTTTAAAAAATTGTTGAGTCCTAAGTAATATACATTTTTGTATGAGTCAGCTACACAACTGATGGCAATTGAAATACCATTATCATCGGTTTTACGTGTCCCAAAAGTTTGCTTGTGAATGAAACCTATGAAGGGAATTTTAATATAATTAAAAATAATCTACAGAGGCTCAGTAATTATATTTAGTTTGTGTTTATAATGCAGGTTTTTTGTATTGAGTCTTTTAAAAAATATATTTGTTATGATGATAAGTCTTTGCTGATACTTGCTAAACCCAAGCACTTTTATTGCATACAGCAGGCTGCGAAGCATCCATCGCTCAGTCTTCAGTACACTTCGTGTTGGGGACTTCTCCTTTGTGTCTGTGTTAAGTCAGAGTCGTTATCTACATAAGTAGATTAACAAAGAATTTCATTGATTTAGTAAACTTACTAGATTTTCTAAAGGAATAGGGAAATGGTAATTACTCTGTAATCCAGTATAGTATTGGTGAATTCAATGACTTGGGAGAAAATTCTTATTTCTTTAATCACTTTCTGATGTTGATCTTACCTTGTCTTTTTGTGTTGTTTATTTTTTAATCCTTCCAAGTTATCCTGAGAATTTTTTTGTTGATGAAATTAAAGCACCAACTTTATGCCATTTTAATAGTGTTTAGTGTCATCTCACTTTTATCTAATAAAATGTTGGCTGATCTTACCAGGTTTTTGTTTTCAGAGCACTATGTCTAGGACAGATTTTCTTCTATTGATGAGTTTTACAGCTGCCCTTGGCTTTTATAGCAGTATCTAAAAGTAGCTATAACTGGTTGATTTTAAGACATTTTTTTATCATTTGGACACGTGAAATCATAACATGAATGTTTTTGTAATACTTTTACATAAAGATTTTAAATGATTATGTTTTATTAGACTGGATATTTTAATGCTTATCGGTTGTTTGTAGTCTGCTCTTCAGTGACAATTTATTTCTGGGTATTAAAGATCATAATGTAAAAATCTACAGAATCAAAGTATATATTTAGGGAATTTTTTCAGCTTTAGGTATGATTGATATTAGTATTATATTTTTCCAGACTGGCTACAAAACTTTTGTTGAATATTCATCATGTATAAAAAAAAAAACTGTTGGTCAACAATAATTACCACAGATGACATTTATTTGGATGGCATAAATTGTGATTATATCTGGACAGCTAAAAATGATTATTTAAGGGATTTTTAAAAAATAATGTTGGCTCTGTGCCCCTGAAACTCAGTACAATAAATGGTCAAGTTGGAGGACTAAAGGTATATGAATATGGGGGTAGATCTGTTCCCATGCAAGGATTCGTGTTGTTGAAAGTACTCTGCTTTGACAATTGCTGAAATGGGAGTTACTCTAGAGAGTATTTCATAGGAATTTTTGGTAATGTTTTAGCTTGAACCTCTCTTGTAATGAAGTTGAGAGTTGTAAATAAAAGACAGATCCTTGGGATTGGAGCAGGTACATCAATTCCAAGTTAATGATGTGTGTGATTTGTGCATGGACGAGTCTAGCCATAGGTTCTCTTACTTGCCCCCCTCCTGCTGAACTTTTCTTTCTGTTGAGAGAGAGACTGTCTCAAGGAAAATTCGGCTTTCATAGTAGAATATTAATTGTGTATCCTGAGCTGGGCGTGGCACTGCATGGCTGTAATACCAGCACCCTAGGAGTTTGAGGCAAGATTGCAAGTTTGAGACTATTCTCAACTTAATGAGACTGTGTCTCAAAAAAGGTGGGGGGTTGAGCAGTGCTTGGTGATGTAGCTCAGTGCAAAGACCCTGGATTCGATCTCCAGTACTGGAAAAAATGATATATTTTATTAGGTCTTTACAGGCATGTAAGAGAGGGAGTTCTTGGAATTCTGTTGCATGCCTCTAAATTTCATTACTCTCCTACATTTGTTTTCATGAATGTCTCTATCACTAAACCATAAGGTCCTTGAAAATTCAGTCTGTGTTTTACAGTTTTTATCACATGTTGAGGACCATGCTAGAAACACAGTAAATTGTGATAAATCAAAATGTTGAATGGTAAGGAATTACACATTAAAGGAAAGGATGGGAATGAAAATTTTAAGAATCTTTAGGTAAAAGATGTGTGAACACTTTCATAAAGCAGAAAATAAGAGCATAATATTACTACCTGCATGCATATTATATTTATTTAACATATATAATATTTGCATTTGTGCAAACTTAAATCAGGTGTACATGCAGACACAGTCTGTTATTAAGATCTTGAAGAGCGATTCTCATTAAATGGAACTCCATTACTCATTGTTATTTCTTGCCTTATCATTTCTCAACATATCATGAGCACAAGAAGTTCAGCTCTGTATTTTGAAAGTGTGAGAAATTTCACTGAAGGTTGGCGAAGGGGGTGAAAGAATGCCTTTGAATTATCTGCAAAGGTGGGGATAGGCCATCAGCAAGTTAGCAGAGATGAAGAGAAACTATGCCACTCTCCTGTGCTAATCTCAGGATGACCACAACTAAAATCTCATTACTGTCCTGGCTATCACTGTCTGTCTACCTATACCACCAAGTTTTGTGTTTCTCCCTTGAATTTAGGATTCTTCCCTCTACTGACAGTCTGATTAAACTCCAATTAACTTACCTTCTCAGAAACTGCAACTAAGGTCTCTTAATTGCAGACAGTGATCCTAAAACACTCAGCTCTTTCTTCCTGTCCTTAGAAAGACTAGTCGTACAGCTTCCAGACAATTTGATTTCAGTAGGTCATAATTCTCTCTAAATGTCCCGTACCTTTATTTGGAAGTTATTCCTTTGGTGACTAGACTATGTTTTACATCCAAAAATTCTGTTTATATTTTCTTTCATGTGTTAGCCTAGTTTTTCAAGATTTTCTTGGGAGAGATGCTACCTAGGACAAAGTCTCAAGAATTTTTCAGTAAACCAGTTAGTGAATGAGCCATCCAGAACCTTTCTGTATTTCTCTTTCTCCATCTATAAAATGTAGTAGTAATGATTTCTATGTCAGTTCATTCTTGGGGACTAGGACATGCCAAGGACTTACGAGTTTGCTTGGCCGTAGTTGAAATTATTCATGTTTCACTGTTACTGTAATTGCACTGTTACTAGCTGTCCCCTGAAAGGCGTCTTTTAATGAACCCTTTTCACAGGGTTTACAAGAACAACACAAACCACATGTTGGTTACGTTTTCCTTCTGGCTCGTACATCTCTGTCTCTTAGATATTCTTTCCTTCATCTTGTCATATCTATTTAAACCCAAAAGCCATTGGAATAGGACCCAGTGGAGTCTTCCCTTTACCACCTAGCATGTTTTTGGTGCTCTACATATATTAATATTTTTGCCTCTTTGCACCTGACTTATTTACCACTACTTCAGATTTTACCTGGGAAGTTTTCTGTCTCACCTTCTCTCCCTGATTGCTTTAATTCTCTGTATTTCAAACACCTGATTGAAAGCAAGCAAAGCATCTGTCATTTCATTTGTGGTGGGAGCAGTTGTCCACACTGCAGTGACGTCACAGCTGTGGTAACTTTTCATTTTAGAAATTTGTACTTCTTAAAACCACAAACATATTTTTATGCATCCATGGATGTTTTTGTCCTGACTTTGAAATTTTGTGTGTGAGTGATAGAATCCAGAGATGAAAATTTCTTTTCTTAGCATGATCAGTTTGTTATTTATTGATAAAGACCCAGACATCATCATATTCCTAAATGAGTTCTGGAACCATGATTGGCTTGCCTATCCCTTGTTTTTCTGTCCTTAATATTCTGAAGAGTTCTGTCTGAATTGTTGATCTGTCCTTCCCAGGGCCGCTGTCTGCCCAGAATGTGCCTTGGCAGTCTCGTCGTTGCAGGTGACATTGAGGAAGGCGAAGGAAAGCTGAAAAGCAGTTAACTGTCTATTACACCTCATTGCTGCTAGTCAGTCAATTGCAAAAATTTCATGGGGATTTTTGTATTTATGTTTTATCTTTTTTCTTTGAAGAAAAGACAACCTCTTTTTTTTTTTTCTGAAGAAGAAAGCAAAGGTAGTGTGGAAAGTGCAAATTGTGCTCATTTACACATATATTTGAGCCTGTGCAATAGTAAGTCAGTGATTTCTCTGGATTGTCAGTCAGCTCAGCCATTTTTTTAGGAGATTGCTTCTTTCAGCAGACAAGCTGTTATATGAAACAGATGTTGACTCTGTCTTGTTCCTTTGTTTGCCTGGAGAAACACGCCTTTTCGTAGTGAAAGGTGCTGGTTGTTTGCATCCTGCTAGTTATCTTTGGGTACTGTTATTCTCTTTAGGTTATTTGCGTTTCTAAATTTCTCTAGAAAATGTCCAGGACAAACTTCTTGACAGGCAACCAGGGAGCACTGCTGCCTGTTTCTTTTCATTTCTTCCTTTGTACCTAAGCAATTTGATGTCTTTGCCAAAATAAAGCTTTAGCTTGTTAAAATTTACTTTGTAAGTAGAGTTGCTCTCTCATTTCGGTCTCCATATTCTTACAGCACTGTCTATATTAGACATTGTCCCCTCAGCTGTCCCATTGCCACTTCATATGGTAAAAATTATGCAGTCCAGTCCTTTATGAATTTAATGTAACCCGTCTCTTGGAGAGTCATGATACACTACAAAGACTGAGGAGGAATAGACAGTATAAGCCAGTAAATTGATTTGGTATTAGAAAAAGAAATAGTATAGGCATATAGATTTGCAGAGTTTGTTAGGAATGATCTTTGAGAGGTAGGTAAAGAGGTGGAGTTGTGAAACTTTCTTACTGGTGTAGCAGAGAGCATTTTGCCAATTGAGAAGTCTTCTGGTAATCTGCAAGTGTGGGAATCTGTTGGAGAAGGCGTAAGAGACCATGTTTCACAAAAAGAAGACAACAGCACGGAGGCAGGTCTGCAGAATTCCTTAAGACTGTCCTATGAGTGAACTATAAGCATCCATACACAAGTAAATGTATATGTTCTGTGTCTGTTGTGTACTCATAAGGAGAAAATGTTCCACAAGAAGAATGTAGTCTCAAGAGACTGCCACTCTCTGTACTTGAACTTCTTTTGTTACCTGTAATGTAAGTTTTAATAAGTCACCTCTATTTATTTCCCAATAGATTGAGCTGGATGCAAAAAAAAATTAAAAAAAACCCTAAATTGCTGAAAGATTCTCAAGAAAAATACTTGCAAAACAGACAGTGGTATTTCACAAATCCTTTTATGGTCATGAACCTAGTATTGAATATTGAATATTGAATAATATTCAGTAATATTGAATGATCAAAACTTTCTGACATAGTATTGTTTCCTTATCTAAGAAGAGAGCCAGCCTTTCTAGAATGAGAACAGCCAGTTAACTCCTGGCACTCTGAGCTATGGGCTTTCTCACTTAAGCTTAGGTTCTGCTAGGGGAAATGATACTGGTATAAAGCCAAGTCACTAGGATATGAATTAAAAGGTCGTATCTATCAAAGTTGGTTGAATCGAATCCTAGGGTGGTGGTGGTCAAGCATTTTTTACACTTGCTAAGGGAAAACTGGGCCAAGTAGTCAGCAGAGCCAAATAAATTGATTTGGGGGCTCAGAAATCTCTTACTGGTTCATGTAGGCCTGACCTTAATTGCTGTTTTCTCTTGGAGAAGTGCCTAGGAAATTTTTTTTAAAAAAGTATCTTTTCAATCATAATCCACTATAGCACTTACCAGTCCACTTCTTTTAAGGCTATATACATAGAAAATGTTTAAGAAACTAGTCTCCTGGCTTTTTGACTTTGCTTGACAATCAGAATCTTATGTGCTTCTGAAGATTGTTCCTAGACCACTGCTTGTTGTGCAGGGGCAGACAGGCCATTTCATATCTTGCAGCTCCTCCAAAGTTGTATTGGGTTCTCAGCTTAACCTCTATCTCTCACAAGGGAATAAGTATTTCTGTTTCTTCCAGTGCTTGCCGTTATAGCAACTCATTTTCATTGTGTATTGGTTTTAGTGTGGTATTGCAGTAGCAGCCCTGGACGTCAGGAGACCAACATTATTCTGTAACGAAATAAACCAGGGGACCCTGGGCAGGACACATCACTTTTCCAAGGCTGCTTTTTGTAACAGCTGATGAATCCTGATAACTACCATCCTGCTTGAGCGTAGCATATAGTTTTGTTTTAAATATTAAAATTCATAGTATCTGGTTGACTTTGGCCCTCATGAATGTTAAAGCCTGCTTCTTATCACTGTAAGAGATTATAGAGCATTGTTTTGTTTTTTGTTTCATCCTGGCTTTCTTAGTTATTTATTTTTATTTATAAGGACAGGAAACATTTGGTAAGTCTCAGTTACTTTTTCATATCATGGGAGGCAGTGGATACATACTTAGACTAACAAATAACTAGTACTAACTTAAACAGCACAGTGATAGGAACTTTTGTTATTTTTTGAAGTATTGTAGTTTAGTGCGGCAATTATAACAAGATTGAGTACAAGATGCAATTAGGACCTTATAGAAAGGACAAAGAAGACTTCAGAGAGGAAAAGTAACAACTGAGACATAATTCATGGAAGAGGCAGTGGGATTGTTTTATGGATGAGATAAAATTAAAGTTACAAAGCACAGAAAACCACACTATAATCTTAAGGGTTCACTGTACTGTTGTGTAAAATATATATTAACAGTTTCAAGTGGGGGAGGAATTTACTGAATTATACCCCAAGATGTTAGAGGAATGTTAGACCACTTCAGTTGTTATGCTGTTGTTTAATTCATTTTAGTAAATTTCAACTACATATCAGGCCTTGATGATACACTCCCTGCTACATGTATGCATGCATGTATACACATATATACATATATACATGTGCACACACACATGATCCTGTGAGTTTTTCCAGGAAGATTTTAGTGGGAAAGTGTTGCATATAAGTTCTCATAAAAAGTAAAACTTTACTAGATTCCTACCATTAGAATGGCAACTTGACGGCTGTATGAAGGAAATATGTTTTTGATTATTTGTAACTTCTAAGAGTGTGACTCTTTTGATATGTCTGTCTAAAGCTGAGTAAAATAAACCTGAGTAGTGCTGTTTGGGGACCTAATCAATTTGTTGGTCTTGATTCCTGATGACTAAGGTATTGTCAAAACACAATATTGAAGGTGATTTATTGCTTATCTTAATCATGAAAGTGCTGATTGTGGCATCATCATGAGTGATGATAATGTAAGGAATGTAGTGTGTAAGACTGGTTATCATTTTTTAATATATATATACAAAGTCCTTAAATCTATGTAACTTATATGATTGAAAATTAAAATGTCTTTTTTTAGTCCACTTTCCTAGCCCAAATTTTATTATCTGATGAAAAAAATCAGAAAACAAACTAGGAAACAACAGCACATTAAATCTATAAAAAAAGGTAGACTTGAATCTATAATAAAATAAAACGAGACAAAGCTTGAGTTTCAGACAATGGAAACATGAACTAGAAGGGGAATTCACCAGGATTATTAATCAAAGAGCTCATCAGAGTTATTAATTGGAGCTCTGCATTTGGAGCTATGCCTTTATTTTTCTTTTCTCCTTGTGTTAAATAGTGGATAGCAGCTGTGTTTACCGACAAACTAAATTCTTGAATGTGGGTGCTAGACCCAGAGAGGTAGGGCAGTGTATCAGTAATGTACTGACTGCCAGGTGGGTTAGAAAGCCCACACACATGAGACAAGCCATTTGTCTGTCCCCATTAATCATTGGAAACTGGCAGTGGTAAACAAAAGAGCTGGCAGAGATTCTCAAACAAAAGATGAGAATATAATTATGACACCACAATACGAGCAAAACCAACACCACAAAAGAAAGAACCCCTCTCAAAAATCAGAAGAAAAAGTATTCAAAGAGCTTGAGGTAGCAGAGTGATCACAAGAAGATGGGCAGCAGATTTAGAAAGTTGGTGCATCCACGAGAAAGTGTCAAATACAGAACTTAGGAATTTAAAATTGATTTTACAATTTAAAATGAAAATATTTAAATGGTAATTTAACATGAAAATGTGTTCAAGTATAAATTGTTGAAACTAAAAATTTATCTAGAGTGTGTCCTCAGAATGCAATGCAGAAAAAAATCCTTCAAAATATGAGAGAAAAATTGAGAGTCGTCAGAGTCGGAAACTCTCTCCAAACCCCTTTAATAAAATCTCTAAAAGGAGAGAAAAAGTAACTGGAGAGGATAACGTATCAAAGACACAATAGGGAAAAAACCTTCAGAAATGAAGAATATTTTGATTTAATGAATTTTTGAGTGCCAGACATGATTAATAAGGAAAGGCCCAATCTATATTCTGAAGAAAAATCACTAAGTATGTCCAGTAACCACCACCCCCTCAAGCCCGACACAAAGACACAATGACGCAACATTATTTTCATTTCGGCGTGGATGCTATTGTTCTTTTTTTACTTAGCATTCAGTCTATAATGAACTAAAGAAAGTGTCTTAAAGATAATTAAGGGCAAATATGTCAACAAAGGAAGTAAGATGATATATTCAGAAATATATTTTTTAAAAACTCCAACAAAAGGTTACCTTTTCAACTCTTAATAAATTAGGGAATGGAATGAGAGTTCAGTTGAGTCAAGTATAATTTTTGCTTTTAAACTATGAATTTTTCCCATAGAACTTTTATTAAATTGAATTTTTAGGAAAGGAAAAGTACTATAGAGAATGAAAACACAGAATATTTAATAAATTCAGCAAAATTTAGGAAAGAAAGAAAGCTGAACTGCTTTAGGAAACAGAAGTCACAAACAGGACACACACCAGGGACTTTACGGATACTATTAACTACTAAGCGGGAAGAAGCAGATGCAAGAAACAGTCATGAAGAAGGGAGAGCAGGCCACAGAATGCACGGGTCATTCCAGACACCTGATGCAAAAGAAGTAGCCCCTGGAAAGAACAAATGGGGTTATATCAAATTAAAATTTTCTGCAGTGAAAACAGGCCAAAGAGGGTAGATGTGCCTCACTGGTGGATCAGAGAAGCTAAGACTGGTCATGAACGAAACTAGTTGGAAACCATTGGAGTATTTGGTGGCCACCATCCACCCCCGGCTCGCTGCCTACTTTCAACACACAGCTCAGTGAGCTTTCAGCTCGCCACCACAGCCCTCAGCTACATTCAGGGCAACACCTTGTCTGGGCCGCTGGATTTGGACATAGAAGGGCAGGGCCAAGTGTCAACAGTGGACGTTCAGGAAAGATTGGACAGGGAACCATCGTGGTCCACAGTTAATAGCTACTCCATTACCACCACCCAACTCCCCCATTTGCTGGACAGTGGGCACCAACACCACAGGGCCTGGAATGAGACCACCTATCACATAACAGTGAAACTGTAGGGACTGACCTGTGTTGTGTTTTAATATGTACTTGAGATTGGTGCCTTGTTGCTGTTGTTGTTGTTTTCAAATCCTTTCTGCCTGTTTTAAATAGCCTTTTTATAATAAGTCTCATTATCGCCGCCCCCCCCCCCCCCCCCCATTAACTTCTTTCTCTTACTCTTTCTGTGTTCCTTGTACCTAATTGTATTCACGTTCTGGTAGTATTAGATTTGAATTTGATCTCATTTTTCTCTATCCCTTCTGTTTTCTTTCTTCTCTAAAACTAACCTTTTATTTCATTCATCCTTTTCCCTACCCCAGTATAATTACCATTAAGCACTAATAACTTATAGCTGTCTAGTTTAGCTTATTAAGAGCTAATGGCATCTTGGTATATAATTATGTTGAGGACACTAATGCAGGATTCCTTACAGTTATTAACAATGGTAGAGTGCTGCCTAAAGTAGGTCTTTTCTATAAGGTAATACTTGTTTTTCCTAGGTTTGTGTGGTAATAGTAAAGATTGAATTTTTAATGTTCACAGTGGAATAACTGTCAGCTGGTTATTATGATATGTTAAGAATTTGTCTTAGATTATATCATTACCACTGATCAGTTAACATAGTGGTTGGCATATAAGTTAGTAACTCAACTGTTTGGTTTAGCTCAGGTGATTAACAGGTTTTTTTCCTACTCTTAATGATAGTAAGTATATTGTTGCCAACGGTAACAGTGGATAAGTGTGTATTTGGTTTGTTTAAGTAGCTATATTAATAGATTGGACCATTTTTCTGATATTAAGGTGGAATGTATCAATAATGAGTTTCTCTTAGTTATTCCTTCACTCCAGGCTCCATTCATGCTGTTAATGGGGGCCTAGTACTTGATCCTATTTCTCACTATATGCCAATATCTGAATGTTCTTTAAGTTACTAACATTATTGTGACTCATTTTTCTCACACTGAAAAGTATAAGGGATATGGAAAGAGGTAGAAAGCTAGTCAGTAAGAAGGCCCTCAAACTTAATAGCTGAGTAGGTTGAAAAATTCATAAACATCAAAATTTAAACAAAGTCAAGAAAACACCAAAGAAAAACATAACCAGAAAAAATCTTCATATTAGAGACAGAATTTTTCTACCCTGACTAATCTATAATCCCCAGCAATAGACTCATGAGAAAACAAGACAGTAAGTCACCCACAGAATGCCCACCTTTGCAGAAGCTGATATATCAGCACAACTCATAATGGCTAAATTGTAGCATCAGCTGGTATGTTCATCAACAGATGAATATTTAATGAAAGATTGATAGAAAGATAGACACAATGGAGCAGTACTCTGCTATAAAGCAATATAAGTTTGAATCATTTGTGGGAAAATGGATACACCTTGAGACTATTATGCTTAGAATTTTACCGTGCTGCCGGGAGAGCGCAAAATGGTAAAACTACATTAGAAAACATTGGCAGTCTTTGAAAAACGAAAAGCACACTAATCTTACTGAGTCATTGCACTCATAGGAGAAATAGATTCTTACTTATTTTTCCATAAATTCTTTTATAAAGATTTTCACAGCCCCAACACGAATGACAGGGTACAAGGAGAGGCAGTGGTCAGATAGGAAAGGGGTGAACCTCTGAAAAATGGGTGGACATAGATGCTTACTGATTCCCGAAACTCCATGGTTCTAGTACAGAATTTGGAACTTATACATATACAAAAAATGTTAAATTTTATGTCGTGAATTTTTTACCACGACAAAATTATTGATGCAAATTTATTCATAATACAAAGGCATAAAAGGTTAAATATGGAATGGAAATGAAAGTATAAATAAAAGAACAAAATAAAAGAATGATGGAAGAAAACAGGGAGATGGTTTTGTGTGTGGGAAAGGGATAAGAGAGAGGGTGAGAAGGAAGGCAAGTAAAAATGAACAGGATGCAGTATGTCCATGAGCCAGTTCCTCAAGTTGAATGTAATTATTTTGTCTTGCAAATATGTACTAATAAAAAGAATAATTTTAGGGAAAGAAAACAATAAATGTTATGTTAAATAGAAAACATCTATATATATCACAAGCATATATTGATGATTTCTTCTGTAAACTGACATAATATTCATAATATATTCAACTATGTCTGATGATAGGAGACACATCAAAAATTAAGGCAAAGTAAAAATAAAAAAATAGAAAAAATACCCCTGGGAAAGACTATTGACAACAATTATATAGGATAGTACTAATATCAAATGAAGTGGAATTTAGAGCAAAGATTATTAATTAGAGTAAGAGATTTCTCATTGATATAATATTATAACCAAGTAATCATAATTTTTTAAACATTTAATCACATATTTCTGACCTGTATAAAACCAAGCCTAAGATAATTGTGAGAAGAAATAAAATCAACCAATTTTAATAAGAGGAATTAGCTGTTTTTTAAATGACAGTAAATCAAATAATGTCTAAAGGACTTATATAGCTAATTAACAAACTGATAATTATATATCTGTACTGACATAGAATATATGCTATTTTAAAATACACAGTTTTTCAACAAGTTACCACTTGCAATGTATTTTCTGGTATAATCTGGTAAAATAATAAATTAATACCAAATATATAAAACAATGGTACATCAAACAAGATTTAAAAATAACTCTAGCCTTGAAGCATGCATTAATACAAAAACAAGTGCATCTCAGACATGAGTTTAAAACTTAGCAGTATAAAACTTGGAGTACAAAATATATGAGTAGTGGACCTACATGCCCTTGGGTTAGGCAGGTTTTTTTAGGCATGTACTTTTTTTTTAACATTTAAAAGATTTCAGCTTTTTGAAAGGGAATGAAGAGACAAATAAAAAAACAGGCAAACCTTTGCATATCATGGTAAAGACATGTATCCAAAACATACAAATAATACTCAGGATTTAATATCAAGAAAACACCAATTTTAAAAATGATTTGAATAGTATTTCATCAGTGAAGATATAAAGATGGTAAGCACATGCAGAGATGCTCAATATCATTAATGATTAGTAATTAAGCCTATTAGATTGTCTAAAATTAGAAAGCCTGACCGTGTCCAGTGTTTGCAAGATACAGAACTGGCACTTTACTCTGCTGCCAGTAGAGTGAAAAATGGTACAGCTACAGTACAGAACTTATTGGCAGTCTTTGGAAAAAGGAAAACACACTAATCAAGTCATTGCACTCATAGGAGAACGAGAAACTTGTTTATATACAAAATCTTGTATAAAGATTTATAAAGCAACTTTATTTGTAATACTACAGAAGTGGAAACAACCCAGCTCTTATCAATTGGTGAATAAAAAATTGTAGATACATTAAATAATGAAATGCTGTTCAACACTAGAAACAAATGAACAATATGATTGAATCTCAAAACCCAGTGAAAGATAACAGACAAAACTGTATTACATAAATCTTTATGCTAGCGTGTATTTAGGAAGATGTGAAGTAATGTTCAATGCCCGAACAACCAGTGATTGAGGATGAGAGGAAGGAGTACAGTGATCATACAAGTAAAATGGGTCATAAAATTTTGACTTAGTGGATATGATATGTTTATCTTTATTATGTGATGGTATGACATATTTATACATATTTCAAAACCTGTTTAGTTGTGTATATTAAATATGTGCAGTTCATTCTATGTCAGTTGTACTGCAGTAAAACTTTTGAAAACATCCTATATGCTTAAAATTGAAAGATAGGCTTTCAGTTATTTGATAGTTACAGGTTGTTGGAAGTATGTTTTGTGGCAGACTTTTTGTCTTTTTCTTGCACTGCTTTTCTGGGAACGCTATTTTACATAAGCTCAGAATAAACCCAAGAAACAAACCAGTGTGCTCTGGGTGTTGGTGTACACCTGTGATCCTAGCACTCTGGGATGCTGAGGCAGGAGGATGGCAAGTTCAAGCCCAGCTTGGGGAACTTAGCAAGACTCTTAAAATTTAATAAAGGGGGAACAGGGGTTTAGCTCAGTGTAACACCCTAGTTTCAGTCTTCAATACCACAAAAAGACAAGTGGATGACAGAAATGAAGGAAAAGAAAAAAAGTGATCTGGGGTAGCTATGAGAATGAAAAATGTAATTTTTAAGTTCATATATATGTGTGAGTTCATATTGCATGTGTCGGGACTTAAAACCATAAGATCAAGAGGTTGTCAAGTCCATTAATTTAAAATATTTTAAAGTCTCAATGCTGACACTACCTTTGTCTTTGTGGTTAATGAAAATTATGACAGATTCGTTATACAAAGAGTAAGAAATCTTAGAATATTCAAATTCTGGTTCATTTGTAGAGACAGTCAAGGCCAAAATGATGCAGTATTCTCCCCTCAGCTTTTAACAGCTATTGTTGTGCGAGCTATTCACAATGGAGATTCTGCGAACGATAAAATACAGGTCTCAGAGAAGGTGACATGTTAGGAAGGGAAAAAAACAACAAAAAATGATGGAAAGAGGAAATACATTGGAAAACATATTTACTAAAACATATATTATAATTGTATTTTTAAATCCACTGTGTGTGAGTGTGTGTATGTGGATATATAGAGTGACTTCTGGGGTTCAAGAATCTTTGTAGCTTCCAGTTATCATGTAGAAGTGTTCTTCTATCTGCCTGTGTTATCCAGACTGTACCTCTAGTTAAAAGTTTTTCAACAAGACCAATTAAGACATAAAAGGCAATGTATTTTTTGTGGTTTTCCTTGTTCCACTTTCTGTTTTGCTTTGTTTATTAGAAGAACAAAAAGCTTCCTGTTGGAAAGGGGACCCAGAGCTGGAATCTGTTTTTTCCTGTGCAGGAAGTCCTTTTTTCCCCCCACTATTTTTATTAATATACATATGCAATACACAGTGTTTACAGTGAACTTCAGTATTTTGTGCACGTATATATCACATCCACTTTACAATCCCTTTGCATTTTTGACCCTCCCACACCCGCTCCATCCCTACCCCTCAACTCCGGGTATCAGATCATGTAGTTTGTACAATGCCTGTATTCTGGGTTTCCCAAGTCAGAGAGACTATACAGTACTTAACATATTTAATCTTCTGCATCTGAATCATTTCACTTAAATCACCACTCTTTACCACAGCTTCCTGTTCCTTGAGTGGACCGCAGTGATCAAATTTTGATGCCTCTTCTCTGAGTCCAGTCAATCCCTTTATTGGGATATTTGCCTAAAGTTCTTTTTTCCTCTCTCTATATATTTTTCTATATTTTTTTGAGATTCTTAAACTTGGCCTCACCCACCAGTTCACATAAGAACTACAAGCATGTATTTCGGAAGGCTAATAAAGATGAGAAAGAAGAAAAGTTAAATTTCAAATGCCTTAGCTGAATACTAGAAGGTACATGTTTGTACATTTAAAGAGTTATCTTGCCATCAGTCAGTTTTCCTAGGATAAACTTATGTCAAAAACCTAATACGTGAATTGCTACAATAAATGAACTTAAAACTGTACCACATTGCTACATTAAATGCACTTAAATTTATATCACATAAGTATACTTAAAGTAACAGATATGAAGGCAGATTTAGTTATTTCAGAATTTTTTTAGCTTTCATAACTTATTTACTCACATTTCACTGATTACTAACATTTTGCTAGATTTGGTTTGTAATTTTATCTGCCTATCCCGCCATATATTCATGCATACATATTTTTTAAAAATTTTATGTCAATTTCCCATGTTGCATGTAATTATTCTGTTCTACACACTACTGTACTATTACTAATAATAATGATGTGGGGAGATTCCACAGATTTTATGGAACAGTTGGTACTGTTTTAGAAGCTTATCAATCAAATGATCTAAATACCAATCTATTTTTTATTACATTTTCTCTTTATGTGTTAACCTTTCTTTAAAGTTATTTTGGTGCTGCTTATCTTTCTGCCTCTCTCAAAGAGGATAAAGTCATATTCAACATCAAAAAAGTGAATTGCTACATTAAACAAGCTTAAGACTTAAGTATTCTCTGCAATGATGGTTTAGTGGCTGCAAATTTCTTTAAACTTTCTATAATATAGAAAGTTTTAATTTCTCGTATTTAAAAGATAATTTTGCTAGACATAGCAGTCTTGGTTGGCATTTTCTTCTCTTAGTCCTTGGATGACATTGCTCCATGATCTCCTGGGTTTTAGAGTGTGGGTTTAGAAGGCTGCAGTTATCCTGATGGGCTTATCTTTGTAAGATACCTTCTGTTTTTTTTTTCTTACAGCTTTTATTATTGTCTCTTTGTGTTGGGTTTCTAGTATTTTAATTATGATGTGTCGTGATGAGGATATCTTCTAATCATTATTGTCTGGTGTTCTATATGCCTGCAGTAGTTCCATGTTCATTTCTTTTCTTAGATTTGGGAAATTTTCTTCCATAGTTTCATTGAACATGAGTTTTAAGCCTTTTGTCTTGTCCTTGGTCTTCTTCTGGACTCCTATAATTCTGAGGTTGTTTTTCTTTGAATCATCTATCAGCCATTATAATGATTGGTTTTCTTCCCTTTCGCTTTGCGTTCTTTATGGCATGTATGTTGCAGCTCAATCATTTTATCTTCTAGGTCTGACATTCTATTCTGAAAATGTTCAAAGTGGTTGCTTATTATTTTCTGTTTTTTTTTTTTTTTTTTACTTCCTGAATATCGGCATTCAGATTTTTTATATCTCATTTGTGTTCTTCTCTAATTTCTTATATTGCCTTCGTTATCTTCTGGTTTGTATCTTCTTTGTTCTCCTCTAATTGCTTTTCAGTGTTTACTGTTAGCGTAGCTATTCCTGGTGTATCTCTTGCATTGTCTGTTTCATTTCCTATTTTAATTCAAAGTATTTCTGGGCCCAGAAGTTCTCATCTTTTTTGTCTTTTTCATCTTTGGATTCTTCAATTTCAGAATCCCTGGTGTCATTTTCTGGGGTGCCAGCTCTTTTTGTAGGAGATATATTACCTTGTTTCCTCATGGTTTGGCTGTCTCTGGCTGTCTCTGGTGCACAGGAAAGAAGGGTTCGGCTAAGGCCCAGTCCTAGATCATTGTTCCATTTTTCCAAAATGTTTGGTTGAAATGTTTATGAGCATTTTTAGCTAAAATAATCTGTTAGATATAAAAAAAATTATCCCTGTACTTAACCATCAGTGCTCTTCGTGGAGTTGGAACCACTGTTAGTTTTTTTTCTCTTTTGGAGATGCTGAAGATCAAAGCAATACAAGGCAGATCTCTCCCACTTCATTCTTTATCCAGTGCCTTTTCTCTAGTCTTGCTTCAGGCAGGCTTAATATTTTGACCCTTGGAACTTGTTTCAGGCGTTACATTTCCTGATCTCTTGACAGGAGTCAAGGAGATGGTTGTTTTAGCCTAACACTTCCTAGAACTAAAATAACAAGCACCTTTCCTCGTCCATGAACCTTCTCACCGCCATACTTTTTTGTCCTGTAGGTTTCAGAATTTAGTTTCTCTGCTCGTTAGTGGAGAGAACACTATGAATGTCTCTTCATCCTGATTCCTTCATTCTAATCTAAATGACATTAGAGTACAATTCTTGGGGAGTTCTTATTATTTCTGCCCTTCTCTAAACAGATTCCTTTATGTTAGCCTGAAGATAGTTAAGAAAAACATTTAAGAAAAAATGTACATGAAGGAGTAGGAGATGGGCTTAGGTTTTGTCAGCCAGTGCTTTTATCAGAGATCATTGTTCACTTCCCTCTCCTAAGTTCTGGTTCAATAAACTGAAGCCATTTGAAATATTTATGTTATGGTTTTCTGCTTAGTTGATTAAAGGAAATCCTATTTCTACTTCTCTATATAACAAGTGTTAAGTACTAACCAGAGTTAAGGGTCCTAAGTAGTTTCTCACTTTGCATATAGTATACTGTTAAGTAAATTCTCTGTGAATCCCGAGTGCTGGGAATGTAATAGATTTTGACTGTGGCACCTCATCACCATTGTCATATATGTATACTGTCCTTTTGGGAAACATCAGTAGAATCTGGTCATTTATCATTTAAAATATTACTTCAATTCTCCTGTTGAAAGATGTGCATAGTTGAACTTTGCGTTAGTAAGAAAACTCTGCCTCTAATAATAAAAATATTTAGATTGATAGGTTTAATTAAATAATTTTAGTATTCCAAAATAATTTATTTTGTTAATGGTTTTATTTCAGTTTCTTTAAATGTAGAAATTCCAGTGCATTTTCTTATTTGAAATTCATTGATTGATTGATTGGTTGGTTTATTGATCTTATCTCCATATATCCCGACACTGGGCATGGAACCATGGCGTTACACCAAGCCATGTCTTCAGCCCTATTTTGAAATTTTTTACTTTAAGACAGAGTCTCACCATCACAGTTTTCTGGGATTATAAGCCTGCCCCACCACATCTGGTTTCTAGACTATTTCTAAGGTATAAATTAAGTCTGAGATTGTCTCTTGTGTTAGTCACTGCTGTATTCTGCTTCTGTTATTTACTCATCCTGCTTTTCTTTAAAACATGTCTTCTTTGGAAAGAATTTCCAAAAGGATTTCAAGATCCCGGAAACCTACCAAGTACAACTATCATATACAACTTTAACTTCACATTAAGTTTCTCTGAGAAAATTCTCTTGCTATTGGTATGAAATTAAAACCTTACATTCTTCCTCTTTTGTCATCTTGGATACAATATCTCTGTGAACTAAGAAAAGTAAGCAAAAATACTAATGGCTACAAATAATAAAATCCAGTACTTTTGAAAGGAAGCTCTTACCCCTTTGTCATTCTCTTTAGGTCATGTTTTTTGTTAATTACCCTTGTCTTATGTTGATTTATTAATTAGAGAAAGTAAAACTCATGTTTTACTTGAGTAGCACTCTAACATTTTTGTTTTAGATTTTCAGTCTTTTTTTTTTTTTTCCTCTCTTCTTACAGTTCTTTCTCAAATAGGCAAGGATGGTTGGGTTACTGTTTAAAGAAAAATCATTTCAGAATAGAAAAACTCATGACCTGCCAAATTGTACCCAAAGTGCAGATCTCTGGCGATATAGAATGAATACTGAGGCAGGAAGGAAGGACTTTAAGGGGGTTCATTCTTCTTGCATCCCCGGAACTTTCATCCAGGGACTTCAGTGGGGCTGGTCACCAGAGGAGGACACAAGGAGCAAGTGCAGGACAATGGTGCATGTCATGTGGCTCATGTGCTAACAACCCATGTGAAGCCCATCTGGGGGCTGGAAAATGCCGATACGGCTACCCAAGAATGCACCGCTTCGCCGGTTCCTGGCCCATCCTGTTTCTCACATACAGTGGGTGCTGTTGCTTTGCTTAGATGTTGCTCTGGCTTGCTGACCTGGGAGATCCTGAAGAAAAAGAACTTATCTACTGCAGTTCTAAATCAAAATTTAAAACAAAACATTTTAATATGTGTAGCTGGGAAGGAAATGTTTGGAGCTGTGCAACTGGCAGGCAGGAGTGTAGAGACTGAAGGAAGAGCTGAGTCTTGGGCCAATTTTGAATACGCATTGAACTCTCCTCACAGAAACCCAGGCAGGCTTTTCCTGTCTAGCTTTCCAGTGAAGTCAGAGGGGACAGTTCTGGCAGTGCTGTGGATCTGTGTGCCAGGATAGTGATAAACAGCAAAAGTCTTGGCCCTGTGGCTAAAAAAGAAAGTTGGTTTTTTTTTTTTTTAATGATGCATTCATTGTTTAAGAACAAGCTGTGTGAGTTTTGTTTAACATTTACTTGCTGTGTAATTTAAAAACCACAGTTCTATTTTATTGAATGTTCGAGCTCGTTCAGATTTTTTGTGCAACATTTTCTATAGGTTCTTCTTTTAATGTATGGTGGGGTTTTTTCCCCTCACTATCTGCTAAAAGATCAGTTTGTGTGAATCTTGACACTAAGACGCTATTTCATGATAATTTGAATATGAGTTGTGGCAGCTGGAAGCATATGATTAATAATACAGACTTGTTTGTCTCAAAAACAGATAATATGTTACGTTCAGTCAAAAAGCATTGAAAACTTGACTTGCTTGTATTTTATTGGACCTGAGTCACATCTTAATTAACTTTTGAATTTTGCTTATTTGAATTAGCCGGCCTTCAACATGCAGCTCATAATGTCACTGGTTATTGATGTTATTTGAAGAATGATTAGAAAATTTGTGTGTTGAATGCAAGTTGTCCATTAGGTAACCAAATTCTTTTTTCTAAAAATGATTATGAATTCAGTCAGTGTGTAGGAGCCAGTGTACAAGAAAGGAAAGGAATGGTTGGAAAGTTCAGAAGTTCACTTTTGATCACTTGCTTACTTTTATAGGCTTTTACAGTTTACCCAGATAGATGAGTGATGGCCCTGGTCTCCCCTGGCCTTCTGCTTGCATGGTGAGGATTGACCACCTGAGACATGGAGTATCTTGCCTGTCCCCTGTGATGGGAACATGTGCTGCAGTGGTCCAAGGCATCTCTCTGAAAAGCAGTGTCATAAAAGTTGTATGTGCATTTGTTTTTAGAATAAAGTTCTGTTATGGCAAAATACCTTACAGTCATTTTATCTCACAAAATAACATGAACACATACGTTAAATTAGGTCTTACCTACTCATGCCTGTTAAACCACATAGAAATTTGCAATTTTTAGATTTTTGGGTAGTGGGTTAACAGTTTCAATTTGAGTACCTGCATCGTAAAGGAAGTCATTGTCTCAAAAAGCGTGTACATATGTCATATTTGAACAGTTTAAGCTTCTTCAATTTACTGTAAAATTGTGAAATCTGACTCTTTGCTTAAAAGGACCTGGTTCCACTTTGGGAACCACGCTAACAAATGTATGTTCCCTAGACAGTAATTCAGAAATGTGTGTGTTTTCTATCATAGACTCTGAAAGATTTTTTTCCACTAAATATCTTTCATTTCTTCAGCTCTTGTTATGTGATCAAGTCTCCAACTTGATCATTGTCCTGGTTGCCCTCTTCTGGAGAAATTTTAAGTTGTGGTGTTCCCTTGTGAAATGTCCGGAAGTGTGACGCTCCAGGTGTGGATTCAGGAACTCCCGTCTCTCTCCTTTGCAGAACTGTATTGCTCTTACTGCCAGCCCTGTAAGTCATCATAACCCTTGGCCAGTAAGGGACGTGCTGTCAAAATATTGAAGTTTCCAGTCAGATCTTTCCTGTTGAAGAAATTATCTTCTTTTTTCCAAGTACCAGACATTGCTTATATTTCTATTAAATTTTATTATGTAAACAATGGCATTATTCCATCTTGTCAAGAATTTTTGATTTTAAAAAAATTTTTTATTCATCACATTAGCATTTTTTGGATTTTACCATCTGTAAATATTAGTATGATACCTTCGATTTTTTAATTAAAATTTATAAACATATCACATTGTGTGCTCTCTTGTCAGAAGTAACAAGGTGACTAAAATATAATGATTCTTTCGGGTGTTCATATGCATTAGTGAATAATAGACATATAATTATATGACTATAAAACAGTGGGTCATCTGGTATGATAGAGTAGTGCTTAACGTGGCTGTGAGAACCACAGTTGGTTACAAACTATTGAAGACCCATGTTTTTCCATGTTGGTTTAGATCCATGATTTTTTGGTTAGGGTGTTTGTAGTGAAGCGGCCTAATACTAACACATGATTTACTTCCTCTTCCCACATTGTTTTCTTTTTTACCCATGTATTGTCAAATATTTTCCTGTATTGATCTCATACTGTGATACTCCTCAAATGCACCAGCCCAGCAAGCCAGTCCAAAAGGATTTTTTGAATTACTAATATTTAGAAATCTTATTCTTTGTGAACCCCTGGTGGTTAATCATGATCCCAGTTTTTAAACCTGAGGCAGTATTTACCTATCACCAATCTTCTGGTAACTTTCCCACTCTCCATGGTTACCTGACATGCTTAGAGCAATTTTGTGATGACATCTGAGTGTTTTGCTATCTAGCTATGTTATCTGTCTGAAGCAGGAGACTTGAGGTAACATAGCGACTCTGGCTGCATACTCTCCTGTCTTCAAATTCCAAATTCCTCTTAACTCTTTCCAGATTGAAAATAAATCTTTTTATGGCCTTTCTGGTTTTTTTTTTCACTTATCTGTTCTTAACATTTTTGCAGGTGTTAATTCATTTTAGCCTTAGTCTTTCTCTTTTGTCTGCCTTTCACTGTCTTTCACTTGGGGTAAACAGTCTTCCATAAAATCCAGGTAAATGCCCTGTCTTGGTATTATGGTCTCTAGGACAATGTATCCGTCATTTCTGCTGTTTTAGACCTGTCATTGTTTTTTCGTACCCCTTTGCTATGAAATTGCCAATTGGCTAAGGTATAAATTTATAAGAACCAAGAACATTATAGCAGTCATGTGACTAATAGCATGTGGCTATGATAGTGTAATTATTCCTATGTCTGCTGCTGAGAGGACAAGTCACATATTTAGCCATGAATGATAATCATATGAAAATAATTGCCGCCTTATCTTTTTTTGTGTTGGTAACTTCATTTTTCTCAGTATGTCTGTCTATATTCCTGTGGTCTGGAGAAGTTTTAACTGTGAAAATTTAAATTTAATAAAATGTATTACAGTAAAATTGATTAGAATTCATTCTGTTAATTTCCCCCCGAATACTCTTCCTTGCCTTGAACACAGACACACCATGCTAGCTGTCCTTGCCTTTTCCAGCAGAGTCCTGAAGTCTTCTTTTGCCATTTTTAGTTGCCCTGTCATGGCGCCTTGATTTCTGGAAATGATTTGAAATGTTTACCTTTCATAATAGTTTTGACTCTGTGGAAGAGCCAGAAGTCCTCTGGTGCCATATCCACTGAATAAGGTGGGTGAGGCATTGTAATGTTTTTATGAAGCCGCCTTTCTGTTCAGTGGCATTTAGCAGCGTCATTACATTACAGTCAGTCATACTGTGGAAAGGCATGAAAGAGGACTTCCAGAGCTGCTTCAGGAAGTGCAAGAATGGTGGCCAGGTAATTATGTTGGAAGTAAGAGGGAGTACGTTGAGCTGAATTAAGAATAATATGTCATTTACTGTTTTTTTTTGTTTGTTTGTTTTTGTTTTTGTTTTTGTTTTTTTGAGATAAGGTCTCGCCCTGCAGCCCAGGCTGGTTCTGAAGTCACTGTGTAGCCAAGGCTGGCCTTGGACTCACAACAATCCTCATGCCTCAGCCTTCCAAGGGGCTGGGATTATAGGCATGCCCCACCACGCCCAGGTTTGTATGGTGCTGGAGAATCAAACCCAGGGCCTGGCACTTGCTAGGCAAGTGCTTTAACTGCTGTGCCATTCCTCCAACCCTAGCATTTACTGTTTTTTTTTCTTTTTTCTTTTTCTTTTTTTTTTTTTGAGACAGGGTCTCACTCTGTAAGCCACGGTGGTCCCAGACTCACTATATAGCTGCTCCAGTTGGCCTTGAACTCATGGAAATCCTCTTGCTTCAGTCTCCCTAGTGCTGGGATTACAGTTGTGTGCCACCACTGCTCAGCCATTTACTGTAGTACATCATTCTTCTTTAAACATTCACTCTATATTTTGATCACATCTTATATGAGTCAGTTATACAAATGTTGGGCTGTTTTTCATACTACTTTTTGGGATTGCATGGATTTTTAAAAATACTAGATGTGTTTCATTTTTCAGTGTAGGCTTCATGTGAACTAGGCCTTAGTAATGTTGTTTTTAAATGTCATATTGTAAATACATTGCAAAATATTGCTTCTAATCCCCTCTGGCACTGTATTGCTAGCTTTGAGTTTTCTCCTCTGTGAGTATTTAAGCATCATGCACAGGTAGCGATCACTGTCTATCGCTCTTCCCATGATAAAGCCACTGTTCCAGTGTCTTGCTGTGTACTGTGTTGCTGGCACATTAAAAACAGTGCTAATTGTGGTCATAATGGAGCTTTATTAGTTTTTCATCTCCTAGTATAGTACTTTGCTCATAAAGGATACCTAGAAAATGTTCACTAGAGTGAATTGACTTTAATAGCGCTTCAGGATCTTTTGACTCTAGTTGGTAAACCGAAAATGTTCTGGATGCATAACACTGCCAATCACGAATTTGACCATGCCAGTAAAAAAACTATCAGTAGGGTTGGTGGAATGGCACAGCAGTTCAGAAGACCCTGAGTTCAATTCCCCAGCACCACGTAACGCTGGGCATGGTGTTGCATGCCTGTAATCCCAGCACTCAGGAAGCTGAGGCAGACAGATTGTCCTGAGTCCAAGACCAGCGGGGACTATACCAGTGAGTTTAGAACCAGCCTGGAATACAGAGTGGGCTACAGAGGAAAAAAAAAAATAATAAGCTATTCTGGCTAATTAATGGGGGAAAAGTAAAGCAAATGGTATTGTGTCACAGGTAACATTTGATTCAGTGTTTGGGATTCAATTTTGATTATACTCAATAGTAGATGTGGGAAAAAAGATTCCTAGGAAAAGTCATAAGCAGAGGCACTGAAGGGCAGGAAACTTGGTGCTTACAAGATGAAAATGTGAGCCATTCGTTTGTCTGTGGAAATGTTTGTATGTGATGTGGGAAGATTGAAGATTAGGAAGGGTACCTAGATCCAGTCAGGAACTTTGACTGCCAAGAGTGGTGCTTGGGACTTCTGCTTCATAACCTTTTTCACAGTGTCAGACATGTTGAAAATGAAAATTTTGTGATATAGAGGACATGGAGAAACTACTCTTCACTTCAGCTGGTGACAAGGGAGGAACATGCCCCAGACCCCAGAACGTGCCCCAAGACTGAGCAGAGACTTCAGTGTCTGCAGTTCTTTTATGGAACATCCGAGTTAGGAATCAAGTTTAAATACAAAAATATCTTCTTATCATATATTCATTGGCCTATTATATGAGCATGGATGGTACTTCTCAGCACTTTTCTCTCTTAATGTGTAGCTAATGAATTGTATAAATTCTGATTTAAATTGTAAGAAATGTGAATATTCAGAATGAGCTATAAACCTCACTATTGGATTTTAATTTCCTTTAGACA